>JAOXNZ010000091.1:3823534-3843330 GCA_028566095.1 Kryptolebias brasiliensis
CCGATCTAACTAAAAAGCAAATAAAACATATATTTTTATGTTTCTTTTTTAAAATACTCTAAAAACATCCAAGAACATTATTTTTCTGTTATTTTTGGCTTAGATGTAGGTGATGTCCTGCAGAAGATGTACAATACAAACACTCAGAAACTGAATTTAATTTCATGGAGTCTTCAAAGATCGAGATTGAGAACAATAAGCACCTTATAAAAATAATTATGATATTATGGTCAGAATTATATGTTCTGTGTTACACCAGAAAAAAACTAAATACTAGTTAGATTATAATATAGCAATTTAATGTTGTATATGAAGTCCCTCAAGCAGAATATCCAATTAAAATAAATATCATCTTGTACTTTTAAAATGAACTTGTTCCCATGCTTGTTGCTAAATCAAAGAAAGTACAGAATAGCAACATTTCGACTACAATATCATTATTTTAGACCACTATAACATATGGTATAATAATATATTGCAATGTAACTTTCTAAAAGGTGTTCAATAAATCATACACAAGAGGCAGTTTATAAAGCTGTAGGTAAAATTAGCAACAGTCCTGTTTGTGCAGCATCAGCAGCTGATGGCCAAATTTGTAACTATGATAAAGCTAATAATAATATTGACACTGTGGTCAAAAGCATTATGGGTAGTATACTCTGCGGTTATATTGATTGCTTTAAAGATGAAATTGTGTCTGTTGGGGGGTGGTTATCCTGTGGTCCACAATGAAATACCTAAAAAACTATTGTCTGAAACATTTTATAAAACGCTTACATGGTAGCTGGTGAACTTGATAAACAAATAAAATCTTGTTGCAAGGCAGCTAATGTCACTCAGACCTGCTGTTAAAGTGTGCAATCACAGAGCAGATGGCAAACTTCTCCCTGACATTTCAAACCAAATCATCCTAACTCAATTTTAGAGTGACATATTCTATCTTTTAAAATATACACACTACATTAACTTTTGAGACCTCTTGGGAAAACGTATTAACAAAACCTTTTATGATGGTGGAGTCGATTAGATGCCGCCTTCTTGCATTCGTGTGAGCGACAGTTATTAGACTGGATTCTACGATCCCTGAGGGAGAACGTTGGAAAATGTTTACCATGAAAACAAAAAGCGTAAGAGCATTTTTTACAGGAAGACAATTTAATAAGAGCAGCCTCTATGTAATCTCAAAGTGTAGACAGTAAGAACAGAAAGAAACAAGAGTGAAAAAGGAAAAGAAAGGAAAAGAGCATACTTTATTTCTCAACGCTATGAACAATCTGTTTATCCAAAGAAAAGGTTATTAGAATGAACAATGCATGGACAAGCTGGGGTGACAGAACAAAGCACTTTTTTCTGTTTTTACAGCCTCTGACACAGGTTTTTGAGGTCTTTTGACAAGAATTAGAACATTTAATAGAAAAAAAATATTCATAATGTGACTTACACAACAGAGTCCACTGATTATTCAGTAAATGTTATCTGAATAAATGTGACATTACCCCCCACTTTTTTATTAGTTTATAGACATACAAACAGGCCTCAAAGCTGCAAAGTAGAGCAGGCAAAATACACCCTACTGATCAATGAGGGAAACACTCCTCTTTTATCCAGCCCAATGAATTGGATATGCAAATACACAATGTCCATTAACCAATCAATCACTGTAGTGTAATGACTCGTAATATTGGCTGTGGGTGTGCACCTCTGAAGTCATTTGGATTGATTATTATTTATTTTTTTTGTCTTATTGGAGGCTCAACATTTCACATCAACAAGAAGGTTCCTGCAAGGAAAAATATCTCACAGATTTAACTGTCTAATCAATGAGCAGCTCTGGCATAAAACAAATGAATTGACTCTAGAAAGAAACACAGAATTGAATAGCAACAAGATTTACCTCAAAACGTATCAAGTCAGGGGGTGAACTGAAATATTGAATATTTACTCAGCTTTAATTTCAATACTTGCCTGAACTTATTAGAACCAGATAGTATGAAATATATGCCTAAACATCCAATTTGGCTAAACTTTGAAAAGCACTGTTCCATCATTTTTCTTATTTTTTGTGCATATCGTCATCTTTAACACTGTATTATCCCAATTTGTATTCTCTGATTTCAAGCTGTGCAATATCATCACATACTCTGCAAGGTGCTTTAACAAACTCTTTTTTGAGTTAATGGCACAAAATTAGCAAATTTTTAAAACTAAAATGCAGCCATATTTTATCCTAGAGGTATTTTGACAGAAATTGTGGTAAAATTGCTCTTGTGGCTCTGTAAACCAGAAAAAGAAGAAGAAGAAGAAAAAAAATCAGATGCCCATGCATGTTAAAAGCCTATGTGCCATCAAAGCCCCAAGGGCTACAAAAGGCTCTTTTAGCAAATGGATGGCAACAGCTGCAAACTCTGGGCTGTTCTTAATGTGCACGGTGCAGATGTCTGCACTCGAGTCCCACAGTCTGAGACAGATCTGTCTGGCTCTACACTGAGCCCTATCTTATCATATCACTGCAGCTTCATTAAGCATCGGATATCAACATCTGTCTGACAGTTTTTGCTTTCCAATTAAAGCAATAAAAAGTTACACTGAATAAATCAAATACTCTTATAATATAGTTTTGTGAACCTCTATCTTTACTTTGCTACACTCTCACAAAAGCTTCATTACACATCATGACTCTGTCAGCTGCTATCAAATACTGTGAGACTGGAAATATACCTTTATTCCATTTAATTTATTAGAAATATCCTAATAAGATTTTAAATTCCCTATTTGGTCTTGTCATGTTCTAAACCAGAGATTGTACAATGTACAACCCCAAATCTGACAAAGTTTGGACATTGCAAATCTCATAAATCCATATTTTATTCACAATGGAACACACACACGTATACACACACACACACACACACACACATATATATAAACTATTGTTGAAACTAGGAAATTGTACTAGCTTTTGAAAATAATAATAATTTTTAATTTTATGGCAGCAACACAAAAAAGTTTGAACAGGTCGATGTTTCCCACTGTGAAGCATCCCCTCTTCTTTTAACAACAGTCTGTGAATGTTTAAGAACTGTGGAGACCAGCTGGAGTTTTGGGACTGGAATGTTGTCCTTTTTTTGTCTGATGTAGGATTCTAGCTGTTCAAGAGTCCTGACTTTTTTCTGGATATCTTTGTTAGATGGTGTCTTTCCAGATGTGCTACCCATTCCAGAGGCCATAATGCACCAAAACCATCAGAGAGGCAGACAACAGTGTACTGCTAAGAGGGTCTATGCTCCCTCACCTCCTTAGTATGAAGGACAGGGCATTCGAAGTTTAAAAAACAAATAAACAAACAAACAAAAAAAAACAGTCTGACCACAGAACAGTTGTCCACTTTGCCTCAGTCCATGTTAGATGAGCTTTGGCCCAAAGAAGCAGTGGCATTTCTGGATTGTATTTACATATGGCTTTGTATTTGCATGGTAGAGATTTAACCTAATTTGTTGCAAAATGCTCTTCCAATTAGTTCTTATTCGTAACACTTTTAAAGCCTTAAGTTGCTCCTGTCCCAACGTTTTTGAGTTGTATTGCTGCCAAAAAATTAAAAATTATCTTATTTCTTTCCACAAAAATTGTACAACTTCTTAGTTTCAACATTTGTTATGTGTACTGTTTTCCATTGGGTATAAAATACGAGTTTATGAGAATTGCAAATCATTTAATTCTGTTTTTATTTAGATTTTACACAATGTTCCAACTTTTTTAGAATTAGGGTTGTATAACTCCTGTGTCTCAACACAAAAAAAATAATGACAAATTTGTTAAGGGACTTAAATGTTATCCTAACAAAGACTTTTTTCTAATCTAAATTTATTTGCAACGTCTCGTGTTACATTTCAGCCATTTAAGAAAATGTAATCCAATTAAGTACCTGCATTAGGCCACAATGATACATCACTGATCATAGCAACAGGGAAAAAAGGCTGCAATTACAAAGATCAATAAACAGTGATAAGAAATGTGTTGTGATCATGGATCATATTCAATTAGGTAACACACATCTATCCAATCAGTGAACTGGGACAGAACGCTGTTGACTATTGAACTCATTTAATGCTTAAAACAAATACAAGTTACTTTACTGAGTCATCACAATTGAACAAGTTTTTTTTTTTTTTACTTTTTTATATTTGTAACACCCTCAGAAATATACATTCACATGGCTGCATAAAAACAGTTTTTCCTCTTTTAGATTTTGTTCAATAACATCATATTGACAAACTGTACGTGTCACCCCCCAGTCACGACAGTGCAGTCATTACTGGCATGTGGAAAAGATACGAGAGGAGCATTTTTTAAGTGTGTTTTTGGAAAAAGCTAAGCATCAACTTCATCTATCCATCACCGAGTCTCCATGTTTGCAGACAAAATAAGGTTTATTTTACATTACAGGCTCCCAACACAGATAACCCAAATAAACCTGGACTATAATCTCAACCCTATGTACAGTATTTACAGTGGAATGTTGAACATACTGAATACAAAATGTAGATTAGGATGGAATGATGTTACAGTCACTAATAGAAAATAGAAAGTTGTAACACTCCAACAGTATGAATGTTAAGATCTACTAGTATACACAATGTGGACTCCCAAATAAAATGTTTCTTTCTTTGCAATATGTCTAAGAAGCAGGCGTAGAAGTGGTTCCTGCAGCAGAATGTCAAATAAAACCTCACATTTGTGCTTTCAAATGGGGGTAATGTTGATTAATTTAGATGTACGAGTTAAATATCTTTTCATTGGATTAGTGTTTCAATTGTTGTGCTTAAGAAAGTCAGCAATGTGTGACTAATTTGCAGAAATTAGATCTCTTTATGACTTAAACCATTCAATATTGAGTGCTATGTCAACATTTAGTCATCATTAGTTTAAAATGGTAATAAATGCAGCTTTTAATTTGATTTAACGATCAAGTATAGACGCAGTGCTAATAAAGTGCCACAGCTGGGAAGGGATGGACCCTTACTACACTAACTGGAACGCACTGCATTTAAACAACCATCATTTGTCTGAAATTTAAGAGGGTTGAAGTCTGTTTTATAGTCAGTATTATTTATGTAGGTATTTAGGGCATGAATAACCTAAATGATGAGAAAGTGACTGCTCAGGCTACCTAATGCCTCTTTATTCTGAAAGGCACCAAATGTAGAAACAAAAGATAAAACTGTGCCTTTGTGTTTATGATGATGTAGTGCAAACTGTTCGAAATTCAAAAAATAAAACAAATGACAAAGCAGTCCCCCTGCCTGTGAAATAAAGATTATAAAACTCCAAATGTCTTTTTCCTCACTGACAAGAAAACCCACAACAGTTATTTAGTTTCTTTTGAGTCTTAAGTCAATAAAACAGAAATAAGGCCACAGAAATGATTCAAACTGAGCAGAAATAATCATGAAATGGAACAGAACTAAACTGAGATCAACCACATTTTTTTTTATTAAGAACATGATATTTTTCACTGTTTAATGCTAATTTGTGTTTATTATACAATATAGTTTGAGGCTCATGATTAACATGCTCATCTAAAAGCATACAATAGACAAGCATGGACTGTAAAACATTCACATCTGCAAGATCTTCTCACAGACATGTTTTGTTTTGTCATCTTTATTAATTAACCTATATTTATACACATACTTTTGTGTTAACTGCAATATTGTTGCTGGGTACTGCGTACCGATAAACTCACACCTCTGTCAGTACTGACGACACAGAAAAAGTGTCATCTTTTAAGCTGCAAATGAGGACAAACACACAGAAAATTAATGTAAAAAAAATAAAAACCAATCCACTTCCACTCCCACACACAAAAACATGCATAAAATAAGGCTTAATACAGTATTTATATTGTTCAGAGCCAGTCAGATATGTTGTTTACATCCACAGATTTACTGCAATGGTTTTTTATCTCTGATTTTTCACATTGAGCTTCTTTTTTTTGTTTGTTTGTAGCAAATACATTTTGCTGATTGTGTAATGACCCTCAGTGCTGAGAAAAAGAAATGTCTGTTGCTGTACTAGCATCCACTGGCACTTGTTAACATCAATTTTAAAAACAAATATCTATATTTATATATGTAATACCTGCAGACATTGTGTCCATGTATGCAGATTCAAATCCCATTAAAGAAAGACAATTAATTACTTTAAAAATCACCAAAATAATGAACTAAAATTCATTTAGAAAGTAAAAAAGGGAAAAAAGCAGCAGCTGACTTATTTTACTGCTTACTTACAATGCAGCACGACCACCATTACTTTTTCAATTCCCTTTACTTGTTAAAATATTTCCTGTTGGCGTAAATACAAGCATCGGTTGACATTTCTCCTTTTATTTGAGTCCTTTGTGTCCATGGATGACTCCTTGTGGAAAATGCAGTTGATGTAAGCCAGTTCTTCAGTAAACAGCCACAACTGCAGAGGCAGAGTCATTATTGGGAAATTCCTCAGACACTTTTCGCTGACAACCATTTGATAAAAAGGGGTCAGAACAAAACAAAATCGTGACAGCTCAACACACACAAAAACACCCCAGACATTTCATTATTGTGGTAATATTTTGAGCACGTGTACACAGGTCAAACTGTTCAAGTCAAGAGACAATCATGACATTTCAGAGCATTATTAGAGATCGTCCTGTGAGACTCACCAAATGTCTTTTGAACATAATTGCGATGCACCACTGAGAAGTTGAAATTGTTGTTTATGACACAACTGCAGCCCTTCTCTCCCCTGCTTTTCTGAATCACTGATAAGGGCACTGATTTTACAAAGAAAAAATTTTAGTAAAAAAAAAAAAAAAAAAGAACCCTTGGATATCTATCTGTTACTGCCACATCTATATGGCTCAGTAGACTGATGCCATATTGGTAAAGCAACAATTACAGCACATAAACACAAGGGGCCAAAAAATATTATTTATGTCTTTGGAGAACACCTTATTTGCTGTTATAAATGACACGGGTCTGTACAGTATTTTCTTTCTTTTCTGAAACATTTGACCAAGATTTTCAAATACTTTGAACTCAACCTGTAATGATGTCAGACACTCAATTCTTTGCTCACTTAAAGGTCATACAAAAAGAGATTATAAAAATGACAAAAATTTCAATGCTGATAGAAAAGGAAAACAAACCATACATCCAGTGTAGGACTTTCACAAATGTGCTCAGCAAAACCTCAACCTGTTTTCTTTCTTTCTTTCCTTATTTTTTTTTTTTTTACACATTTAATACATTTATAACATGAAAAAACGACAAACAGAAGAAATACACCAATATTACCCAATCACCTTTCTGGCCTTGGAGCCACAGCAAGTCATTTTACATACCTTAGTTTGCATTTATTTCCCCCCCATTCACCTGATGGAACTGATTCCAATGCTGTAAGAAGTTGATTTCTTGCACTTTAAATAAACCCTTGCCTTTCTAAGTGAGATTAGCTGGATGGGGTTCTGATGTGTGGGGAGTAGGGAGGAAATAGGACTGTGTGACGGTGCAGTTTGACATATGGGATGGTAGGGAGGATGGAGGTGAAGGGTAAGGTGGAATGCAGGTGGGGACAAAAGGTTGTTTGGTTGTTGCATGCCACTACACGTACCACTCTTTCTTAGAAATGACAGAACCATCGGTTTGAGAGATCATATCGTCGGCTATCTCAGGTTCTGGGTCATACTGGAATGCCAGAGTCCGCTCATCGTATTCTCGGCTCTCCCCCTCATCCACAGTAAAGTACGGTCTCTTCAAATCCTCAGATTCAGCATCAAAATTTCGCTCGCTTGCCTCAAACCCTCCAGTGGTGCCGATCTGGGCGGGTTTCTTCTCGTCATCTGAGTCCTCTGTGTACTGCAGGTTCTTGGGCATGGGAGGGTGGTTTGGCAGGCCACCAGCTTTGCTGTACCCATTTCCAAACACGTGCTTCTTGGTGCTGTAGTCTCCCTTGAAGGTGCGCTGGCGGCGGCGAAGGAATACGAAGAGTAGTATGGCCGCCACGCCCAAGAGGACAACTCCCCCCACAGCACCCCCGATGGCGGGACCTGCATTGTGCGGCTCATGAGGCACCTCGCCGTCAGGTAGGGTAGGGTAGTCTGGGTAGGAAAAGACAGATGGAAGGGAGTGTGTCAGTGCTCTGGTGGGAGGAGGTGCATTTGTACAGGTGCATTTTTTTAAAGGAAAGATGAAGTAAGGGAGACAAGGAAGGAAAAGCAATGGGGAAAGGATAGACCACCACCCCACACCCCTTTCCCACAAACTCCCTGCCCAATCCCACAGGAGCCCTCGATGTTATTGTGGCACAGCTCAGTCACTGACAGTAACATGCAGTTTCAGACAGATTGAAACAGCCAGACCACCACAACATAACCAGAGTAACATGACTGAAGACAATAGGGTGAATGAAGGCTTATCAGCATGCATTAAGTGTTAATTCCTTTGTCTGGAAGGTGAAGGGAACTGAAACAATGTAATCAGAAGGTAGCAGAAGACATATTTCATGTAGGTTTTCAGTAAATAAATTCAGCATAGTGAGTTTCATACAAAATAAGTACATTGAATGACATATTATGGGACAGTCCAGCATAAAATAGAACATCTTCATCATCAGTGCAGAGGTAATGAAATGAACGAGCATCATTGGGGATGATTACCAGCAGCCAAGCATACACAGACAAAATGCATCAAGAGAGCAGAGAAACATGAAACTCTTTCCGGCAGCAGAGCAATACGTCAAAAAGATAGCATACATTTGAAAGAGCAAAATATTTTTCAGAAAAGGCAGCAGAGAAAAGAGATGAAGATTATTAAATGTGTCACACAGATGTGTCTTTATGACTTACATAGCCTGTTAGAGACAGTAACTAAAATGTCTGACTGCTTGGATGTCGCCTTGCAAATACAAAACTGAAAAGCCACGACAACGGTACAGAACCGTATCTGAAGCTAAAGTGAGCCATCACAGCTAATCCACCATTTCAGAGTGCAAAATATCTGCTCATTTGGTTGCTGCTTACTGTAAAACTGGCAGCAATTTGTTTTACTGTACAGAGTGCATCAACACTTAAACTGTAAACTCTGCAAAGTTCCCTCAAGCCATGACACAAAGAGACTTTTATCTGAAGTGTGATCAAAGCTTTGAAGGTAAACTTCCAAAGATAAGGTACATTTAATTTTATTCACAGGGCTACAGAAGGGTGAAAACAACATCTACTACACAAATAATGCAGCTGAAACAAAAAAACTTTTTGTTCATGGAGGGTAAACCAGTCTTGTTTAAAATGTAACAAGTCAAGACAAGTCAGAAAAAAACCCAACAGATTTAATGCTTTTGATATGATTACCACTTTTGTCTTGCTTTGATATCGACTACTTTTTTACCAGCCTATTATGAGACATCAGAATCTAATTGAGAACAGGGCTTAACAGTGTCCATATGTTCATCTGGATCTGATAAACACAAGTACTGAAATAGTCAGGAAGCCAATCCGTTAACAAACAACATGATGGCGCCGTTAACGCTGTTAATTTGCTCTCTGTATCAGTTTTGCCCCTAAGGAGGCTGAGGATAAGGAAGCTCATTTACAACCGATCATAACTGAAATAAATAGTTTACGTTGAGCAATCCTGTTGAGCTACTAAATAATGTACTACTGAGCAATTCAGATAAGTTCAGCAGAACATACAAAGAAGACAAATTTCTAACATAAGAAAATAACTTATTAAAATTATCAACTCAAAAGGTTCAAATCAAATCTGTTGCACTTTATAAAAACTGCTCTATAGTAGAAATGATGAGTCTTGGATAATAATTCAGGTACAAAAAATGTTACTGGGTGAAGTTAAGAGGCTCCTGAAGCCTTCTCCTCTGCTGTAATTACAATGACACTCTATCAGTCCAAACCTCCCAAACAGTCACTCTCCTCTGTTGCTGCCTTTCTCCCGACTGCAAAGCTCTCCATTTTCTAAAGCGGCGCTGGGCACGGTCTCAAATATCAGCTCAGGTTTTAATCTGACCACCTAATGGGATTATTCAGACAGAGGCCTTCATTACACACATCAATGAGAGAGCAGAGCCAGGTCACCACTGCTAGAGAACACATCCTCCCACCAAGTCCAGAAAGGGCTGAAAATCCAAATGATTGAAAGAGTAAAAACAGAAAAACATTTAGCTGTAATCCTCTTCACTAGCCTTCACTGCCCTCCTCTGCAAGTATCTGTTTTTGCTCTAAGAAATCCTTCCTTCAATCTTAATTAGGACGATTTTGCCTTTACGTTTTTTATGGTTGCAAAGATGCTACTTTTACTACCATTTAAAGAGGTAAAAGATAAAAGGTCAGCCTGGTAAAGTACAGAACAGAAGCAGTTAAAGATAATACAGAGTACCTTCAAAGGTACTCTCTGCCATCTAGACTCCTATAAAAGATAGAGTTATGCCACTTCTTGACACCCATATTTCAAAACTGTGAACACTAATGACCAAAAACAAGAGCGAGTATTCTTACAGTATGGACGTCAAAGCTACTCTTAAATATTTAGGTATTTTTGTGGCTCCTCATCCAAGGGGAAGCTTTAAGTTTTCTCCTGCCAAAAACAAATAGAACAATGCTTTATTTAGATGGCTCTAGTTCCATAATTGGGGTATTTTAAAAACAGAGAGAAACTTTAAAATGCCGTTCATCACATTCCTTTAATGCAGTGAAAGAACACAGCTTTTATTTTACAGCTTAAAAAGATGTTTTGGCGAAGTGAACTGTCTTTTCTTGGAATGTTATCTAGCCCACTTCTGCTCTCTTCTTATCCATTCACAAGGTCACTTCACTGGCCTTGCAAACATGAAGATAGCAAAAATGGTGAAAAAAGAAACGTCTCCAACAAAACAGCTTTGTCTACCTCATGCACTCTGTCACTGTTTGTGAAATGAGAGCTGCTATGGTGCAAACTAATCATATTACAGAAACAATAATTGTATAAAGATACATTTAAAATGGGATGTGGAGGCAGCACTGACAACACAAAGGAGGGGGGAGGCTTTTTTTTGCACACCTTCGCTACTGGCAACACCTGCCAACAGGCTGATAAAGACGATCCTCAGAAGCACAACAGCAGCTCTGATACTGTTCCAGCCAACAAAGAAGGTGTCTATTAGCACCACTGTGGAAACATGCAGATAGTGGGGCAACTCTGACTAACAATGTCTAAAATGTGCCAGTGGGATTAATAGTAGGAAGCATGTGCTATGAAAGGCCATAATTCAATCCACAGGCATGACAGATATATAGAGGTTATGAATAACGGGAAACGCTTTCCCCGTTTTAATGCCGCAACCATGCTGTTTAGGATTAATCATGCTACCCTGAACACTTGCATTTGACATGATCGAGTGGATGATTTACTACGTCCAAACATTTTAGTGACAAAATCCATTTCCTTTACAACATGGATGAGTGTTCATCTAAAACAGACACGAGTCTTTAAAAGAGACAAATGGTAAGCAAATGCAGACCCAATCACAATTGAAAAAAAAAGGGGTTACTGTTGTGGCTTCACAAAAATACAGAGCAGGGGTTTTATTTCAGTTGAAGCCACTGCACAAAACAAACAACAGGAGTGGTAAATGCTCAAAAGAATTTGTCAAGTGTCTTTTTAGAATGAATAAAGTTGTTTCCCAACTCTGTTCTACAGGTTTCTAGGTGTGCTTAAATCATGTCTACACATGAAAAGGGAAGAAGAGAGAGAGAGAGAGAGAGAGAGAGAGAGACAAACATTCCAGAGTCTTACCAACAATCATTCAGACAAAGTTATGACAGAGGCTGGGAAAATGAAAGAGGATTTCAAAGTGTGGTACAGGGAGTGGTGTGCTAATGTGACTAATCGAGGAACAAGCAGCAAACAACGAAGGATAAAAAGGAGGAAGAAGTTAGGGAGTGGCGCCAAGGAGAAAAAGAAGATGGAGCGAGTCCTTTTGAGAGGTTGGCGAGTGACAACAGCAAATAAAAAAAGGCATAATGAGCGAATGAGGATGGGGACTATCAGAGAAGACATATTAATTCAGTGGTTCCAGAGATCCTCATTACTCCCCTGTCTGAATTTGCCAGTGGATGTGAAGTCATGGAAATGTAATTCTGCCACAACGAATAAAAGCTCATCACTGACAGGAATTAAGCATGCTTCTTGGGGAGTCGCAGCTGAGGCAAATCTTTCCTCCAGCTTCTCATATGTGATCCCTTCTTCAACTTCTATCGTTTTTTTCTCCTTTCTGTTTGTCAACAATTTTTTTTTATTTTTGCTATCACTAATTCAGGTAAGACATAACCTACCTCATATAGAGGTAAATGTCACTTGCAGCACTTAAACCTTCAGACTGGTGAATAAAATTATATTTCCTATCAAAGGCCAAAAGCAGAGGAGCATGGAGGATGTTCCAGGTGGGATAAAGCTGTGACAGTTTCATCAAAGCTCTGGTGACATCATCTGATGTGCATGTGCAGACATGCAGCAACTTGCAGGATTGTTCCATCTGAAAAACAGCTTCTTGTGCTCACAGGTGAAATAACTTGGAAAAACTTTTCATCTGCCTTTTCTATTATTCAGTTGTTCTTCTTAACCAATTACTATTATTATTAACATTATTATTACTACTACCAATAATAATATCAACCTAATGTCTATTGGTTATCCTTTAAATGATTCAAGTATGTCTCTCGCTCCAAAATTAGCCTTTAAAGTAACATATCCATATATCTGAATATACAGTCTACATTTAAACCCAAAGTAATATTATCTTTCTGTGGTATTTTGGTATGTTTCAAGAAAACGTCATAAACAGTACAGCTCAAATCACCCATACAAGTCCAGGCTTTAGTAACATAGACTTGCAAAACCTTCTACTACGTTTGGTCTTAAAGGAGACCTGCAGCAGGGACATCTTTTTTGTGCTGTAAAACAGTAGGAACATGATATTTTTACCACTCTTAGTGTCTCAAATTTAATGTTTGCAGGTAAGTTTACACTTTCACTATTCTAACAGCTGTTTCTTGCTGAGGTGATGGAGTAAGCTGATAAAGGGAAACCACCAGTGGTCACACAAACTCTTATTTTTAGCCTTTCTTAGATTTGTTTAACAGACAAAGGTCTTCTGTTTTACAAAGGTTCTTCTGGTGTAGCTCCAATTGCTTTTTAGGTCATCTATCATCTTTGTTTTGTGTTCTTCAGTCTATCAAAACCTCCTTCAATTGTAAACAAGCTGTTTTGCTATCTGGCTAGCTAGCTAGCTTGTTGTACACAACATGCTACATCACAAATAGTTTAAGTGTCACAAGTTTTTATGTGCTATGCAATAATGTAAAATTCTTGCTGTTCTTTCTGCAGTTCTACAGCATGGCAATAAATATATAAAAATTAAAATAAAAAATATTACACCTTATGGGAAATTAAAACTAGCGCAGCACTTCAACTGGTATACATAGTTCCCATGTGACGTCACACTTTGGACACTCCCCTTCTCTCGTCACCATTGCAATAGGCAATAGCTTCAGTCACAGCCGAGGAGACATTTTTTGCATTTGCATGCTATTTTTGACTGTAGTCGCAATGGTTGTTTCATGTCGGGTTAAAGGATGTTCTGTGCAGACGGTTCAGCAAAGTATAGTTTTCACTACATTCCGAAAACCAGAAAACAAAAAAGACGAATGTGGGCAAGTCTGGCCACATTCTTACTTTTATTCCGGTAAAAGTAACATTAAAAGAAAAAAGTTATGTTAAGTAATGTTAGAGTACAATTGTATGTGTGCTAGAGTTATCGGTTTCAGGATTTAGAACGTCTCTACTGTAGATAACTCAGCTATGCTATGTGCTAAATCACAAAGCTAATGGTTAAAGAATTAAATTACAAGGTTTTGTCAGTGACATAACAAATAGCACAACAATAAAAATTGTTATGGTTGAATGGTGACATTTTAGGTCTAATCCATAAACACACTGTCGACATGTATGATATTGTTATTACTTACCCTGACAATCACCAGAACTTTGTTATTAACATGGAGAGTTTAGACATCCTTTACAAATTTGTTGAAACACTGATTGTATGAGTCCATGGTGTAAACACTCTTCGTGTACACTAAATAATTAACAGTGTTGTAGTACGAGATGGGCAGCAAATTATTGGGCTCGTCCAACAATACCTCGTTTTTTCACCTCATACGGGTCAATCCTGACAGTAGCGAGCTTCTGCATATATTTTTTCCTTGCACATTGGTCAAGAGTAAGTAGATACCTGGATTTCGTTTGCTTTGAAGCCATCGTTGTATAGTGCTTACCTACCAACATGGCAAAAATATCTCTTCCGGACGAGACTTGTGGGAACTATGCATACTGTCAAACCCTGACGGTGATCAAGAATTTAAGGCATAGCACTGAAAGTTTCTTGTTTACACATGTGGTGATTCATAGAAGTAACATCACAACAATCTTGACAAAGCTGGCATATTAGGACAGATATGCTACATTAAGATTGGAAATGCTTCATTCTGTTTTGGTGCTCTTTGAGATAATCGCTTTGTGCTATGGGGGCTTTTGTAATCACTTTAAATGCACTTTTAATGAGCAATGAATATTTACAACAGCATCTTAACACCAATGTTCCTTTAAGTACATGTTTGCTCATAAAGTAGAATTATAAAAGGCGTCTCGCCATTTATTGCTAGCCTGCATGTGGCTTTAGTGTTAAGTGGAAAGACCGCTTTTGGGTCAGCAGGCAGGGAGCAAACAAATTTGCATGTTGGGACGTGGTACGCCGGAAGAGGTCGGGGCACTGTCTGTTTACCACATTATCCTGCTCTCAGCTTTTTCTCAGTTCTTGTTTCTCTTTTTTGGTCATCCTGTTGTTATTTTGATTCTGTGAATCACCACAGCAGCTTTGGAGCCAGTGGTCAGACCCTGGGACAGCATGTGACCTACTTCATCAGGCTCTCAGGGAGGCATGACAGATCCAACACCACACAACTGGACAGTGAAGAGAAGGAAGAGGAGGGTAAAGGAGGTGAGCTGGGCTGACGAGACTCAGCCAATCCCCCCTGCTCCATCTGTCTGCCACATCCCTCTCCTCTGCATATCCTCCAGAGAGCAGAAACAGCAACCCATGCAGAAACAAATGTTAAGATAAATCACTTCGATCTCAGCTGCTCTGCTCTCACATGCTCTCCCCTGGTGACATTTGCATTTCAACTCTCCAGCCAGGCTATCTCTTCTTCAAATAATAAAAAAAGACCCCTTTACAAAAAAAGAGCATCCCACTCCTCCATTTTAGGCACAATGTCTTACCCCTCACTGCTTTCCCTGGCACAGAACAACACAGCAGAGGCTTTATGGGGCGGCCTATGCTGTGCGAGTAAGAGAGCAGCTCATGCTAATGTCTCATTTGGATAATGAGGTGTGATCTTGGCAGGAAAGGAGATGGGAGCAACCCCCTCCCACCCACCCTTTAGTAAAAGATGTGGTGTAGAGGAAGTGACTTCATCATGTTTAGATCCTAAAGCTTTCAGGTTTGTAGATGTCAAAGCAGAAAGTTCAAAGGTGACAAGAATCATAGAGGAGAAACAGGAGACCAAGACACTGAATTTGCTCCTCAACCTGTCACATGACATGTTTCTACTTGAGATGAAAGTGTAATAATAAACAAGATACACACAAATGGCCTTTGGATCTATGAATAATGCAGACAGTGATGTGAGAACGCACAGGCGCAATATGGTATAGAACACAGATTGAGACAGATGACAGGCAAAGACAAACAAATTTCACATTGCAATGGGAGCCTTTGCAAAGCCGACATAATAATGTCTCTTGTCTCTGTCAGAGAGGAGAAGGAGACAAATGGCTGCATGGAGAAGCACTGCTGTTTGATGTCAGTAATATATGGTGCGTTACTTGTTTTATTCAAGGATGTTCTTGCTGCAGTGTTGCAAGTTTTATTACAGGGAGTGATTGGTGCACCATCACAATGAAAAAAAACATACTGCAGTAACAAAGAAACCATTGGGCCTGTTTAAAGCAAATAAAAACGAACATACATTTGATGTAGAGCTGAGGTTTTCAATTATTTTTAAAAACATTTCAATTTTATAATTATATATTATATTATAATTAAATTCAAATCTATATGATCTATTTGTTGTGATGGACTTGTGACCTGTCCAGGGTGTCCCCCGCCTCTCGCACAGTGACTGCTGGAGATAGACACCAGCTCCCCGAGACCCGGAATGGAGAAGCGGGTAAAGAAAATGGATGAATGGATGGATGACCTATTTGGTTTTTTTTATTTTGAAAAAACAGCAAAATATTTTTAAAATCTGAAACATCTGAATAAGGCAATGTATAAATAGTACATTTCTGGGGAATTCATGACGATTATGTGTACAGATAACTTTCATTGCGTCATAGTTTTCTATTGCTGTCTCCATGGCTTGTTCAGTTCACTCACTGATACTACAGAAACAGTACAGATAGGAAAACAAAAACTGCAACTAAGCAGGGCTTCTTCCTTTGCATATCTTTTGTATTGTGTCTTGGAACCTCTGAATTTTGTTTCTGTGCCACTCTAAATTATTTAGACTAATGAGATCATCTCTTGCTGTCTTTTTTGTGTATGAACAGACACATATGGACAAAGACTGGGCCTGATGCTGTAAGCAGTCTCTGATATTCATTTGTGACAATGGCCTCAGGAGACTTCATTTTGGTTTTTCCTTAAATCCGTCATGGAAGAACCAACATAAATGCATTCAAATTTACATATTTGAAAAAAATCTAGGTGCTGAATAAATATATAAACAAAACCCATCTGAAACTTTTAACATTTGCTGAACAACCAGCTGATAGTGACGTTAAGTGCCAGGATTTTTTAAATCCTGAAGGATGTTTGGGCAAAAGGTTTTTCATGGATTTGATCAAGTTTTACTGAATTTGAAAAGCATGACATGTTCCAATTGCTTGATGATATTGATTTCCTTTTAAAAACGGTGAAAACTGTAACTTCTGAGAAAAATCTTTTTTTGGTGGCAAAATCTGCTAATAGATGATAAATAACAATTTTCTGATTGTGACTATTTTATTTTACATCTGTATGATAGCAAAATCCACATTGAGCATCCAGTAATAAGATTTAAGGGCAATTATAACATCTAATGTCATCTTAAAGTAACATGCTCTCTTAAATAATTAATATCTATGCTGAGGATGCTTTCGATGCCACTTTGACCTACCCAAAGGTGCTTTGCTCCTGTCATGGAGGAACATGTTTGAAATCATTAGGTCATTATAGAAACTATTATCTTCTTCACATTAGCTTCATTTGCCTGCTACATAATAATGGACCAGATTAAAGCGAGACAGAGAAATACACAGAAACAAAAATATCCAAACAGGTGCTTTTTTAAAGAGCATCACCCACTCTCTCATCACTGTGTCTCGCTGCCTTCTTATCATTGAAGTGTAGGAATTAGAGGATAGAGAAAGTGACAGCCAGTGAACATCAGAAGTTGACAGAGGCTGTTACGTAAAGTCGTGTAAACAGGCTTTTTGCCCTCTGTTCCACCTCTGCCTCTGCTTCGCTCACAGATGCTGTTTGCCTCAGAGCTTATTTCTGGCATCCACTTTCGCTGCTCTACTAAATTCCAAAAATCAGACTCACTGAAGCATCGCCCTCAGTCACGTGGATATGTTTATCTATTTATAATTCCACTGCACTGTCTGCACTGTTTGTCTCATTTTCAGCACATGAATCTGATTTTTTTTTTCTTCCCACCTTTTCACTCGTAACTTGATTTTCTCAAACAGGAGCCAACTATTGCTTGTTCAAGCAACCGTGAACAGATGTTGGCACCGATAGCCTGAGCTTACAGGAGGATCTCTCCTCACGCTTTCCTGCTAAATTGAAGAGAACGTTCTCACTCCATCCAGTTTAACCGGAGTGGTAAAGCCCTGTAGCAAAACTGACTGCATCTCGGCTCACCAAAGTGACTCGGCTCCGACAAAAGAGAATGAAGGTTAGTGCATTGAGCCTTACAAGGGAATCTCCAAAGGCTTCACCCCTAACAGATCCAACATCATTCTTCCCAGCTGATCCTGCTAATACAGCTGGAATAATGAATTGTCTTTAAACAGTTTAGCCCCTAATATCATAAGGATCAGCGTGGCTGTGTGAGAGAATAAATCTTAAAGTGAGTAAACAAATGTATCCTAGAATATAAAAGAAAAAAAAGAGTTGTTTCCTCATGTGATTTTACAGTTAGCTGCCAAGAATAAAACCTCACATCTTCTTTCTCAGGGGTGAAAATGACATAATTGTAAGGCCATCCTGACAAAACAGCCATTCATCATGTCTGTTTATGGGCTGGGAAGAAATTTAAAATGGTGGCATTGATTTGTTTCAAACACAAAAACAGAGTGTGATGGTGGAAAGCTGATTATCCAAATGAAAGACTGATTTTGCTCTTAAGCTGGGGAGGATCTTTGAGGTTTTAACCATTCTATTCAGCCATCTTCCTGTGGCTTTCACCGCCACAGGACTGACTGACTGAGTGACATTCCTATTAGACACTTAAAAGCTGCTGAGAACGATTCGTCAAAAATAACTTCCATTGTGGGGTTGTCTAATTGTCTTTACTTTTTAACATGGCCTCCGATGCCCATTGGTAATTAGCTGATTAATCAAATCTGACGACTTATCAAGCTTTCTCCCAGGAGATTTCTGAACTGCATGTAAATGAGCAAGGCATTGGCTGGAAAGCACTACATGAAGCTCATCTTTCTTGCTATAGATCTTCTCCCTCCCCTCCTTATTTCTCCATCAGACTTCTTTCTCCACCTCTTTTTCTGAGAGCAAGGATTGATTAAAACCGGGGAGTGGTTCATTAGATTCTGACAAGTGACACCATATCTGCAGAACCAATATCCTTGAAGAAAGCCGTTTACACATGTGACTCAGCCGATGCCATCTAAACAGCAAACACCATCCCAAAACTAATTGAAACAAGGTGCTCTGTGGCCCTGATATCTCCTGTGGTGACAAGTTATTCAGCTCTCACAAATCCATCCCCCCCCAAAAAAACAACCAAAAAAATAACTGAGGAGGTTGATTAAAATCCGCTTTCCTTAAGTGCTCCATCCGTGTTGCATCCCACAGTGAGAAAATAGCTTTTCAATGAAACAAACAAGCTGTTGAGGACATTTTATCTTCCTGATACATGTGACCAGGCTGGCTAACCAACAGGTGTGTCAATACTACGTGTATCACTCTAAAAATGAACTTTAACAAGAAAACAAAGAGTCCTACCGGCCAATTGTTTACATAATGTTTCTGGTAGTGTGAATGTACAACCCCAGTTCTGATAAAAATATGACAATGTGTAAAATGAAAATAAAAACAGAATGCAATGATTTAAATGTTTAAACTAAGAATTGCACAAATTAAAAGAAATGCATACAGTAATTTCGCAACACATCTCAAAAAAAGTTAGGACAGGGCCAACAAAAGGCTATAAAAGTAAGTGGAACCAATAAGAAACAGCTAAAAGAGTATTTTGCACAGAATCTGGTTAATTGGCTACAGGTCAGTAAGAAGACTGAAAATAAAATAAAAAGTTTAGAGGCCAAATATCTCAGAAATAAAAGAGGACAGCGGTTTCCTTCTTTGCAAAAAATTGTGTCTAAAAATAATGTAAAAATAGTGTAACTATTTTTTAATATATT
>JAOXNZ010000091.1:3843430-3870887 GCA_028566095.1 Kryptolebias brasiliensis
AAATAGTGTAACTATTTTTTAATATATTGTTCCTCAACAAAAATTTAGGAAGACTGAATATCCCATTATCTATAGTTCATAATTTATCTAAAAATTTCAAGAATCTGGAGAAATCTCTGTCTGCAAAGGTCAAGCCTGAAAATCAATATTGAATAGTTGTGATCTTTGGGCCCTCAGGCAGTGCTGCATTAAAAACAGGTCTGATTTTTTTCCTGGACATCACTGAATAGGCTCAGCAACACTTCTACAAATCACTGTCTGTCAAAACAGTTTGCCATACTAAAGAGGAGAGGGACCATCCAGCCTGTTATCAGCGCACAGTTCAAAAGCCTGCCTCTTTGGTGGTATGGGGGTGCATTAGTGCCTCTGGCACAGGCAGCTCACACATCTGGAAAAACAACATCTACGCAGAACAATACAGTATATAGAGTTTTCAGAACATCTGCTCCCATCCTGCAAAAAAAATCCAGCAAAAAATACCCCGAACTGTTGAACAGCTAGAATCCTACATCCAACCAGAAAAGAACAACTTTCCACTTCAGAAACTCGGCAACTGGTCTCCTCAGTTCCTAAATGTTTACAGGCTGTACAAAAAGGTACAATTTATTAGTTACAATATTTGTTTACTATGTCCCATTGTAACTAAAATATGGTTTTATGAGACTTGCAAATCATTGCATTTATCTTTAATTTATATTTTATGCAATGTCTAAACTTTTTTGGGAATTGGGGTTGTATTATATGGTGAACAAATGGGTTGAACTATTGCTTTGTCACCTTTTTTTCTCCATAAAACACTCAGGTAGCATTACTCAGATCAAATGCTGCATCTTTAAACAGCAGCCATCACATTCCATGTTTCACCCAGACCTCTCTGAAGCTGCTTGGGGGCATGAAGATGCTCTCTGAGTTAATGAAGCATCAGAACATTCTTTAAACCTCCATTATGAACAGCCAATGTCAAGGAGCACAGAGCACTTCAGAAATATACAGGAAAATGTGGTGCCCACCCTGAAGTTCACCTCTAACATTATTCATGTCAGACTAACAGAAAGAAACCCTCTAAAATAAACTCACATACATGTCTGTGAAGCCAAGTGCTGACAAACGAGCATTGAGACGGGCTATTATTTCACATTACCATCAAAAAAGCAAAATCCACAGGTATAATAATACTGAAACACATTTATGTTGCACCTGTGGGAGTCTCAAAGGCAAATTTACTCTGTTCATGTTTGTTTCAATCAAAAGGACCAAACCGTTTAATGTTTCAGATGTGCTGTAGTCATTTTTTAGGCTGCTCTGTAATTTGACGGGGCACCACGTTGGAGACGAGCTTTAGGAAGAGGAGGGATGCAGCCTGTTCTCCCTTTAACCTGACACTGTTGCTATGGGAACCAGCAACATGCTTTTAAAGCTTGTATGGTTCCCTTTGGGAAATTCAGTACTTCTGCCGTGTAACAGTGTATAACACTTCCAGCTCGTATTCGGCCAGCTTATTACTTTAGAGGGTACAAAAAGGCGACCAGGTGATTTGTGATTTTTTTTTTAATATTCAAGATGTGTTTTGGAATTAATGTAACTCTACATATCAAGAATGGAGGTATTCTAGTACTAACAAACTGTCAAGCAGAAAAAAAGGATTTTGCTGTAGTGCTGATTTAAATAAAACTGAATTATATTTTTTATTATTTTTGAGGGGAAATATTGTTATAGTATAAATTTAGGATAAAATTTCACCAACTGTTATTAAATTCAACCGAGAAAAGCAGGTTTGTCTTCTCCAGAGATGACTATGAATGTTATGTTGCATCAGTGATTAGGACATGTGAACTTTCTAAGTAGACAACATAAACAGAAACTCCCAGCCAACAGTTTGATAAATGAGGTGCAGATACACTCCTTCTCAGGAACATTTCCAGATCAATAGTTACCTGCAGTCCCTCCTCCTTTACTCTTGCCTCTCTTTCTGCAACTTCACAACCTCTCTGATTCCACCCATTTTACTTCAGTCCTGCATCTGAAACATTTCCTGGCGAACTCATCTTGGTTTGGGGATTTTAGTCTAGATAATACTAGGGCTTTGGAAAGCTCAACCAGCTACCCCCACAAGTAATCAAGCCTCCTGCTGGCATGGGCAAACTATCATTTATAGCTGTTAAAAAAAAAATGTTACAGCAAACTAGCATCAAATACTGTTTCAGAAAATATTTTTTCCGAAAAAAAAAAACTCAATATAAACCTTTAAAAAGATACAAAGAAAGACAATGAGCTGACCAGAACTACTTCAACAGAACGTCACAGAAAGGCACCATTCTAGAATATTATTATTTTTATCTATCTATTTTATGCATTGTTTAGGCTTCTGTTTCTTTAAGACCCCACTCCAGTAAGACCCATCTGATTGGATTTGTTAAACTAACTGTTCAAAATTTGTGACCTGTGAGACAGTGACTCCCTTTTTGTTTAGTTGCCAAATAACCTATGATGTACACATTATGCAAATTTGCCTCACCCTGATATCGAATTCAGGAGAAAAAGCCTCAACTACTTCCTCCTGTGGGAGAGAATAACTTATGGTTTTGTGCATTGAATCTCTCTGGAAACACCCTAAAATCATGATAATGACTTTTCAATGTACAGTTTTATGGCTCCTAATTGTATGATGTGTAATAGCTGAGTGTATTTATCACAGAAAAATTCACATTTGCAGGCAAAACGACTTTTTACTCCGTGAGAACCAGGAGTGATTTTAGAGCTTCAAAATTTAAACTTCCTTTTACCTGTGGCTGAACAACCTGCAAGCTTTTTAACAGCTGCAAATGCTAAAAAAACAAAAAAGACAAACTGCAACTGAACGCACTCAAGTCATGTACCCACGCATTGTTCACTTCGCTCACACAATAAAATTATGCAGACAAATGATGAGAATAAACAAAAAGACTGCTGGGACAACAGCGCTATGGTTTGTTAATTTAAGCGATCAATGAAAAGCAGAAATAGAAAATTACTTCAGTGCCTTTCCTTTGTTTTACCATAGGACTTACAGAGCTTTATGTCAAACAGTCCATCTCTTTGGAGCACACTAACTCAATACAAGTTGATGCACAATGATTTTCTGACAAAAAGAATACGTCCTCAGCTTCCTGTATCTAAAAGTTACGCTCTTTTGAGATTTATATTATCACACTACTAACTTGTCTACTTTGGACTGAAGGTAATGTCGTCACATCCTATAAAGCAGCTTTGTCTTAGTCTTATATTTGTGGGAAGAATGGCACATAGAAAGAGAGGAAACAGTAACAAATGATACTGTAAGGGAACAGCTGTTCATTTCACAACAAGCATGGCATTTCAGAGACGCATGAGTCAACATGCAAAGCGATGCAAGTTAGAACACGCCAGATTCCCAGAAACCAAGCAGCAAGGGGGGATGAGAGGTGTCTTTCCAGTCCAACCAGACCAAAACTGTTACAGTCTCCCAATACCGCACACACAGCTGCTACCAATCACAGTAAGATCCCCTCGTTTGTAGGATGTATAGCAAGATCTGATGGATAATGTAGCCGGGGCTTTGAGTGCACAATAAAGTCCCTTATGGATTGGAACCAAGAGGAACCACGGTTCATGTGTGCCAGCAATTATGTGGAAGGGTAGGAGACTGACTCAGTTTTGTTCAGAGTTTTGTTTTCCCTAGAAAACAGAAGAGTCAAAAGAAGGAGCTCGGAGCTCAGCTGCAGCAGAGACACGGGCTGTTCGGGGAAATGGGAGTATGATGTGAGCAAACTATGATCAATACAGTACCCTCACCTAAAAACCCCAATTTCCTTGATGTTTTTTTAGGTGCTGATAATAGACCGCATGTTAGTTTGCTCCCACACTTGTGTTTGTACCGGGCCAGGATGGGAGGAGGTGGTGGTTGTTAGTGTGTGTGGAGCTCTAATACTCAAACAATGAGAGGATTATTTTTTTTCCCCCTCATCTAACCTGCCACAAATACAGGCTTCCACATAGGAAACACAAAGACGATTTGCTAAACTCATTTGTTTGTTTCATCTGGCCTGAATCTGTAACAAAACCATTTATTTTATAGGGGGCTACTGCATTGATGAAGCCATGCCAGAGTTACTGAAGAGAAAGAGCGGAAATGACAACCATTGTACACCTACCTGTGATGTTGACATCAACAATGCCAGTGCGAGTCCCGATGCCATTTGTCGCGTCACAGACGTAGGTTCCTGCCAGTTCATAGGTCACTGGTCCCTTGAAGAACAGAGTGTTGTTCTTGATCTCCGCTTTGCTGGGTAGGGAGCCGTTCAGGCTGTGGTGAGAAAGAGAGGCAATAATGCAGACCACATAAAAAGGGAGAATTACTCCAGACCACAGAAAAAAACCTCCCCAATGCAGCAAGGCAATTCAAAACACATAAAAAATACAGTCTCTCGTGCAAAACAGCCCTGCATGTGGGGGTGAGATAAATACCAAGAATATTTGACAGCGTTGTATTTCAGCTGTCATCCATCAAGTCCAAACAAAATTATGAGGACAGGGAATCCCAGCAGGCCCAAACAGGTAAGATATAGCTGATGCTTGAGGATGGGCTGCTTCAGCATGTGGAATACAAAACAGACAGAGGTAGGAGGGGAAACAGTGTGGGGATGGGGGGCCTCCTTCCTCATCTACAGCACAGCTCAGACGCCTGAACCCAAAACTCAAGGGAGCTGTCAGGAGAGGCAGCTGATCAAGCGATAAATGCAAAAGCTACCGAACGCTAGGCTGCCATTGAGACGTGCAGCCCATTTCTCTTTCCTGAAGGTGTTTGTCTTCATGGTTCAGTGTCTGTGCTGCGTTCAGACTCGCCTGTGTCCTTTGATCGGGGCCAGCCCACTATGAGGTCACAGATCGTGAACACAGAAGCCCTCCACTCTATTATCTGCACCTCTTTTATGGAGCCCACAGGCTGAAAAAGGTTTCAACTTTCATGACAATTAGCCGTTTCCTGTTGCCTTCCACTCTATCAGCTTCATCAGCTGCTCTGAATGGGCTCAGTTTAGGCAGAATTACAAATACAATTGTGATCATGCTGAATAGCTCTCCGCTCTGACTGTGGCGACAATGAGGATGCTGCAAAGATATTCTTTTGTCACTCCTGGGTCAGAGAAACACTTTGAGAGGAGCTAATGTGTAAGAACA
Organism: Kryptolebias brasiliensis; assembly: GCA_028566095.1. Taxonomy (NCBI): domain Eukaryota; kingdom Metazoa; phylum Chordata; class Actinopteri; order Cyprinodontiformes; family Rivulidae; genus Kryptolebias; species Kryptolebias brasiliensis. Next base: position 3,848,624 of record JAOXNZ010000091.1, read on the forward strand.
TTAAAAAACAATATGGTGCTTCATTTAGTGAAGTGAGAGAAAAACAAAATGAGATTACAGAGAGGAAACAAAATTAGGTCTTGTGCTAACAATGGTCACAAATCAGGCACTTGAGGTTTAACTAAACAGGCTTTTAACAAGGCTCTTCAATGACAGCAGGAGAGAGAAAATTGTATTACAAAATAAATGTCATCAAAACAATAAAACTATCTTTTACATCCTAAAACATAGTTCAGAAAAAAAAAAGCTGAGCTAGAGTTGTTTTTCCATCAGCCACCTTAGTGAAGCAATCACAATGGAACCGAAAACAGCCCTCAATACAGTATGTCACGATTCAATAATCAGTTAACTTGTGAGCCTCTATCAAATGCTGAGTTCTGCAAAGCCCAATTGATTTGCTGCAGAAATTAAAGGCTTGCAAACTGCAATTCACCACTGGTTCTGCCGCGACCAGCCTTGTCTGCATTTATGTGAGATTTGTGCGTGTCTGTGTTGTGTGCATGAGTGGAGCCTGAGGGGCAGCAAAATGAAAGACTAACAAACAGCTTGAGAGTGATACAGATTCTTTGAAGACTGGCCGGGCTCCTCGTGTATGCAGGCTTTGTGTGGAGATGTTGGTGTGTGGAGCCTGCATCAATCTGACTTCCTGGTTTCACTAAAAACAGTAGGATTTTGTAAAGGCAAAAGTTCAGAAAAAAATTGTCTTTATCATTACAGATTTGAAAAAATATATATTTAATTTCTAAGAAGAATTTACAGTATTGGTTATACACTCCGTGCTTTGATGTTCATAGTTTGAACTGTTGACAATCAAACAGAAGAAGATATCATGGAACAAAGAATCTTTTCTCAAAGGAAAAATATTTTTCTTAAACAGAAATACCTCTAAAAGTAATTTCATGTACTTAAGCTTATCTTTTATCTTTGTGCCCATATTCTATTCTTGTTCTCTCTGTAATCAGTAGGAGCTCTACTTCAGCACACTCTGGCTCAAATAAATAGCGACAAGGGCCAAATTCTAATGCCTGATTCAAACTGAACAAAATATTTAGCTTTTACACGTAGGAACACACATCAGCTATAACATTATGTCAACTGACAGACTAAGTAATGCTGCTCATCGCCCTATACTGCAATAAACAAGTTTCTATTGACTAACAAGGCCAATCAGAAACAAGAAAAATTGCATTTTCTGCTAGAAAACAATGTGAATGCTGAATGCTGGATGACTATGTTGAGATTTGCCAAAAAAGCTGAAACTGAGTTGTTATAGCTAAAAGAAGAACAACTAAACTAAAAGTTGAATGGAGCAAAACACTACTTAAAAGCTAAAAGAAACACAATGCTGCATACAAACCAAAAGCAGCAAAATACTAACTAAAATAAGCACAATGCTACCTAAAAGTATCAAAACATGAGCTAAAATGAGCTAAATGCTACCTAAAAGCAGCAAAGGGTAATTAGCTAATGACTAGAAGTGGGAAAATGCAAGCAAACAGTCGCCAAATGTTAGCTAAAAGTTAAAAGCAGCAAAATGTGAGTTAAAAACAGCAAAAGGTGAGCTAAAATCTATAAGTAACAACAGTAGCTAAACATTAAAAGCAGCATAAGAGGACAGAAATAGAGGAAGTTTGCTGAAGCAGATTTCAAAGAGAACACTGTTTCTGAAGAAACTAAAGAGATTTCAATGTATTTCTATATGGAACTATTTGTAAATAAACTTAAATATTTTAAAGAATAAAAAGTAAAAAAAAAAAATTCTAGCAGCCATCTCCTAAACTACATAATAAACTAGAGTGTGAAGTGTTGTCTGAAGGTGGCAGTAAAGAATATGTTGCTTGTGGTTATAATTCAGTGGAAAGTTTTGTCCTAATATTAAACAACTGCAGAGGAAATCTATAAAAAGAAAATTGAGATGGCTCTTTAGAAATAATGTTCTTGTCTCTGAGGATATTTGGAAAGATACGTGCCAGACCAGACTGTAAAAAGCTGGTGAGTCATATCTTTTAGTCTTTTCCAAGTCAGACATGATATGCAAAAGTTATTTTTATCATCGTGTGCATCAGGTCTCCTTTTGAAGTGACAAAAAACACCTCAACACTTGCTGCAGATTGTAGAACAAGAGTGGGACCACAAAAACAGTTTAGGAACAGCTCAAACAACACAAAAACAAGTCAGAGGTCTTCACTTGGACTTTAAACTCTCCAGATACCAATCTGATGGGATCTGATTATGTCTGTGTTAAGCAATGTCAAATGCAGAACCACAAAGACCCCATCCCACAACCTACTCCAGGACAACCTGACATATTGCTTCTCCATGCACTGACTGATCATTTTTGGTCTTTTTGCATGAAGATTCCCTACTCAATATTAGGTGTGTGGTCATAATATTATAGCTGAAACTAATGATACAATCTTATTTGTAGGCTATCACTAAAATAACTTGTATTAGAATTGTTATCACACCCCCTAAAAACAAACAACATGGACACAGAAAGGAATGACACAACTTCAGAAAGAAGAAGTGAAATATGAACAGATTTATCTTTGTCTGTATCCTTTCCATAGTGCTGTCAAATGTTTCACAAGTTATTTTCCAACCCAATAAGATTACTGAATTCTTTTGAGTGCAGCAGCTTATTGCACAAATTTGGTCAAACCTGTGCAGAGCTCTATATTGCCCAATACCATGAAAGGTGGGCAATCATGTAATTCCTGTCTGTGTTTGTTTGTTTGTCTGTTTGCTAAATATTTCACAAACCATTGCATATATTTTATTGAAATTATTTCTATAATGTTCTTAGACTCCTAAAATAATGGAAGTAGCATTCCTTAAAGGAACAGATATTACACACTGAATTGGGTGCCAAAGTTTTAAACAAAACTCTTGTGCGATCTGTAAGCAACTGGAGTATGTGATGAGGTGTGACTTATCTACTACCACAACACCATTTTTTGCTCAATATCTGTAAATCTGACTGTGTTATAGCCACTAGTTATAGCCATTAGCTGCGGACTTAATTTGTTGCATAACTTGCCCTCATTAAAACACAATTCACATGTTTAGCAGTTAGTAATCTGGACATTTTTGGTTCAAATCAAGCCTTTTTCAAAGAAAAAACAATTAATAGCCAAAAGATCCTGGCTAAAGCTGCATAGGTTATTTTAAAAAAAATCTAGCTTTTAAGAATGAGCTTTTCAGTTAACCATTCATCTTTTTGTAGGTCTGAATCCTATTACTCAACTTTAATGTTTAATTTTTTGATTTACAACAAGATGTTACTAGCCATGTTTGCATTCTGTTACTGCTTCAATAAAACAGATGCACACTGTCTTTCTGGCCTCTGTGACATAAGGACTGGGTGTACATTCAACCTAACTGTGATTTAAATGATTCTAAAAGGCCATTAAGTATTTGTGAGTTTCATACACAGCCACTGGCAACTAAAAAAATTAACCAACAGCTGTCTTTATGTGGCCTTTAATCAACATGACTAATAGAATCTCATTTTCACAATAAAGATAAGCAAGCAAGCTAATTAGAGCTGAGTTTGAAGTAATCACACTGTGAAATGAAGTAATAACAAAATAGACACTTTTAATTTAAAGAGTTTTTTGTCTTTGAAAAATTGAAAATGTATTTTGGAAAGCAATGAGGTTTCATATCTGCGCAAAAAATAGCTTTTCAATGATAGAAAAAAATAAACAAAAACTGAAATTTTATCACACAAGTAATTCAGCTGTAAGGGATAAAAAACAGCTTATCCTGTACTGGTACCCACTCAGAAACTACAGCGTGCTCTTAAAACAGACTTGGAAAAAAAACGCAAGAAGGAATGCCGAACAAACAAAACAATTCAAAATTTAAAAGCCTAGTATTTGTTAAAGGAATGCATATCGCCCATCACCTTTCTTGCAAGAGTTTTAAACTAAGATGTTAGTGCTTGGAGTATGTGTTGCGAAAGACACTCCGTTACTACCACGTCAAATATAGCTTAATATCTGTAAAACTGACCGAGTTATTGTCATTTTCGTGTTGGTATGTTTGATTAGCTGCAGTAGCCATCTTGAACTGTACTGACTTCAAATGTTACTGAAATGTAGATGTACATCTAATGATTACTTTCTAAATAGTCAAGACTTGGTTTGTTCATGTCATTAATATGTTTTGAAAAAGAACTTTGGAATTATGATCTAAGACAACAAAAAGCAACCCAAATCTGCTCAGATGATCTATGGACATTCTATGTGTGGAAGCAATTAAAAGAACAAAAATATGTCAATTTGTAGATGATAAAAATAACAGTATGTAGCACCCAGTAAACATGAACCCCCCCAAAGCTCAACAACACAGCTGATAATGCTTGTCTCAAAAACAGAGCTATGGATTGGAATTGGCTACACCTCTTAGTGCCTGTGTTTGTGAAGCAGTTCTGCCAAGCAGCTCCAGAACATTCCATCACAGCCTTGTTCTGACCTCCGCAGTGGAGCCCAGGGGAACCTTCACAACAGATTTGGCATCTCATTTTCAGTGCAGCAATGGCCGTCCTCTCCTATCTGTCAGCACTGTGCCCTCGTCTTTCTAGATCACATCTCTTCAGCCGCCTCCTTTTCCCTTCCTATCTCAGCTTGCTTCAAATAAATACAAAAAAGAAAACCCAAACAGGCTGAATGCACTTTTTCTTGCTCTCCTTCTTCAGCTGCTGCGTACACATCAGTGTTCCTGCGTATTAAATAAATATAAATGCAGAAGAAAGAAAAATCTGCCTGTGTCATTAAAATCTCATAGTTTGTGGAGTTGATACAATGAGGCACAGCAGCCTTTTAATTCTCTTTCAGTTCAGTGACATGATTCTTAACCTCACCTTCTTTGAGCAGTTTAAGAAAAAAAAATGCCACTTTTATTTCACAACTTAGACATACAGTACTTAGCCCTAATATGCTTGCTTTAAATTCAAAATCCTACACTTTTTTTTTTAATTTTCTGTTTTCAAACCTTGCATCAATAAGCAGGGATGAGCATAAAAAGTTCAAATTACAGCAAACAAATCATTCTAGTTTCATTACTGAGAGCCGTTTAACAATGTCTCCTGTTGTTAATCTGATATTTCCTCATTTGTATCTCTGCTTCTTTTTGCATTTTCTGTGATCTTATCTGAGGGAACAACCCTGATCTCAGCCCAGCGTTATGCTGGCTTACTTCAAAACTCATACTTCTGCTTCAGCCCTCTCCCTTCTGTGTGTCGGGGATAAATTGCTGCCTCCATGCCCACAAGAGAACAAAACAGCACTAACATTAACGCTTTCTCGCCCCTCTACCTGCATGCTAGCCCTTAGAGTTCAAAGGAAAACAGCCAACACAAAGCAAAGTGTGTTCTGTTTGCATTTATCTCCCAGTATCTGTGACCATCAGGTAGATATAGGTGTATGTTGCAGCTGTAATGGACCCATTGTCCTCTGCCTCGGGTTTTATCTTCATTACGCATTTTACAATAAAACTGAGACACATTTCCGTAGAAGACAAAGGAAGCTGGTGTGTTTTTGTCTTTGGTGATTGCCTTATAGTTTATAAGAATGCTGGGGAAGTGCACATTTGTTCAGCATTCCTATTCTGTGAAATTACCTTTCTTTGCCTTAGTAACCCCTCTCTACAATGTTTTCTCTCAAGAAATCTAAGGTGGGAGAAAGAGCACGTAGCAGGCTGTCTCGTCTTGTGGGCTTTAAGGGGTTTTGTTACGGTTTAGTCAGACTCACAGTTTCCACTGGTAGATTGTGACAGGGGGGTTAGCATCAGCCCTGCAGGTCAGCTGCACATTCTGGCGGTTCAGGTACCAGTTCCCATCAAACCCTTCGATCTTCACGTCAGGTTCATCTGCAAGGAAGGCACAGTGATGACAGTTCATCCCTCAATCATCATAAAACTGATGTTAAAATTGTACATCTGCTGGAGCACAGCATAACTTTAGAAAAACAGCAAATGGAAAACGTTTGTTTTAAGACCCTTTTCAAATAGTTAAATTATTACAATTAGGCATTTCTTTCAGAAATAGATAAAAGCAAACAAATAAACTCATACTTTATGTCTTCAAAGGCCAAACTCTTTCAGCAGATAGTTCATATTGACTCTAGCCAAAGGATTAAAACTGGGTGATGTCTGGATCCATTAATTTAATAGCTAATCTTTTAGACTTTTTGACTGTTTTTGCTGTGCTACAATTAAAATTGCTAAAGTCCATTCAATACAAACCTTTTCTCACAAAAAAAAATCTGGATACTTCAGTACAATACATTAAAATCTCTGTTTCAGTAAAAAATATTTTAATTCAGTAGTTTTTTGTACAAATTTAAAGTAATTTGGATGTTTTGTCCCATTTTTAACTACATGTTACAATGACTTTATGATGGAATGAAAACCAAAATATTTGTCTGTGGGAGAGCATTTTTTGTTTTTACTAAAGCAGATTTCTTACACTGGACGTTGAGCACCACGCTGTCTGTGATCTTGTCATTTTGGTACGTCACAATACATGTCAGCTTCTGTCTGTGGGTCTCCCGGCTCGGTATGACCATAAAGTTGCTCCGTACTGTCGTCGTCCCATTATGATTGCGGGTCTCCTGGTAAGACGCTTCGCCTTTCAACCTTGTATCCCATTTGATCACGCTTGGAGGCTTCCCGTTGGCCGACACGCAAGTTGCAACGGTCATCTTGCGCCTTTGGCCCTTGGCGACAATTGTGGGGGTTGTCAGCGTCATTCGTGTCATTGGTCGAGCTGTGGAGTAAAAAAACAAATAAAACACATGTTAAAGATCTAAAAAAAGCTCACTGGAGAAGCACATCTAATTCAACAATCAAGTGTCTAAATTATAATAAAGTAAGAGGCTGAGATGAAAACAGTGAGAATTCAGATAAAGTTCTGCCTTTTTCCCTCCTCAAAGCCAAAGTGGTTGTCAAAGATGCTAGTTGTAGAACCCACTCGTCTACCTAAATGCAGTCATCCAAATTGAATCCTTTCTGAGTTGCCAATTAGCAATCTACTTTTGGTAGATTCAAAAGGCATCAAAAGGCAGGTTTGAGCATGAGGAAACACACAACTGAAAAAGAGCTTTCAACACTGCTGGTTTGTTATCTGCATGCAAGTTCACTGAGCCGATGCTGCCTGAAACATCTCAGCAACATCAAATAAGCTGAGAAAAAGAAAAATACTCATGGAACTTGGACTACTCAAGCCAACTGCTTTTTTTGTTTCCTTTTCTTGGACTTAATAGAAAACACACCAGCACGTAATTACTAATTAACTCTCTAATCAGAGTTAGCCAACAACCTTTTCAAAACCCTTCTTCTCAAGATAAACTGTCTCAAGTACTCTTTTTTTTTCTTGCAGGATAAGACAGTTTGAACCAAATTACACACTTTGAAGTGGCCTTATTGATTTCTGTCTCACCTTCTGTATTTATTGACCAGTATTTGTAGCAGTTTCCTGTTTAATAATCTGACATAGTGTCACATAACGAGTGTGATTTTCACAGCATGCATCGTATGTTCTGCCATGGAATGGAGGGCCTTGGAGACTAAACTGCATTTTGGTTTATCTTGATGAGTTTTACCGTAAACACACAAACATCTGGTTATAGGTGTTCTTAAAGAATTTGGTGTACTTTACAGCAGAGCCTGTGGCAAAGGTACGCTGAGCAGCCAAGCTGTAAAAGTGTTTTCATTTTGCTTTTCACTTAACTGGAAGCTGTCACCTCGACCGGGTGGTACCCGATGCAGAAAAATGTTTAGTTTCTGTCCAATGTCACAAGTTAATGAGACAGTTTCCCTCTAACATTAATGCTGATTAATATGATAAACAAAAACATGTTAATGAAAAAAACCCTCTTAACTGATGTTAAAATGTAAAACCTGTTTCATTTCCTGGCTTAAAATGTATCTGAATCACAGCAACAGTTGCACAATCAGTAATGTATAATCTATCTTTGTTCTGTAACATGTAGAAGCGTGTAAGTGACGAATCATTCTGTAAAACACAGGCAAACCCCAGCAGCAGTAGTTAGGTTGTGGTTTCAGTGTATTTTTTATTGCTTATATCTTTCCAATAAATTAAGGGAATTGGAATTTTTCTTTTCAAGTTTTATTGTCAGAGTTTGAAAGATTTGCAGTTGCTGAGAGATCTCATCTCTCTGCAAGTGAAGGAAACATGCAATTACACAAAGCACAAGCAAATTTAGAAGACATTTACATCAATTAGACAGCACAGGCAATGGGAATACAAACACAATCAAAAATATAAGATACTGATGAAAAAACACAGCAAGTAGCATGGATTGGCTACATAGTGTAACTCTATTTTCTTTAAGTAGAGAAGCAGTTCTTAAACAGAAGTCTTTGCAGGAACACAAAATGTTTTGTTCATTAGTAGTTGTTGCCTTGAATGTTAAAGATTCTTAGTAATCCTTAAAAAAAAAAAAAAACTCATTTCAACTACTTTAAACCTTCTGCTCTGAAATTTGTAAACGACAACTTTGATTTTACTGATTCAAACTGAATTAGTGTATGACGTGACATTTTCTTACCATACACAGTCAAGTTAACCATGTTCTCCCGGTTGCCGGCAGGAAACGTGGTGTACTCGCAGATGTAGGCCGCTTCATCAGACAGCAGTAAGTTGGAGAATATGATGGTAGTGTCCTCCAGCGAAGGCGTACGGTGGTGAACCGCTGGCTGCTTGAAGGTGACCCGCTCCTTAAAGGGCGGCAGAACCGACACGCCAAGAACTGGGTTGGCGATGGCAACGTTCTGTTTGGTGCCGTTGAGCAGCTTCTGCCAGGTAACCTGAGAAACCTTGACTGGCGGATTGCTGTTAATGAAAATGCAGCGCAGTTCCACTTGTGAACCCACAAAGCCAGACTTACTGGAGTCCATCTGTACCATCTGTCCATCACCAGCTACAAAGAAAGAAGGAGAGAAGAAAACAAAAAATAATTACGATTAATAAGTGTTCAAGACCAAGCACAGCACTTCAGTCAATAGCAAGTACATGTGCTGAAAGTTAAGGAGTCATTCAAGCCTCCTAGGTAGTACATGCACGCTCACAGTCAAGCTCACTGATTCAGCCACACAATTCTGCACCACGGATATGATTGCCCCCCTCACACGTCAGTGAAAAAGTTGGAACACGCTGGGTGGTTGTGTATAAACGCTGGGGGACATGTTATTAACATAATGGGCACATCTATACAGCCCTAGACTTTATTTGTGAAGGTCCTGTTTCTGATGAGATGGGAGGACCGAGCGAGAACCAATGCATCACTAATGAATGAGTACAAGGGCAGAGAGTTGGAGCCAAGTCATCGACTGCTGTGTCCCCCCCCCATACACCATGCACCCACCCACCCTGCAACACACCGGGTAGTCCATTGTAATTTTAATTACTTTTTACTCACAAATACCTCAATGATTGCCTGCAGCTCCTATTAAAAGATACAATATGGAGTCCTGTGTATGCACTCACAACAATGAGAAGGCACACATTAGCTATATTAAAAACTCAGCAATTACACACACACACATACATTTTTTCTATCCTTGCCTTTAGGGAGTTTGGTACACAAAAAAAGATCAATTAGTGAGAACAGACCATTAACCTCAACTGTAGTTTAGTCTTTCATGCATATATATTGACCTAATGCTAAAGTGAACTGTCAAGTTTCGTTCTTAATCACTTTTCACTTAAGGCAAAGTTATTAGCTGTAAATTTCCAAGTGCCAATTGACTTGTGGTTGTAAAGGAGCCCCAAAATAAACCTTTTGAAATATCTGTCCACAAATTATGACCCAAAAGCTCAAGAATGTTAAACTTTGACGTGACCAGTTTCATGTTGGCACTTTTCTTTTAACAAAATCAAAATACACAAACTAACAAAAAGCATCACTATGCAGAAAAATTAGTACATTTAAGACACATGCTCATAGCAGCATGATTGGATGGTTATTGAATAGTGACCATAGTCTTTCATGTCAGCAGGTAAAATAAGATTAAGTTTTCCAACAGTCTCATTGCTAAATTTAGGAAATGAATGAATAGCTGCCTGTGATTAGGTAAACTTGACAAAGATTTAGTATATCCAAAGTCATAAAAATTGAGAAGATTCTTTTCTCTTTTTGTATTATCAATGAAAACGTAATATTTATTCTATCGATCCAATTTAACAAGGTATTAAAAGGTGTTGTCTAGGTCTCTACAAAACTGAAATTGTGTATTTAAAAAAATTCTGAATTTGCTTTGAGGAATGAACCTTTATTTAACCAGGCAAGTCCCAGTGAGATCTCAGATCTCTTTTTCAAGGGAGGCCTTTGAATAATTACAAAAAATATTTTATTAAATTTTGAAAATGATTACTGATTGCTTCAATAAATTTTCAAAGCTGTTCTTTTCTGCAAGTGCTCAATTTTAATTCTGAGCCTCAAACAACAGCTTCATCTTGATTTTCATCTGATCTGGGGTCTGCAGTGAGCTGCACAGATGTGCCACCGCAGGGCCTCTGCAATCCTGTTGTCTTCAACATGTCTTTGTTTTCTCAGGCTCTGATTTATGTCCCTTTCCAGGTGAACTCTGGTGATGTCCCATTTCCTCGTCCGACAACCCCCTGGCTGAGCTTGTATTTACAACCATCCGCAGCTATAATTATCTCCTATGGATAGACCCACAGGAAGAGAGACTGAAATTCCCCCGTTAATCACGTCGGGCTCATAAAGTCGACCAGTGAATCTAGTCATGAATAGGGAGAAAATATGTTGTTGTCTCAAGAAAATAGCCAGGACCTGAACACATTCGCCTCAAACAGCGCTGCTCTTTAGCAGTGAGTAACAGCATCACACTGATGGATAAATTGCAACCTTCAGTTTCCTCAGGGGGGGCTGTAAAATGTTTAGAAATACAAGAAAGAGATTCATTTCTGTAAAACATCCACTGAATACTATACTGGATAATCTCAGTCCTGAGCTAAAGAAGAATAGGAAGCTGAGGGGAGAGGGCGTTGTGTGCGTGCAGTGTCAAACCATCTCAAGCAGTGGCAGCGGTTGTTGTGTTAAGATTTTACTTGTAAAAACCATAGGTAGTCAGCCGAAGGACATCAGGGCGCAGCATAGGCACTGAGAGAGGAAATGATGCAGACTCTGGGTGGAAGACTATTAAGATTAACAATGTATTTTTTCATCTTTCACAGTGGGTGCATAACCCTTACATTGAATTGCTTATGCCGAAGAGCGGTGCATTATGAGCAAGAGGCAATTTCAATCTATTGTTATATGCTTTCACTCAAATGCTGCCTTTGCTGCCTACTTCAAATTGTATAAAAACAAACTGACAACCTTTTGAAGTTACTGAGTACACATCATCTTTCATTTTCGTCTGAACACATCAGAAAATGGCTTGTGATGACAGATTGATTCACTAATATAGTTTGACAGAAAGAACTGGCAACCTTGTCATCTGTACCTTGAGAACCACCTGTGTCCTCGTACAGCCCAGGGCAATGCTTTACTCCATTTTATCACAGCTTAGATTAGCAGTTGTGGCAGCTATAGTATGATATTTCTTGAAATGGCAAACACAATTTACAGTGGGACAACACTAGTTAAAGTTTAATCTCAAGTTGAAGCGAAGCAGGGGAGCTGCAGACACAGAGGGAGTGTAAAAAAACCATAAATATGTACCTGGCCTTATCGGAGCCACTTCACTGCTAAAACAATAATGGCAGGGGTCGGCTTTGCGGCAGCCTTTCCCTTCTCATTCTGCCCTTCCTTTTCAAGTCTGATATTCCCAGCTTACGTTAAACTAAGTAAACATTAGCTCACATGAATGGAAACTAGATAAATTGGCTTAATTACACAGCCACAAAAGTCCAAATCTCTTTTGTGAAGGACCAGGGATGCCCATGGCAACCCCCTACACTTAAGAAGTGTAGAAGTACTTGGTTTAGCGCACAGTAGAGCTGTAATTATAGACTACATGATGGAATTGCAAAGCCATAGAAGAGCAGTCACATACATGCTATGTAAGAAGCATTAATACGTTAGATTTCAGGGGATTTTAGGAGCTAGCGGTGCAGAAAGAAAGGTGGAACACACAGAGAGAAAGATAAGCAAAGTAGTGAGATGCAAAGCTGGAAAAAGGGAGATTGAAACAAAGAGAAAGGTGGAGCTTTAGGGAGATTTGTAGGTGCGTTGTGGGTTTGAGCCTGGCCGGCATTATCGTTTGTGCTGCTGGTGCTTTGTTCTCACACTGACAAGAGGGCGACTGTGGGGACAGTCATGCTCTAATACACCTGAGGCTAGACACTGCCTCAAGAGTTGCCAGACAGAAGGAGAGAGGAGCCCTATTTCTGGAAAGAAAAGCAACAGGACAAACAAACAAAGCAGAAAGTATGTCCAAGCTGGCAGAATATGAAAAAGCAAGGCTTGATTCACACCAGGTGAGCTGACTTGGATCAGAGGGGACATGAGGGGCACTATTAAAACAGCTGCTGTACCGTCTGGCCCAGCACTGATAGCAACAGACTCCGAAGGCCTCTACACAGAGCTATGCACAGAACGTTCAACTGTAATAAGGCCTGGTCTGTGAAGCAGCACTGAGAGGCATGTGCTTTGTGTTGTGTGCATATGGCACATTGGGCATAACAGCCTTCAGCTTTCTTATGGCATGTGGACAATGTCCAGGAAAACTCAGAACTGCGAGGCGGTTTTCATTGGAACTAGTTCTGATGACAAAAGTCTGAAGGTTGAATGTGCTGAAATTAGTCACATTCAGACATTTTATTACCCAGCTGGGAAAACAATGATAAATAATGAAATAACTACAATTTTTTTCTCTAACAGATCAAAACAAAAAAGAATCACATTAACATTTCATATTTGCCTTTTGTTTCTACTGCTGGGGGGGAAAAAAAGAATTTTGAAACAAATACGCGACACTCATTCATTCCAGACATTTCTCTCTAAATGGTGAACAATAATAAAGCCATAAAAATCTAAATTAAAAACTAAGCTCTCCCAATCCAAGGGAGCCTCTTTTTCATAAACCAACTACTTTTCGGCAGCTCATTTAACAACACAATTGTCTTTTTTTTCCAACAGAACTGGCCAACAACCAACACTTCTTCAAATGGCAATTATTGGCTCTTGTAGTGATGTTCATCCAGGGAAATCATTTGTGCCTGAGTCAGATAAACTTCAGAATAATTCATCTTGAGCTGCTGCAATGTGAGTAAACCAAAGATTACACAGAACTGAATTAATTTTTTAGAAGAAGTTCTCATTAATGTTTTTTATTTAAAGCTCCACCAGCTAACTTGGCACACTAAAAGGCAGTGAGACATCAGGGTCTGAAGTATAGAAACTTCAAAACCTCAGAAACGTGTAATGTGATGTCATTAAAAAGCATTCTTCTTGGACCTTAATGCCGGCTTATGTGTGGGTGGAGATGAAGAAGAGTTTCACTTTTCAGTGGATGAAGCACTAAACTGCCACTTCCTGAAGGGAGGGAAGTTTTTCTGCTTCTTTTATAGTTATTCGGGTTAAATCTAACTTTTCAGTCTCATTTACTGTAACTCCTCCACTTTTGTATAAACATCTTGCCAATTGCATCTTTAAAGCTCATCCCCCTAGTAACATCATCTCCTCCTCATCATCTACTGTGCTTTGGTTACTTCACTAAGTGGGATGTTGATAGATGAAACATGGCTTGAGCCACTTGGGATAATTACTGTTTAATGTAGTCCCAGTTCCCACAGCGATGGCACAGGCCTCTGTTCCCCCCTATTCATGACCACACATGGGGTGCCTAAGGGGGAGTCCAAATCCACTGACTCTGACACAAAACCTCTCATTAGCTGCTTGTTTATTCCCTTGATGGAACAATTTCAACCTTTTTTTGTTGTTGTTGTTGTTTAAGCAATTTAGCGCTCATCCAGTGGCATTTTGCTTGAGTTGTATAATCAGAAGTGATTTTCACAATGCTTCACACATTAAACTGTGATTTTACTCTTAAGTATAACTGAAGGCTGTTTTTATTGTTTGTTTTGGTTTGTTTTTTGTTGCAACTGAGGCTTGAAGACACCCAGAAAAAGCCTTTCATTGAGCCCAAGCAGACTTATCCTACTTTTAATGCTGCTATCAGATGATTGTGGCCATTCAGTTGTTTTTTTTTTGTTTGTTTTTTTGGGGGGGGATGGAGCCGTATGTGTCAGAGAATTTGTTTTAATCTGCACTCAGTCACTATTAAATGGTGCTTGAGCCAGGTCTCTTGGGTAAAAAACAGTGTACCTGCCAAAGCAGCTCTCTTTACCCTCTGTCTCTTTGAGCAAACATTCAACTGCAGAGGCAAGCGAAACATCACTGGAACAGATGGTTAGTAGACCTGCTCCTAATTTTCCACTATCTGGTTCAAATTTGAAATGCTCTTTTGTACAACACACTCGTTCATTGAGGACAATATAACATCTGCTGCGTTGTAAATGTTAATGATTATCAGGAATATTTATTATGTCGGGCAAGTTCCCAATTTGCAATAGCTCCATGAAAGTTGCTGTGAATTTCATTTGAACTGTTGTCAATGGCAGTCTTTTAGAGTGGGAGGGGAGAAACATAATAACCAAGAACCATGGAACAGTAGTCATGATATTTTTTTTCCTTCTATACGACTAAAATTACAACTTTTAAGTTGGCAGCTCGTATGAGTACCAATTCCCACCTATTGTCATGACTTCAGCTGTTTCTGAGGAAACAGGAGGTTCAAAGAACAAGTCTGCATACATTTCCCCTCAAGAAGCTTTTAGGTGTTTCAAATGTCAGGGGGATTGTATTAGTTGGCCTGCAAGACACCATTTCATCTTGGTTCAGCAAGATAATAATTCATCCTTGAATGAAACACTTCGAGTCAATATCCCCACTGCTTAGATTCAAAAAACTACATCAAGCTGACAAAGTGGAGCCCTTTTCAGATTTTTTGGGACCTTCTCACAATCCTTTTAAGATGTAATAAATAATATTAAAAGAATAACAGTGCCTTTAGACTTCTTGTAATTAATGTATTTGTTTTTCTAATCTAATAGGAAATATCTTAGAAGTAATCTGGCATTTTAGTTGTCTTTGACTGTGGCAATGACAAATAAAGCTGTGCAGAAAATAAGGCTTTTGCCCTACAGAGACAGAGCGAGAGAGAAGGGGAGAGATAGTATGTATCGAGTGTAAACACAGCTTCATCGTGTTCTGACCCTCCTCCCTCATCCTGCAGCTTAACTAAACAAGGCCCCCATGGTTTCAGTTCTACGACACAAAATAAACAAGGCTGACGTTACCTGACCAAATGATGGGATGACATCACCCACTGATACCCGAGAGCGAGCAAATGTCAGTAAACAAAGTACGGGTACAAGTGAAGGGAAGAGATATTCCCTCCACCTGGTAAATGAATGACTGTAAGTTTTCTGTGTGTGGGTGTGTGTGTGGGTGTGTGTGTGTGTGTATGTGTGTGTGTGTGTATACGTGTGTGACTGAAACTCAGATAGAAACTGCTAGAACTGAAGCAGGTGATGGTACTGTCACTAGGATATAAAAAATAAAATGTTGGTGTGATGTGAGAGCAATAACAGCCAGATAATAACACACTTTATCAGAAAGATCTCAAGCCCCAACACTAGGGAACACTTACAGATGAAACAATTAGTCAACAAAGCATCCCACCCCATGAAATGGAATCAGCACACGCATCGATGTGTACTGCTTATTTTTCAATGCAAAACTTTCCCTGTGCTTTCAAACTGGAGCATCTGTGGAATGTCTCAATAGCACAGGGTTGATCAATAAATTAAAGAGAAAAAAGGGGGGGTGGGGTACAGGCACTCGTCAAATTGATGCACTATCACATCAGACGAGCTGAGCCTCATCAACGGCAGGTATAGCTTTGGAGCGTGGAGAAGCCAAAGGGTGGGGTTACATAAATGTGATGTAGAGGATTTTAGGGGGGAGTTAAAAAGGAGAGTTAGCAGTGAGAGTGACACATAGAGGGTCAGCCGTGGTGAGCAGATTACAGCACTCAGGATATTAAAGTGGAGGAGAGACGACGCTGCAGGCAACAAACCTCTCGTGGATATTTCAGTATTAGCACAGGGTGACAAAGAGGCCATGTCCACATATGCTTTTGACATAACTTCACAATAACACAACCGCTGAAGGAGCAAGCTTTTTCTTATTTGAGCTAGGGTGCAGTCGTAAAGGTTACTGCACTCTAGAAATTAATTTACAACTGTACCAATTGGACATTTAATAATTTAAAAGTTCTTGAAGAAGTACTTGTTAACACTAGTCAAAAAGTGGACTTCATTTAAACATTTAAACAAATACAACTGGTAGGTCCCTCCTCATCCCTCTCTGCTGTGCTTCAGCTCTGCCTCCCTACAGAGTATAGCCATGTATGCAGAAAGGCGCAACCAAAACACTTGTTGTAGTTCTGAGGAGGATTTGTTTTTACTCATGTGAAGTGAATTTTTGTAAATGGGACCATTTTGTTAATTAGTAGATGTCTGCTTTATGTTTTATTGTAAGGGTCCAGTATCAGTTTCAACAACAACAGATAGCTATCTAAAATGTAATTCTTGGATTAATTAAGTGCCTTGTGAAAATCAACATTATATATTTCAATAATTAAATGTTTTTGTTTTTTTTTCAAGTTTAAACTGTTAGTTGGATAAAAGAAGCAGTCTGAATTCCCAAAAAGGTAATCAGTTGTTGCACCCCTAATCACCACTGATTGTGAAACTTGTCACTTTGATTGCATTAGTCTGTATTAATACTGTTTTAGTATTTTAGTATTTTAGTTTAGTATAGTATGAACCACAAATATCTTCACTGAGTCAGTACTGGACAATGAAGTGCTGAAGATTATCCGTAAAAATGGTTGTGGAGTAGGGTGTATAGGATGTTTGAGCCAGAACCACAGCAGTACCCTATACCTCTGCTAAGCACTCAGTAAATACAGCATGAAATGCATGTACAGTCCTGCCAAAAAGTGCTGAGAAAGAGTCTGGCCCTGGACAATCATGCATGACAAATCCTCCTCTCACACCATCTGTTCCATTGTCCACAAGTAAAGATAAGTCTTGCATAGAGTACAAACACTGAATATTTCCATATGATTATGCCAAGCACTTGTATTGGATACATAATAAAACATTAAGATTTCAAAAATCAAACAACTGTTCAGCTGAAAATGGATAATCAATTATTGGCTGTAAGTAAGAATAGAAACGGACATGTGATGTGGAAATCTTCTGCATGCTTAGTGAAAGCAGCGCAGGATGCAGTAAATCTATATACCCCCTTGCAAGGTGACCTTTAGAAATACTCAGTGAAAGCACAGAATATCGTTTTTGGTGTCTGACCCCTATCGACCTTTGCTGGCTGAGTTTTTTCAGCTATTTTTTTTCTCAACAAAGGCCAGCTGATATCTCGCAGGCATTCAGGATGGAGGAAGCTTTTCTGGATAAATAGGTCCAACATAAGCATAGTGGGAAGCACTGTCACACAACCATCAGTTTATTAAACCATAAAAAAATACTAAATAATGAATATTTGATTAAAGTGGCTTGTGTTTTTTTCAGCCATTTTTGGTATTGAGTATATTATTTTTGAGTATATTATTAGTATTTGAGTATATCACAGTAGCTTCTGTAGATTTTGCGTAATGAATAAATGCTCTGCATGTCATACATTTTTATGAATGCATAGGGGAGGAAAAGGAGACACCAACTTTTATTAAAGTACATCCATTACTGTAGTTGCACATAAACAGGACAGCGGAGGCAAGCCCTGCTTGTTGCACGGCATTGTTTTTATCCCCACCATTTCTGGCAGAGACCATTTATACAGCAAACCCATTAACATACAGGAGAGGGAATTCACACTCCAGCTGGAGTGGGCAGTGGGCTGAAGCCCCTGTCTGCTATCAATTAACGAGCATACTTAGTATGTGTCTGAGTCATGGTCACCATGGGGAGCAGAAAATGCTGTGCATTTGCTCTAAAGAAATGTCACAAAGGCTGTTTTCTTGGCTGATATCCAGACATTGTATCATGTCTGCATGTTTAAACCTGAAAGACATAAAATTCTTTCATGTATAGCATCTATTGGATTCTGTCACAAACCAGTCAGGTATGTGCATGTCTACAAAAAAATTAAGTACAATTAACATGATTATGACTTTTGCCCTGCAGTCGCATCATTCAAGCATGGATTAGTGTCCTGATGTCACCATTGGAGGAATGAATGTGCATCGCTTGTTAAGCTGATAAAGTTAGATATGCTACAGACACTTTTTTACCCTGAACATGTTATCTTATCTTGTTATGTAAATTATTTTTCACATGGGTAATGGATGTACATTTTAATAAGCCTTCCCTGCTGCGGTTTAACTGTGATATTTGCTCCATGGTAACCAAAAGGTTTTAAGCATTTTTTGGCTCACTATGTCCTGAATTCTCCGTAACCCTAACTCTGAACATCTGTTTTATAAAGAGGCTTCAGCAGAAATGATTACAGTAAAATGTTACATCTAAATAAAATAAAACTGATTGGAGAGATAGCTATATGGAAATAATTCTAGATTCTGGCCTTTGTCAGAGCCCCCCGTTTTGTGTGTTTTCATCATAACCATCTACGAAATCCAGCGGTTCTCGGCAGAACTCCGAGATCAGGGCTGAAACATTTCCTAAACCACGACCACAGACCATTTTTCCAAGGCTAGCGATTCTGCATGTTCCACATACATAGAAGGGTTGGAATGCTCACCACATCTCAGGACTATATGGTCACATACAGCTGCATGTGCTTCCCAGCTGTGATCAAGTATTGTCTTTCCCACCAGCCTTTGAGTCCTGTCATACAAAGCACTTTCTCACAGCTCAATATCTTTCATGGCATCTTTGTGTACATTAAGCTTACACATATAAAAAACATCAGTTTTGCACTTTACATGGCCATTATAAATGCAAAACATACAAAAAAAGTTACTTTAGACCTAATATTGATGAAAGAGAATTTTATAGAGGATCATTTTCAAGCTTCTGTAACTCTCAGTCTTCATATTGTGACACTGTTGATGAAAAGCTCTGAAGTAACACATGAAATAACAGCACTGCACAGTTTGTGACTAGTCTTTCAAGAGAAAGGCAACTGGCATGGAGACACCAACCACAAAGCCACAGTGAGGGGAAAGCAGGCTGAAAACTGAGTTGGGTGGTAAAAGTTACTCCAGCCTCCATCGGTCCTTAGATGTCAAACAATGTCTTTTGATACAGAGACCCAGGATATAGAAGCTATTCAGTAAAATTTCAAAAACAGGCAATCTAAGAATAACAGGACAGGCACTTATAAAATGTGACTGGGAAATAGAAAGAATGGAAGTAGTGATCAATCATATGAATCAAACATAGTGAAATGACTCTCTCGGTTTCATTGAAAATATCACACTGGGTAGGCTTGGGGGAAAGAAATATCAGGAAATTACCTTCTTTTTTTCCCCTCTTTTTAAGTGCAGATGTTACTCTTGAAATTTGAGGGGTGGGATTCAACACTTTTAGTCACAGTAGAAGAAAAGTGCATCCACATTATGATAACTGGAATTAACAATAGTTTACAACACATCTGTGTATTTAAATGTATAAACGAATACCAAATACTAGCACGTGAAAACTCTGAAGATAATTACATAAGGCCGTGCAATTTTACTGTGGTCAAATTGCGACAGTGTGTTGCTGTGTGACTACTCTGCTGACAGCTTGAGCTATTAACTGCAATCAAACCAGTGCCATAATTGCCCTTGTGTTAAAAGATATTCTGTAGTTAAACCTATCTGATTAGACTCAAAATACAGGAGAAGGCACTGTGTAGTTAGCCAGCGAGAATGGAACAAATTATGACTTTTAGAGCTTTGATGAGACAGACAGAAAACACAGCTGACAAACTGAGATAGTGTATTGGTATTGATCAGCAGCAGAAGTAAACCGGGCAGTCACTGGGGAGAAAGACAGTCCATGTTGACTGTCTTTTTAAGTAATAGCCCTGAAGTCAAGCTGAAGCTGATCCCGAGTTTATTCCCTCTTGTAAATGGCCAGAATTTAGAAAGCGCTGACATGGTATAGAACAATGCTGTAGCAACAAGACACCGGCTAGTGGGAGTTCAGGTGAAAAAGAAGAACAGTGCACATACTGGTTTTTCCTCAGGGTTGTGAGAGCTAGCTCATGTTTGGAGCTCTCACCCTCGACTTGCCCTCCCTTACTGTGTATAGACTGTGGCCTGCTCATTGTTTGACAGGATTGACAAGCTCCCTGGCAGAGCTGATTAAAAGCTTTAAGGTCAGAGAAGTGGGACAGATATCGAGCGAACACCTGTCTCCTCGCTGTGAGCCAGTCCCCTATTGGGTGTGTCCTCCACTGGCATTGGATCAATGGCTCCATTAAGACTCAACCTGGACTACTACTTTTTCCCCCTGACAGTGCTACTTTGGCTTGCGAAGAACCTTTCACTTCCTAACATTTTTTTCCTCTGTCTATCTTTTGTAAAATAGGTAAATTTTCTTGTTTTGCTTTTTGACCATGCAGGTGATTCAAATGACTTTTCCTTTAGTTTAGAAAAAAATAAATGTAAGGTAAGAACATCTTGTGCAATGTATTTATTTTTGTTGTAGCTGTAGACTTCTTCATCACAGATTTCCACATTCTGGTAAAAATAACTATGAAAGCAGCTGCCCACTGAAGATTTGTAAGAGGATTATAGATCATTAAAGCTATGTTTGAAGTTCACTTGAAGCCTCTCCAAAAACGTTACCCGAATCAGAGCTAACAGCATCTCAGCCTCATGTTTTTGTCTCAATCTTTGCAGTATTCTTTAAAGGAGAGGCTCTCAAAAACCAAACTATGTGGAGCCATAATCCAAAAATGGACATTTCCATTTCCCTTAGCCTGAGTTTGGAGGATAGTGAATTAAGATACCTTCTCCTGTGGACACCTAACCAATTTCGTCCTTTCTGCTTTTTACTTACAATTTTTTTTTAAAGAAATGCTGTCATTTAGACAACATATCTCACAATAATTTATAAAATGAAACCTAATACCAAAAACATAGTGGGAAGAAACATCAAAGGTTGGGTGACTTTTGTCAAAAGATATCTTGAACTCTGTCCTTACTTATCACTACTTTCATCCTCACAGCACCTCCATTTCCACAGTTTCTGAGATCCCTCCCCCATAAAGTCACCTAGCTGGTTTTACTTGACGTGAGTCAGTGAGCACAGAGGCGCACTGTGCTTCAGCTTTTATCAGAGTAATATTTATGGCTTGCTCTCGTTTTCCTGTGGGGAAAAAAAAAAGACTAAACTCACTTTACAAAGAAAGACATTGTCAGACGAAGATTATCAAAGTGAGGCAAGCTCATTTCCACATCCCTTATCTATCACACTCTTCAGAAATCATCACTCTTACAATTATAAGTTGTAAATTCATTGTTCATGAAAAAGACTACTAAGAAACTGCTGGTTTGTTTAATTAAAACAGATAAAATGTAAATGCTTCAGTGACTGACTATCAATAAAGACATCTTGGTGCTTAATACTGATTAATGATAAATTACCTCCAATAACCAATTACAATGAATCTCTAATTTGCTGAACCCCACACGTTTTTCACTTCATGTTTCCAAATATAGTCCTTTAATTAGGTTGTTGAGCAACAGAGAAGTGAAAGAAACAAAATCACATTTTCAGCTGCGTTTTCAAGTTAGTGTGAAAGTGACTGCAGGAGAAAAGGGTAAGGGTGCTGGTGGAGTGCTAGGTCACAAGTCCATTTGCTGCTAATCTTTGGCCCTTTTGGTGTATGCATTTTCTCACATAAAAGAAAAAGGGAGCAAGAGGTCCTACAATGAATGTCCATCTTTGCAAACAGAATTTGTGCTAAATAATTTATAGTACATGTTTGACTTAATTGTAAAAAGGTAAGAACAAACCATACTTTTATACTGAAATGTTTAGCACTGATTGCAGACAAACAGAAAAAAATGCCATTTTGAGATGCTAGCAGTTAAGCCTAGAAATAGTTAGGCCAGAGCTGGGCAATGAATTTTAAATATTTGAAGTCTTGTTAAAATAGGTGCATTTGAAGACTTAACACGACTGTCATGGCCGTTTTTTGTTGTTTTTTTTTAAACCAGCACC
>JAOXNZ010000091.1:3870987-3895531 GCA_028566095.1 Kryptolebias brasiliensis
TTTTTTTTTAAACCAGCACCTGGTAGTGACACAACAAGTTGTTTCCTAAAGGTGCTTTTCTTTTTTTTTGGTTTCGATAAAACATGTACTGCCCACTCCCACCCTCATCCCCGCCACCCAAAAACCAGAGAAACAACTCAGAGCATCTGTTTCTGCCATCATAGTTTGTAGGATTGTAAAATGAAACTATGGTTATGTGTGAGTGCAGCTTTACTGACAGAATACGTGCATTCCCCTCTATGTTGATCCATCGGACTGGTGAAAATGAAAGAAAAATGAATATCCTCAGTTAACAGGATTAGAAGCAGGACACATCTCTGTTTAATTAGAGGGGTTGGGAGGGGCTAATATTTGAATAAAAACAAAATAACTACCAGTAAAAATCAAAGAGTGTTTTTGCTTAAAATGCACATCCTTAATTTGGACACTGACTATGTTTTGGATTTAAGCTTTGTATTTTTCAGTTGCAGCACAATAAATATACCACAGTCTTATACTGTATTTATGTTTAAATGTGCATTATTTTGGTTTTACAAACAATCAAATGTAATATGTGTTCTATGTCCAAATATGTATGTGCCAAACTGCAGTTTTATCCATTATGTTGTTTTGGTGTCATTTTTTGTGAATGATAAAGCATGTACTAATGATGTTACCATTCACCGTATATTCATTGTATTTATTTCTAACAATTAGAAGAAAAAGCTTTTGGTTTCACCTCTCCTTTGCAGATGGTAGTTTTCAAGAAACACTTTCTGTCACTAGGATTGTAAATGTCTGTGTTTTTAGTCACACTGCATTAGCTAGTGCTCGTCTGTTGCCTGGAAATGAGAGCCTGGCTGAAAATTTTCCATCCTCACTGTGTCCTTCACAGATTGCAAGTGTTCCCGGTGCTCCTACACTCACAGATTCAGACACTCAAAACGCTGCTAGGAAATGTTTGAGCACAAATGAGCCCATCACATGTGTCTGGACAACTGACAAAACTACATTTGTGCACTCAAAGTGTTGTGTTGTGAATGGATGCTGGAATAGGATTGGACATATGGACCAATGCGTGCCAGGATGTGGGCCAAAGTGAAATAAAAGGCAGCCAGCTGTGGCAGGTGTGTCCCTTGTGGGCACAAAGCTTGTATTTAAACTTGTTTTATGTTATTTATAAATTATAGGTACTCTGCATTTATCTGCGATGCATATCAGTGGGGTGATTATTTTTTTCATTGCAGAACTGATTGTTTTAGGAGGAGGAAAAAAAGAAAACATTTCTATTTTGTCTGTAATAGACTATCTCTTTTCAGATAAACATTTGCTGTTCGGTCCGCAAAGGTACAATAGAATAATAAAGTTGTTGTGTTTTATTTTGTTTTTGCTTATTCACTTATTCAAGCACCAATAGCAGAGAAACCTAACAATTAGTATTTTGTTACCATTTTATATGACATAACTACTATAAACATGTAATCATTTCCTCTACTTCCAGATTATGTTACCATTTCTTTTCTTTTTAACCTTGTTTATGTGATGTTTTTACTGTAGAAGCACATGACTGTAGTACAGTAACCAGACTGTCAAAGTACAACTCCAGTATAACTCTGGCACACCAGGTGTTACTGCTTGGCACTTCTACAAAAATCTGACAGTCAGGCTTCTACAAACTGGTAGTTCCACAAATTGGTAATCAAATATCATCATTGAAGGCTGATGTACACAAATATTGTTCTTGGACTGCAGGTTTAGTTTAAAACATTGACTGTAAACATTGCTCTGTGCACTACTAAACATAATGCTTTAACATGATACAGCAAGAAAATGGGGATATTTGAGCTCATGCGCTGTTTATTTAACTTCATAGCTACGTATGTTGAAGCTCATTTGTTTTTATGTTTTACTTTTCTTCCTTGAATGAAGTAGATAAGATTCTGCAGTAGCTCTGGCTTTCAAACATGGTGCTCATAACTCGTCAGCTGTTGTGATGAGTTTTCCATAAACCTGCCACCAGCCAGCCACAGTCATAAACAGTTCTTCACTCTGGACCAGCAATAAGTTGTAGCACTAGTTTTCTTTTTCTTTTTTTACTGGTTTTCAGTAAAACACCAACTCCAAACCAGCACTGGTTTCAACTGTAATCATAAGAACTTTTAAGAAACAAACTTCAACATAAAATGGTTATAACTTCCAAACAGTTTTGCACAACTTTTCCATGTTGTCATCTATGGTTTAGCACTAGACTGGATGCATAAAAAGTCACAATAAAACTTTAGTAAGAAATGTCAGAGAAAGTTGAAAAAAAGAAGTAGCAAGTCTCAGTGTGAGGTTAGTGTGAATGTCAGGTCCTAGCTGTTTACACCTGGCATTACCATGTGTCTCGGGTGATCTCATCACCAGAGGACAGCTCTGAGCAAATGTGTGAATGCAAGAGTAAGTGTGAACGGATTTAGATCCAATCATACAAATCGGATCTGAAACCATGCAACAGATCTACATTGTTCTGATTAATTATTTTAATTCCTCTGCAGACAAGCCATACTAAGTGATTTGCTGTCTGCTAACATAAAAAAACACCATTTGATTGGACTAACAACAACAACCACACAAATCATGTTTACTGGTGTGAATTGTAAAGAGATGAGGACCATGATGATGTAAAGCACTTTGAATCGCCTTGTTGCTGAAAAGTGCTATAAAAATAAATTTGACTTGACCAGAATGCAGAAAATGATTGTTAAACACACATAGAAGAGTAATTTAATGTGAATCACTCAAAATGAATGTTAATACCAAGTATGAACCACACCTAAGATTATTGTTTTCTTAAATTCACAGGTAACAGCTAACATGGATACTGGATGATTTTTTTCTCCTGATCAAAACAGCCTTTCTTAAACTGATAAAACAAACAAACTCATTTAAAGCTATATGAAAACTTTAGCCCCCACATTCATGAAAGGCGTGCAAGACTCAGATAAACTTATCAAACATTGTCATTGTCTCAAAATGAATAAAAAAAATAAGTTACTGATTGATGAAGGTTGGTTGTATGCTTCCAGAAATAAGGCTCTTAATGTTTTTATCTATTCCTGCCTGGCAGCCATGTATGCTCATGTGCACTACAGTGACATTGCCGTCCCTTCATACATAATAGATGCGTTTGTGTGCATGGAGCTGCACAAGCTCTAGGCAAAGGTTTTTTTTTTATATCACTGACTTGAATGTATTAAACTAATCAGCTGCTTTACTTTACATATTGTTTATAATCATGTTAATATGGTGAATGCGAATGAGAGCATTTTACAATGTGTAATATGTGAAAGTGAATGATAAATAATGCAATATCTGACTAGTTTTAATTGTATCCTTCTTGTCATTCATTCACTGTTTTGAATTTATATTATATGTAAATGCAATTCTAATTATGAAAACTAAGAAGAAATTAATTTAAAAAAACAGCAAATGGAAGATTGGTGTTCTAAACAAAAATATGCAAAAATGCTTCAATGATTTAAATGTAGAAACCATGACTTCACACTTGAGCCACTGTAATTTATTAATTATATAAATTTATTGTTCCAAATTAAAGTAGATTAACCAACAAACTAAAAATAATAGTAGATGTGTTTGGATTTAACTGATTTATTTTATTTCAGCAATGATCAAAGACTTTTATTTCCTAAGAGGTGGGAACATCATTGATGTGCAGAAATTAAAAGTGTATTGTCTTCCAACTCCCCAAACAGATATTAATTATCATGCTCACTGTAATTTTGCTATAGTTTTGAAATGCAATTTACTTTATGAATACAGATGTTTCCCCCCTTTTTAATCCTGTTGTTTTGGAGAGTGAAAAAAAACGTGAATAAAAGAAAGTGTTAAATATTAATATAGCCATTTTCTGGTTACAAGCAGATCTCGCTTGGCTGCACAAAAATGAAACTTGTTGTGACCTAGTTAAAGAAAAGCCCCATGACAAGGCTGCGCCCGCCCTCTATCCGTTAGACCAGCCAAGCAAAAACAGCCATATCCAACATGGGATGCACTTGGATCCTTATTGACTGTTTGTTAGCAGCACTCAGGGCAGCCAGGTCTGTGTCCTACTCCTTGGCTGATTAGTTGGATGAAGGACGGACCCTGACTGTTCTGGCTCTGAGTTGCTTTGTTAATGTCCTGCCACTCCCCTACAGGATGAGCAGGCCTGGACAAGCTGAGGTGATGCGCCCTTCCTTCCCACAGCTCAGCTGGCTTGACTTTGCTTGGCTGATGAACTGTGACGAGACACAACTTCAACATTGTTTGTGCCCTCTTTTTATTTTTTAACCACAAAAGCCAATCACACAACAAGTGCAACACAATGCTGAACTCTGCTGATGGCTCTCGGCTTCCATATAAGCTGCCTCGGCTGCACACTGTGACACACTCCAGTGAGCACCTGAAGGATCCCTACTGTCAGGATGTAAGAGTTGCCGCACTCACAGCCAGCTGCTTGTGTGTCAATGCAAGAAGAGCATAAACAACGTCACCAACTTGCCCAGACATGATTTACCGTGCACACCTTGAAATGAGTCAGTCCTGTGATTGCAGACAACAGAGCACTCAAACTCTTGGGAACTTGTTCCACAAATCAATCTAAACAAGGGTTTCAGGGCAATATGCGTGTACAAGGAAATTGCTTTCTTTAAGAATTATCATTCAGATCACTTCTATGGGCCATTTCTCTCTAAACTAGACAACCTAACACCAGCATTTGTGGGTCTCAAAGCACACTACAGAGTATTCTACTGGTAGTTTTGTGATAATTCTCCCTTCTCAAATGAGAGATGTAAAAAAGAAGTCCTTTGTGTATGGAAGGATGTTAGTTTGCGCTGCTTTTTCAGCTCCTTGCAACTAAGTAGCCCTGCAGAAACACATGTCGCTGTACATAAAGGGCTCCTTCAGGTCTTCTGAAATAGAGTCCCACAGTGACTACAAATGCTCACTTTGTCCAGATTTACAAACGCAGCCATGAGAAAACTGTACATTTATGCAGAAAGGTTGAATAAATCCAAGTGGGAGATGCTGTCACAACCGCTGCTGTTTGAACGTTGCTTTAAATAGTGATCAATTCCCACTCTATGAATTCTTCTTCATGTTAAGGCATGAGCAACATTTTTGTGTCTATGCTCAACTATTTTCAACCTGCTTCTTGAGAAGTCTACTTTTGTTGTTGTTTTTGCATTAAAAACCTACCTAACAGTAACGTCCAAGGCTGTTTTATTGCTACAATCTAACAGTAAAAAAACGACAATCACTGAACTTGTTGGACTACAGTTTTAGTTCTCAGTTTGAAAGTATGTGATGTCCATGTGGACTTAACAGGAAATATTCACACATTCAATTTTGTCACATTGCAGTTATTCAAACGAAGTGTAATGAACAGCAAACAGGCGTTCATGTAGAAAGTGTAAGAAAAAAAAATCTTTTTTAACTTCAAAACTAAGAAAACAATTTCAGTGAGTGAAACACAACAACCAGGCTGATTTTATCCAAGCATACAGATTAGGCTACAATCTGCTTTTTTACTGTACAACCGTTCTACAAGCTTAGTACTTCATCCACCTGAATCACTTAATTCCTCTCCAAATACCCCATGACAGGTCTCTACTGGCCTTTTGGTTCGACCAAACAAGTGCTGGATTTCCTCAGAGTGTATTAGGTTGTTTTTTTTTATTCTTTTGTTGAGAGATTATTTAGCAGATTGAGCATGTGTGGCTATCAGGGGATTACAAGCCTAGATATGCACTGCTTGTTGATTTGGTAAACCAATTACAAATGGATGAACCATGAGACAATTAGCTACTGGTTGGATCTTAGCATAACTAGATTGGGGAACAATTGGAAATGTGTACACAGATTTGCAGTGTTAAGGACAAGCCAGAAGAAAGATCTGTGAAAGTATGCACAAGCTGATGTATCTAAATTGTAATAGAACTTGCACAAGCATTGATTTTTCCAACCTGCTTTCTACTGCTCTGGGTCAAAGGTGACTGGAGCCTTGGCTTGCTCATTTGGATGAAAGTCAAGACACTCCCTGAACAATTAAGAAGTCCATCACAAGACTAACACCACGTGTACGCACGTTTACCCATATGGTCAATTTATAATCCACAAATCACCCTAAATCTCCGTGTTTGTACTTCAGGCTGGAGCACCTAGAGGAATTTTTTTTCCAAGAAAGCTGGAAGTGGGAGTTATCCTGCTGTGAGGAAAGAGTGTTAACAGCAGCACCAATAAGCTTTAAAACAAGTTTTTTTTCCCACAAGTAATGGAATAAAGGAAATATGGATGCTGATGTCTTTCATTATGCAGTATTGCTTTGTAAGTCTGTAACATTTAAAAACTTTGACTTGCAGGCATGCGTACATGTTAGAAAGAAGCACCATCTGTTAAAAGTGTGTGCACATCAGAACAAAATTTATGGAACAGAATCTGAAGTATTGGGATAAGAAAGAAGAAAAACAATATTGATAATCTTCTGAGAGAATTAAGTCAACCAAAAAATTTGGCAACTGAAAACAAAGAGGTATTATTTTGAAAAGACACCAACTGCTACAATCTGAGGAATCTAGATTTTCTAATAAACTCCCGAGACACTTTTTTCTAACTCATGAAGCATGAAAGCCTTTCTTATTAATTGCTATACAGATCATTAGAATGCCAAAATTATTATTGCATTTTAATCACCAAGAGTCCTAATCTGTCCCTAACTGAGTTAGCGAGGCAAGTCTGAAAGATTTTTAACTTTGGGCGCCACGCAGTTAAACAAGTGAACTCTGGGACACGCAGCGTAGCACCAAACTCACTTTGGCTTGGTGGATGCCCCTAAAACAACTCACAGAAGTGAGCCATTAGTTTTGAAAAGCTGTGGTGTTTGGAATTCAGCCTGCATCTGAGGCAACAATTTGACACAGACTGAGCTGACATTTTTATTTTAGTCACACTGACACTTAAAGTAATTAGACGAGTTTGTGTCAAGCACTTGCCTGACACTTCAGTGCTTGCACGTATTTCAACCATATCAGAGCAACATGCCATGAACTGAGAAGCAATTATTATATATATATTTTTTTTCTCCTGGCTCAAAAAATGTTGCAATTTGTCTTTAAACATCCAACAAAGATGTCCTTGACCCAACCACTGCCTGAAATACTGGCATATAAGTCAAATTTTTAAGAAAAGAAAATTACAGAAAATGATCCTGTTACTGCAGCATATTTAGTGTTAAATTTGTAAGTTATTCTACGTGTAAGTTATGATTCATAACTTACACGTACAGTCATGTAAATAAAACACAGACAGGATTAGCTATCAGAAAATAAGGGTCTATTTCTTTAGAATTCATTGACCTGTGTGTCCTCTTTAATCCAAAGGTGCTGATGAATAAATACAACAGCAAGACACATTTAAATTTCATTTTGTAAAAATATTCAATAAGTTCGACACAGTGAGAGCAAAGAATAAAACAGTTCAGCATTATTGCAAGCTAAGGTGTGCATTTTGGTTGTGTGTGTGTGTCCTTGCCTTGGGACAATAATGTCCTTGGCTGGCATTGCTGAGACAATCAACCTAAGACTTGCCTTGGACATGTTTACACTGACTGTGGCCTTCTCTCTGTTTGGTTTTCATGTAGCAGATCGTCTAACAGAACAATATACCAGAATTACAAATATATATATATATAAAACAACAACAACAACGTGGGTTTCTTTCCAATATCTGACCCCACAAAAAGATCTTTGTTTGAAAGCTCCTAACTCAAGGGTTGGAATAACATACTACTATTATACAGTAAAGACAGGGCACTGTGGCTGACAGCGGGGGAGTTTAATAAGCGAGGCAGGGAGATATACAAAAATAGGCAAACAGTGGGACGAGAACGTGAAAGACGGAGCCGAGAGCGCTCATTCCTCTGAGAATCATTATATCAGACGGCGCTTCTATTTGCTTTTATGCATTTAGCGAGATACTGCTCTCTACCTTGTGAATGTACAACACCCACACTGTAAACAATAAAGTTCCAGATGAAGGAGCTGCTGTGTAGCAGAGCGAGTATTTGAGGGAGAACTTTACAAAGTTGTTTCAAAGAGACTTCACCAACAGTTTGCTGGGGAAAGCAGGGCTGTGTTTTTATACCATCAAGAAAGAACTTCACTATGTTCTATTTTAATTTCAATTTAGTAACTGGAAGCATGCCGGTGAAGCTATTGAAATCAATAGCAGGAAAAAATAAAAAAAGGAACCTACAGCAGAGCAAGAGCATTTAGGACACTCACACAGATTTCCCCAGGTAGTTTCCTAAAAGCACACAGAAAACATGTTCCGGTGCATCTCCGATTTATGACACCTAAAAGGTCAGTCAAGGGTAAATTTTTCATGAAGAGGAGACTCAAGCTTCACACCGGCTCTTTTAGAAAAAGAGAACTGCCATGGCATTGCTACAAACCCGAGCATAAGCCTATAATTTGTTTTTTTTGCACTTTTGAGGAGATGAGGGGACTGAAAAAGGTGGAAGGAAAAAAAACTGAGGGTTTAAGGAGGACACGGAGAGCAGAGAAACAGCTGGGATGCCAGATCAAATGGGTGTGCAGGAGGGAGAAGCTTGTTTTTGCCTCAGTGCAGCAATGGGGGGAGAACCAAGTGTGTAGTGCATCAAATTTTCATATGAGCATCAGTGTGCAGCTTAGAACTGCATTATAGATCCAAAACAGCAGAAAATATCCTTGAGGAGCAGCTGAATAAAAATGTGGAGTATTTATAGAGCCATGAGAACACATTTGACTGATTTAATTAGGCTAATTAAAGGACAGTGAAGGACCATCAAGCAAAATATGAATATATATTGTAATGTGCAGGCAATTATTCTGAAATGTGCCACATTACATTCCAATTCAAGCCTACATGCTATTCATCTCATATAAAAAATAAGAAAAAATGTGTTTAACCAGTTTTACATGACAGTCTTAGTTTGGTGTTGCACTCCTATGTCATTTTAAACTTGAATGTTGTGTAAACATGGCCTGGAATGCATCTATTGATATTAGTGCTCAGAAGCTCTCATAAAGTGTCATGTGATGACAGGGAGTGTTGTTAATGGTAAACAAAGCCTGGAATCATATTTCTGCAAATGTGGTCCTGGTAATGTTTAGAAAAAAAGTCCCTTTCAAATATATACAGTATTGGTAAAACACAGGAGACCAGTAGCCAGCAGGCTCGAGTTCTCAACAGCCCGAGATACAGACTGGCAAAAGGTAGACACAATAAACAATGAAACACTTGACAATAAAATGCCACAAAGATAAACAAGAAAGTACTCCAAACTTTGGTTGTTAACACTTTTAGAAGGTCTTAGTCTTGTTTGGAAACTGACAACATTTCTTCTTGGTCTTATCTTGGTTTCAGTCAGAGCAGACTCAAGTTTTTTTCTTACCAGACCAATCAAAATCATGGCAGTGAACACAAAGTTGAACTGCTTGTTAACTCCTCTAGTCTGCTATCAAACACACTGTAATAATATCAGAACCTCTGAGAGGAATGAAGGTTTTCAGACAGGAAATGTTTGCTTTTTGCTTTAAAATTTTGTCCATTTTTTTTATTAATTCCTCAGAAAGCATTTAGTTTTCAGTTTTTTTTAAATAAGTTGTGAGTGTTTTAATGACCTAAAAAATAATGACTAACTGAATTTAAAAGTAAGCAGTTTTTGCTCTTGTGCAAGTTTATCTTGGTCTCAAAAGTGTTATTCACAAAATGACACTGGTCTTTGTCTTGACTTGAAAGAATGGGACTTGTCTTGGTCTCATGAAATTCTGGTCTTTACATAAACTTGTTTAGGTAATAATTATTGCAACACTTTTCCAAATATTAGCTGAACCTTTTGGTAAGAATGTTGGACCTTTCTTAATTGGGCTAATGTGAATTTTCAGAGTAACATGGTACAGATGGTGCTGCCTCCCATCACCTCACAATAATTCAACCTAGTTCCAAGAAAACAGGCTCAAAGTTCTATTGATTCAGTGATACTGATGAGTCGCGATGGTTTTATTCAAGCAAGAAAAAAAAAAGTACTGTTATTATCATCAAACGCTAATTAAATGTTTTGATGAGGACTATAAATACAGCTACAGTGGTTGAGAAATCATTTTGGTAATGAGGGTCTGTATTGTTATGCCAATTAATGATGTGGTAATTGCTTTATTTTTAATGCTGGTGGTATAATGCTGGCAGTATGCATTGGTGGTTAGCCATTCTGCTTCACAGGAAGAAATTTCCCAGTTCAAATCTTAACTGGATTCTTTGGGAAGTTTGTATGTTTTGTGTGTGCTTGTGTAGATTTTTACCAAGTACACGAACTTGCTTCCTACAGTCCAAAAACATGTCAATTAGGTTAATTGGTGAAGCTGTGAACAAGCATGGCTAGTTCAGGAGTACAACATTGTTCATTAATTATCACTAAAAAATTATGGTCTTTTGAAATCCTTCAAAACTGCTATAAAAGCTTTATTACAGATTAGGACACAATACTACCTGCACACATCACTAAAGTGTATGTCTCTCTTGAAGGTAGACGCAGCAAAAACATGGTTTGTCTGGGAATGTGACTCGTTTTACTTGTGCTTATGGGATGTTGCAAAAATATTGCCTGATAGCTCTGATTTTCTGAGTACCTTTTACACAAATAAAAGCATGAATGCTTTCTACAAAGATGAAAGTGTAGGATAAAAATAAATCTCACATTTTATTTGTAATAGAGGTTATTATCACCATTTTGCAACAGATTCCAAAAGAATAAATTAATTTCCTGGAGTTTCCTAGATTATAGTGCAAGGTTAAAAGGGAAGCACAGTCATGGGTGAGAGAATGGTGCTTTCTGCTTAACAAATGAGGACGCAGTGTATAATACTTGGGTCATGTTCGACAGCACACCTGCTTTCCAGCCTTGGCATCCGCTTCATAGAAGCAGCAAGCAGATGTGCCATTGAGAAGAAATAGACCGCTTTAACGTGGGTGTAAAAAGCATGAGCAAACAGCCCACGGGATTACTATATCCACAGACATAAAACAAACTCAATGAATTATAGGCGAGCTATTTAATGACCGCAAAAAAGAAAAAAGAAAAAAGTGGTCTGTCCAGTTGTTCTATTATTTACATTTTGATCTCTTATTGTTCACTAACTTACAAAAACTTCAATAGACAAGACTGTCTTTGGTTCAGCAGTAAAAGTTTACAATGAGAACTTCATGACAAAAGATGTTAATACAGGCATTATATAAAGTAAAGAAAAATGTTACAAGTTACAGTAAATGGATAATAAATGTGTGCATGAATCAGACAAGAAAAAGAAGTGAATTTCTATCAGCAGTTAGTTTGAGCAGATGTTTTATGGTCTAGCACTGTGAATTCATACATTTCCAGAATGGTGCAGTAATAGTGTTAAAATAATCCTTGTTTCAAAATCCATGGAACATGGAAGACATGACCATATTACCTCTGGCTCGACAATCTTTACCTGTCAACTCAAAATTCTATGTATGTTTGATATCCGCGGTTTCAAAAAATATTATTATTTGTTTCATCAGGATATCTCACATTGTTAATAAAATACCAATAAATTGAGTTAAATGAGAGCAAGATTTAACTAAAAACTTACAATATAAACAAAGTAGACAAATTTTCAAAGACCTATGAGGTGAATTTAGGTTAAATATGGCTAAAAAAGTTCAACTTCTACTGTTATTTCCTCACCCTCAAGAGGTTCTTACCATACACTCACACCCAGTCATAAATAAATGAAACTGACTTTCCAAAATAAATACATAAACAGTTAAGGGGAAAAATAGGTTTCAGATCAGTTTAGGCTTTTTCCTGGTAAATGAGTCCCACTATATGATTGCTTTGTGCTTCTAAACGTTATTTACCTGCAAAGAGCAGGTCATACTTGCTTGTGAGAAGGAATTAGAAATAGAGATGCATTACTACCCCTCCACAGTAGAACACATTTGGGTTACATTTAGAAGTGGCAGGGTCCGCTTGTGCAAAGTCGGTCATAGTAATCCTCAGATTTCAGTGTCTAAATGACAGCGTCAACAACTTCTCCCAAAAAACAAACAAATCCCTAATGGCAATACACACTCCACAAACACTCCCTTAAAGCCCCCACACACACAGATGAACACACACATACAACAGTCCAAACCACCTGCGGGTGACTTTAACGGCTTTTCTGGATTACATCTCCATCCACAGACTGGTTAGACTGCTCAGTCCACAGCTGATGTCAGCCATGTTGCTTTTTATTTTTATTTTTTTAGCTTTTGTGCAGACATGTGGGGAAGCTGGGTGTGGCCGCTTCT
Source organism: Kryptolebias brasiliensis (assembly GCA_028566095.1). Taxonomy (NCBI): domain Eukaryota; kingdom Metazoa; phylum Chordata; class Actinopteri; order Cyprinodontiformes; family Rivulidae; genus Kryptolebias; species Kryptolebias brasiliensis. Next base: position 3,883,366 of record JAOXNZ010000091.1, read on the forward strand.
GCCACAGCTTACTCTCTGGCTACAGTCACATATAATTTCCACACGTTTCTCTAACCACGACATAGCCAATATGAGCTGCTCAAAACCCTATATGCACTGCTGCCAGCTCAAAATGGCTCAACTGCTGCTTCATGCAAACAAGCTTCGAGGTTTGACAGTCACTCAGTGCCCATCCCCTGCCATTATGTATGGGAAGCTGCTTGCCTGTAAAGCAAAAGAAAATGGCCTTGCCACATATGAAGTCCCAACCTTTCTACCAAGGACACAGTGCATCCTGAGGAAAGTATTCAGGCGACAGTAGGGGGAAGCACCTTCCTCTTTCCTGACTCACCCTTCTAGTTTGTCTTATTTATTCTGGTAAATGGCTTTATTGTTACTTTTCTTATGAACCTTGGTGATGTGACAGTTTGGTTGAATTTCACTATCTTCCTTCATATCTGTGAGCTGACAGAAAACCGATGTCAAGTCATGTGTAAACTGTACAAGTTGATGGATATCAGGAGTGATTCAAGCATGAAATATTCACATGGCAACAGCTAAACAACAGTCCCATTCAGTACGCTGAGCCCCTGGTATTATGAGTGCGTGTTTCAACAGTGGCTACGACACAGTTAGTATGTCATTGTAGGTGCAGGCAGGGACTTGTCCCTCTTGTCAGAACTCAAACCTGAACTTCCTGGAGATGAACGTGTGTGTGAATGTGCTGAGGGCTGAAGAGAAGACAGAGCTGTCATCTGATAAATGCATTTTATGATTATTTATTTAAAAAACCCAGTGACACGTTGGCAGCATTTTCAGGGAGGGAAGGGCAAACAAAGGGGAAGTAAAAGTAGGAGAACACCCAAGAGACTGCTGGAGAAAATGTTCAGATCCTTCTGGTGTGAGAACTCACTCGGATGTGTCGCATTACAAGTCCTACAACTCATAAGATACAATGTTATTCCAATTTAACCATCTGCTTTAGTGGTATCTGTGATGGTTTGTGTCCTCTAATTGGTTCACTAACAGAAAGAAAAGTAAGCCTTGCGAAACATATTTCTCAACACAGCCAAACTTGCTGTGTTCTGCCCCACAGTGCATCCTTTACTCTGCAAAGCCTTGTCGTTAGACTCACATTAATAAAACACTGAGCCTTAAGCAAGTATCACAACATAGAACTGTTTCAAAATACATGGAATCCAACTAACTTTTCAGTTTTGAATAAAATGTACTTTTTTAGGTGACTTCTAATGAAAGGTCTTAGTATTTTAGACAAACAGCTGCACAAGAAAAACTTTTTGCATAGCAGCTGAACAGTTTTTAGATAGCCAATAAATCCACTCATAGCATATTATTTGAAACAGTTAAAACTTTTAGTTGTATTCTATTGAAGTTCAAGTTTCTTTGAAACAGCTTGCAAAGGACTAATTGCTTCTGCATCTTTACACACATTCTCTAAAAACAGAAGCAAGGGAGGTCACTTTGGCTCTACTGTTTTGAAGAAATAACAGCCAGCAAATTTGTGCCAACTAAAAATTAAAGAACATGTTTCATTGGACACAAAATTAGTAAATTAGCTTAACCCCAGGATGAGAAATTTATATTTTTTGCCCACCATCATGAAAGGCAGGCAATCGTGTCCTGTATATGTGCCTGTATCTGTCACTCTGTCGGTCAAGACAGAGTGACAGATACATGAATATCTCTATACAAATCCTACACCATTCTTGCACGTCCTTATAGAACCCATCTCAAAAAACAAAAAACTCACATTTTTGCATCATTGAGTTAACATTTGCAAAATGACATTTAAATGACCCATGCTTCATTTTTCATTCCGTTTGAGTTGTTTTGTCTGAACACAAAAGGTCTCCTCCCCCCCGTTGTCACCAATCAGACCTGGCCGAGAGTCTGGAGAAAGATTCACCCCGCTTCTGCCGTCAACACAAATTAGAGCGTAATTACTACAAAAATACCCATTCACTATTGTTTTCCCTCCAGATTTCTCCCCTGTGCCTCACCATCTGCATTACTTCAATAATATTTATCTTGTTATCCTGAGCCGTCTCACATTCCCACAATGCCCTTTCCTAATAAGTCCCACAACCAAAAAGCATGCTGGGTGCAGATAATTTCCCAGACGTCCATTCCAGTTTATTGTCTCATATACTGTACTGTGCTACTTTTCCTGTAGGCAAATGACCTCTTTTTTTTTTTACTTCCCCTAGCCCCAACAATCTCCTCATAATGCTTTGCCAACACCTCTGTGCTTCATTAGCATCTGGCATTCCACCACTAATTGCATGAAACTAGGTCTGCAACCTCTTTTACACCCAATCAGTGGGGGGCAGAAGGGTTCCCTCTTCTGATTATATGCTGCAGAGGCTGGGTAACAGCGTTGCTGCTGATTAGACGAGTAGCTCATGTGGGTGTTGTGAGGTTGGGCTCCTCTTACCTCGCTGTGTCACTCTGTTTGTCGTCACGGCAGGAGTAAAATGGAGTGGGGGAGGTGGAGGGGGCGGTCGGTGACGAAGCCAATTATTTTCACCTATCTGCTGCTCTCTGCCAGCGGACATGTAATCTTAAACGGTCCCGGTGATCCCTGGGCAGGCTTTGAGCCCTTGGAGAATACGGTTTCACAGATGAAGTTGTCAAAGGAAACAGCTTGTGTTCAGCAGCAGGCGCTTTTGGTGGCTTCTCACCTGTCGATTATTAGACTGTTATGACTGGAATTAAAAGGAGGAAAAGGGCTTTATTTCCTGCAACGAAAAAGCTGTAGACTTTTTAGGAAAGGATGCCAAGTAATCTCCTGTCCTTTTATTGTTAAAACAAGGTTTATGTCTTGCTCAGTTTGTCTTTTAATGCAAATGAAAAGCCATGCAGCAGCGTATGAAAAAATGAGGAGGTGAGCTCTCAGAAAAAGCAGGCTGGAATTTCAGCTCTGAAGCAAAGAGTGGTGAGGAGGAGAAAGAGATGCTGTTACAGCTAAAGGATCAGGTGATGCAGACTGACATAAGAAGCTGGTTGACAAAGTTTCCCCAGGTTATTACGAATAAAATACAGAAGAATAGAAGAACAAAACTGTTAACTTCTACCCCAAGGAGAAAGCTCAGCCTTCTTTTAATTTGTAAGCTTTTCCTGTTTTGAATTGGATATGAACATTATTTAGCTCTGATTCTCAGCATTTTTCATCCAGGATCACATCATGGCACTACCCATAGTATCCAGTTTTCAAGAGTATTAACCCTAAGGTCCACAAAGGCAGCCAGAAGTGGCTAATGATGAAGTAAATGCCAGACATTTGAGCTCTTAAAGGATAAAGCTGACACTCCGTTCCTCCACTGAAGATACTGAGACTTTTTCGAAGATACTGAAGGTCTCTGCTGCATACTAAATCCATATCTTTCTTAACAGCAAACGTGAAAGGCCCTTTTGAAAAGAAACAGAGCTGTGTTATACCCTGAGATGGTATCAAAATGCTGCTGTTTAAAGGGCAGAGTGCTGTTGTCAAAAAAGAAAAATGACAATGTCGTCTGACATCCTACCAATGCACAAACTGCTAAAGTAATTCAAATTTTAATTTAAAAAACGAAGTCTTTCAGTATGCACTGAGTAAAAACAACTTGTTTTGTGATCATAAAACTTAAGATAATGACAATATTAGGGCCAATCAGTCTTGTTTGAGATTTCATTCTCCAAAAGCTCAGGGCCTCTCCTTTACAAATGGTTTGTGGCACCAAGTGGTCATTAACAGACTATCAGTCAACGTGAAGCTGCAGCATTTCAGTTGTTTTAACCTGTCTTTCAATAAATCAGGCAAGGTCAAATTTAAATGATAACAACTCACTTATCAGTAATCACAACCACAAAATAATAAAAAGCTGTTTTGGTGCACCCTAATATGACTCAATTGTGTTTATTTTTGTACTACATTTTTATTTAAATAAGTGAATTGCTTTCTAGTTTTTCACAATAATTCGAAAATGTATTTCAATGCATGACTTGCTGAAAATTATCCCACTGAAATAAATCTGAATTCAAAAGTGCTCAAGATAAAAGTAACAACACTGACTTAGACTTTTTCTTCTGGGGGTAATTTGGTTGTGATGAAGTTGTTGTTGGGAGTGGGTAATGTCAGGAGGGATGCAGCAGAGCAACATCTGGCTGCGGCTGAGAAATGCATGCTGACAGAGGTGATTAGATTATCTACAACCATTCATTAAGTTTCCAGAAAGACTCGCGTCCTAGAACAACTGTTATCCATGTTGTTCACCATGTCCAGCCTCACCATTTGTCATGTTGCTTTTTTTTACCTTTTGACTTTTTTTCTTGCTAGTGTTTGCTTTGTGTCAACCCAGTTTGAACTGCAGATGGTTTCTACCTCCAAGAGCTGAACCTTCACTCATATCACAGATACAGGACTGGAATGAAAAGTTTCTTCTGCTATTTGGAAGACAGGCTCTATTTCACAAAGAAATTCTGTGAAATTCTTGGTTTCAAACCTAGACTGAGTTTTAAAAAAGCTCATAGGCTGTTTATTTTTAACAGATATTGCTAAAATCAGATATTTTCAAATATCTTTAATAAAATGGTGACTCCATTTGCCTAGAAACATCAGACCCATATCAACATGTTGGCTTAAGGTGGATATTCTGTCACGTTTGAATGCACCACACTGCATGTCCTTTGCTCTTTGCTTTTATCTGTATTCTTTCGACTGATGGATTCAAAGAGGCACATCCTTGCAGAGCTACCTCAGATCTATAAATACGCTGCATTTCTGTTTCACTTATTTCACTAGAGGCAAATCAAGGCAGTCTTTTCCTCTTGCTAATAGAGCCAAAACACCGAGACTGACTGGACATCAAAGTCGAGTCCAAAGTGCTTTGAAATTAACCCATTATTAAAATAGCTTTCTCCCCACATGTTTGAGATGCACCGCAACACTAAATTGATATGCTTTTGATCATCCAAAAGAACTCCAGGTCATCAGTGGAAAAATAGATGCATTTTATGTCCATAAAGCAAACTTATCAAACCATTTGGAAATTTTGCAAAACATTTCAGACATGAGAGTCAGTGTCACGTGAAAACTACAGTCAGAATGGCATTACAGGGAACTACAAAGCATTTACAAAACCCTAATCCTGTAAGATTACATCCTTTAGCTGATAAAAGTAACTCCATAAGCATAAACACAACTGATATAAATCAAAAACCAGTCTTGACACACCTAGTCAAGATTGTGTAATCCGACTACAATGTAGAAATGTTTCTGAGTATCGACATCTCAACAAAAGATGAGACTGCGGACATGAGAGTACTTTATATTCAGCATTTTAACAAAGAACGTTTAGAACAGCAGTTCTTCCTCAGGGCATTGGAGAGACATGGATACAAGGTAAACTGAAACAACGTAACGAATATAACCATTACATTTAGTCTTGAGGCGTCTGGTTTGCTCTAATCAAGTGAAACACACAATTGTTGAGTTTCAAGCTCAAGGACACTTCAACGAGATAAACACTTCGTGCTACACATTAGATACTGAGTTGGTTTTACTTAGTGTTTCTATTCCAGAACTCAGAGCCTACTTTTTAAAAAAGTTTTTAATTTTCTTTTACACAAAAACACTTTATGAATTTAATGTTCAACTCCCTAAGAACAGAAAAAAACCTTTTAATCATTTCCTGCAGTGGTGAATTTTAATCATAAAACCATGCCAAAAGGGTGTCAAGAGTCTAGCTGTGATCTGCTTTTCGCTTAGGCCTTTAAGTCAAGTCAAGCCTCTTCTGTATGGAAAACAGCCCTGTCAGGACCGGTGTGGAGGGCCCCCTCTTTGTGTCACTGTCATTTAGCATCTGCACTGGCCTGTCAAAAAGAATGCCACCCTCAAACTGGCTGCTAGCCCCCATATGAGACAGGATGCTGAACAAAGGCTCCAGGATGATAGATGATGTTATACAACAACTACTGTTTTTGTCAGGGAATGGGGGTGGTGGTGGTTGTGGAGTTCAGCCTGACGTCTATTGATGGATAAGATTCTGAAAATACGTCAGTGTGCCAGATGAAGCTATCAAAGAGAGCAGAAAGGCAGGCAAAGTGAAACTGAGAAAATCAGCAACTATCTCAGAGAGTCACAGGGCTTAAAGTAAAGAACTCTGACATTTTCATTTATGTAAATGCTGGTTTTGTTTCTCTCTATTCATGAAATGCAGAAGGCATAGAGGCCAAGTCATAAAGTTTTCACATTTACTGGTTTCTCAGTTATAAACACAATGACTCCTGAGAACAAAGAAATCTGCAGCACAGAAGGTGAAGATGTTTAAGTTAGCAAAAGCCCAAAACAATAGCTGAATGTAAACAGGAATACAGGTTCTCTCCCACGGAACAAAAACGACTGCTAACATTTGCAAACATCTGGCTCGTGTTGGCCACTGAGAAAGAGTACTTCAGCATTTAGTCACGGGTCAAATGACTCTGCAGTGGGAATAGGCATTTTTAGGCTCCAGCTTTGAACAGCAGTGATAGAAACAAAACTCTCGGGATGTTAAGTTTTTCTGCACATGGAGCTGCAAGGTTGTTCACAGCCCATATTTAGCAACCGAACCGTCTCACACAGATAAGTGACAAAAAACAAACATTTTACTTGTCTCCACAGCAGGTAGAAGTTCTGGTCTGCAGCTCTGACACTTGCTGTTGCAAGATAAACTATTTTTTTCTCATTGTCCTAACAAGAACTCTTGGTCAAAGGCTGTCATGTGGTCGCAGCCCATATGACAGTTGTTTGCCGTCCTTTAGTGATGTCTGCAGGCTCGTCCCTAGACGTATGAATGCCTACCAGCACACTGAGGGTAACCATGCATTTACTGACAGCAGGAAATGAATCAAACTGCTAATTTAACCTCAGGTTTAAAAACTACGCATGTACTTACTTGCTATTTTTGGTGTAAAAACAGTAGCTGTACTGTAACTATGCACATCGCTTGATACGCTATTATCTTGCAGAGAAAACCCTGGAAAAAATCAATACAAATTTATCATTGTAAAAACCCTTTATCACAACAATAGTGAGGAGAAAAAAGGTTTTAGCTTTGTAGAGCTATCTCAGAAACCCCCACTGGTGTGATGAGAAAACTGCCACTAACACAACCTCATCAGCTCTACCCATGCTGTGCCACACCCTCCCTCCAGTTCCACCCCAACTTTCTTTTTTTTTGTGCATTCAGTTTTTAAATTCTGTGTCTTCTCAGAGAGCTCCAGGACCCAGAGGGTTCATGTGTGAGTCATGGCCACTGGCTGGCCTGATAAACAATGACAGACCGGACCTTGGGCAGACAGAACAAATGCCATCACACTCCACTCAGCTCCCAGCACTGCAGCAAAAAGACACTGCCATTAGCTATCTAAGAGATGCATTCAGGAGAGGAAATTTTATCACACAAATGCTTCAGCAGAAAGCAAGACAAATAATATACTTAACAAGAATATAACTGAAACAATGCCAGCTTCAGTGAGATAATCCAAGGCCTTGAGACAACACTGATATTACTTTAAAAGTTTTAAAATCCAGTTTAAAATGAGCTAATTGCAAGATAGTTGTTTGATACCTTGAACAATACAAAAGAAGTAAAAAATGTTATTTTCCCTTCTGAATGCAAAATGAAGACAAGACAATGTTCTGCCAGGAGTTGATACAAAATAAAGTCTCACTGGGATTTTGATGTACATCTTCAGCCTTGCTCTGTCACAAGCTGGCTACTGTCAGAGTTACAATGGGAACTTAGGAAATCAGCAAAAGAGTATTCATTCCTTATAAGAAAGTTGGCAACCCTTGTGAATTGTTAAACAATCTCAGAAAGATTGTGTGAACACAAGAGGGTACATATAGTGAAATCTAGTTGAAACAGAAAAAAACCCTACCAGAAACAAGTTTTTTGACACAAGGTAATGACGCAGATATTGCATGTGAGATAAATTCAAGGTGTTCTGAGATTCTTCTTTTGCCACTCTGATATTTTGTTGTTCATCTCGCAGAACTTGTCCCTCAGAGACATTGAGCATGATTCACTGACTGCTTTAGTCAAAATAAAAGGAAAACCATAGTGTGTCATGACCACTTTACTAGTTCCTTCCATAAATAAAACTCTCCACTGCTCCTGAAACCTCAGAACTATCAACATCCTTGTTTATTTCACTTTCTTTTCATTTTGTGGGAGGTGCATATAAACTTAACATTTAGGCTGAAACAGATCGCATCAGGCACAGTCTCTTGAATGGATCTACCTGGTGTGAAAAGAAAAAGTCAAAGAGCAAAAACCAAAGGAAAGAAAAGTGAACTTTAGGGGTGACACACCTGGCAACAGTGGAAGACCTATCAATGAGTGTGATTAACCTTGTGGCCTGCTAGTTTTGTTTTCTCCTGGTAGCATCTGGTCCAGTAAAGAAGCACATACTGGAGGAGTTAATGTACCAGTGAAGAATGCAGGCCAGCTGCAACCTTTGAAGATCCAACAAGGGGGATATGAGACTTCCATAAGACTAAAACACTGCCAGGAAGACAGCATAAGATAGATCTGCCTGTCTTAAATCCCTTTTGCCTGCAATGCCTCAAAAAGACAGCACATTTGTGCCAACATGTCAACCACAGGACTGCAGCTTGTAAATAAGACATTAACCTCTGTGTTTACGAAGAAGCAATGTGTTTTCTTCATTGCGAAGTTCTTTTCCACAGCAGCACAGCACTACTGTAGCACACAGCCCTCCATGAAGGATAGGCAGCAATGATGGGCCAAAGAGTAATAAAGTATCAGTTCCTTTCTAGTGATAAAAATATTAAATCTTTCCAGTTTTGGAGGAGTCCATTTTTATTTTTTACTTACTTGGATTTGAGCGGATAAAAATAAAAGTTTCAGTAAGAGATATTTCTGCCAAAGAAATCAATCAATTAGCTACAAGCAATGTGATAAGTCACTATCTCATTATGTGCAAGGATTGGCTGCACAATGATGCTGCACAGTGCACTTACTCGTGCAGACAATGAGGTCAGCACGTGACCCCTCCCAGCGCTGGCGACAAACAAATCCCTTCTGCAGAGCTCTGGGCAAATCATTTGAAGACCATCTGACTGAATCCCTAACATGTTGCCATCCTGACACATTGCATTAGAAACAAAGAATGGTTTAAGTTGCTAAAAATACTTCTACACATGCAAGATACTGGAGAATTGGACAGTACAGTACTACCTCACAGATGTGCATTTATGTGTGTGTGTGGGGGGGTCACACTTACGTGAAAGGGACGTCTGCACAGTTTCTATTGTAATGCATGAGTTGTGGTCATGCTGCCTGGGCTCATTCACTCTCCTTGACATATTCATTTCCTCCAATATTTAAAACATATAATAGAAGGGGGAAGTGTAAACAGCTTTTTACTAATAAATCACAAAATGTGTCTGCCTGCGGAAAGGTTACACATCTCTAATGGGATTCTTTTTATTCATCTTTGTGGGAATTTTTTTCTCTGCTAACTCTTTGATTTATAAGCACATCAACTGGCTCTTGAGTTTTGAAACCTTGTTGATTCATATGAGGCTGACAGCTCCTGACAGTCCCTATAAATATTAATCATATATTTAGGGTTCAAGCCAGGCTGCTGAATAATCTGAAAGACATAACCAGCCAAGAATATTAATTAACTAAGCCTAATGAATCTTCTAAATTAACTAATAAAAAATAAATAAATAAATGAAAAATCTTGGCTCCCTATGGCTGCAATTCCTGAATGAAAAAGCAAACAGTGATTTAAAATTTTCACTTTAAGAATGGTGAAAAGGCACAGCTTCAGAATTAATTAAGTGTACACGATTTAATTTTTAATTATAACTTGTTTTAATCAGAAAAATCAGACAGGAACCAAATCTGATTTACAATAAAAACTTAAAAAAAGTGACCACGGTATTCACGCCTCTAACTTGTGGGATCAAGTTTTAGACTTCGCTTAAATAGAAGAATATTCAACAATGGTGTGAATAAAATAAACTTACACCATCACCAAAGAGTAAAGCCTGTAATCTTCTTGTTATTCATAAAGTCTACTTTCACCTCCACCACATGAAATTCAGCACCGTCTTCATGACGAGCCAGAAAATGAGTCTACACATGCAGCACAAAGGGCTTATTCATGCCTGGGAGATCCTGCTACCCATCCTTGAAATGCCTTTAATTCGAAATACAACACAGCCTTTAATTGTAGTTTTCATTGGTTTGGTCCTTCAGTTTGAACAGATTTGTAAGATGACAACTCTGATGAAGATGTGTGGGAAGGCAAACATTAAAAATGAATTTAAAAAGTCCCTCAATCTTGGCTTCCATTTATGTTACAGATCATTTAAAAGCTATATTCATTTTTCACACTGTATTTGCAGTAGAAAAAACAAACAAGCAAACACAGTGTGATAAATAAACCTCACCTTTGCATTTTACACAAATGGTAGACTATGCTCATTATCTGTGAGCAATCAGCTGGTAATATGCTAATTTTGGTACATTTTTTTACCTATTTATTGCAAACTCATCATGTCCATCTTATCAGCCTGCTGTACCTAAAGTTTTTCACCTGATTTGATGAAAATAAAAGTTTATTTTGACCTGGTCATACAAAATGTTAAAGCATGCTTTTAACTTTTTATGGAACATTGCACATCTGCTTGATAAATGTGCAGCAGTTGACAGAGTTTGTAAGTCAACAAACTCCATTTTGTTGATTTAACCACCAAGAAATTACAGGGCTGACCGCTTCTGTGCATGCACCAATGCAAATCATTAGGGTGCCTATTGGTTTGTGGGTTCACAGTTACTTTGCAAGTGCATGTTTTTGGTTCAGGGGCAACTTAGGTGAATATCTTGTTTTTTTTAAATCAATGAGAATATTGCCGCTGTTCATAAGTGATTGAATACACATCAGCAAACACACTAGGGTTCAATACCCTGCTGTCTGTGAGTCAATTATCTCATACAATCTAATAAAACACATCACTGAAGTGCATCTGCCTGAACAACATTGTCCTAATCTAGGTGGTAAGTAGCTGCATTCTCAGAAGGTGACGAGTCTCTGCTTGATGGATTCTCTGAGCTCAAAGCGTGAAAAGCGGCTGTGGATGTTAAAATTCCCCTGACACTCATTCACCGATGATCAATTTCCTATCCTCCATCTCTGGCCTGCCCTCGCACATCAGCATCAAGCAGACACAAGTAAATACAGTGTGTGGCTTAATGCGTTTTCCTCTCCCGGGGATTCTGCAGACCAAAGTGGCACTGGGAGGGTAAAAAAATAAATAAATATTTGGTTGAGTGGTGGATGTGATTGCAATTCTGCTGAATAGTGAACAACCTTCTTTCCTCCTGCTGTCCATGAAGGAAAATTATTATTTTATATGTGCAGGCTTACAAAAGCACCCAAACACATTAGTACAGAGGAAAGTCCACAGCTGAATTTTTTAAAAGTAGCAATAATCCTCAAGTCAAATAAGAGTAGTGAGATAAAGCTCTCTTTTTCTCCTATTTTTTTCCTCTACACTTTGTGTTTATATGTATTGTTTACTTGGCTACTATTTTTTTACTATTACATGACTATTATAATAAAGTGTCTTTGGACATGACAGGAATCCCTGCATTGCTCTTGATATGTTTCTTGCTGGGCCCTTTGAATAGAAGTATCTGCTGTAGTTATGAACTTTGGTTGAGTGGTTATAACATCATCTTACTAAGATATAGCTTGTGGTGTTTTCATTGTGTGGATACAAATACTGTCAAAGCACACTGGATTCACCAGATGTCAACTGTCACACTCCCCACCTTACTGGTTTACAACCAAGCATCATCACTGAAGGAGGAGGGCTGACATCTGTGTAGGCTCCACCCAAAGCCAATGGTGGGTGCTTTTCTAACCCATTACAAACAGTTCAGATTTATTATACAATAATCACGCACATTCCTATTATGAATTGACAATATTTTTGAATATTTGAAGTATAATTAAAATGGGCAAATTTGAAGAATCCATGCACCTGTCATAACTGTCTGCATTTTTTTTTTTTACAACCACATCTGGAAGTGCCAAGTTGTTTTCTAACCATGCTTTTACAGTTGGTCTGCTACTTTTTACACAAAAGTAGCCCCCCCCCCCC
>JAOXNZ010000091.1:3895631-3920891 GCA_028566095.1 Kryptolebias brasiliensis
GCTTTTAACGTTGGTCTGCTACTTTTTCCACAAAAGTAGCCCCCCCCCCCCAAAAAAAAGAAAAACAAATTGGAGCATTCAAGCATCTGTTTGCCATCATACTTTATTCTGAAAATATTATGAAGTGGAAACTATGTTCACTGGTGAGCTCAGCTTTACTGCCAGAATACATGCATCCCCCTAGACTGGTGAAAATGAAGGAATATAAAGAACCCTGACTAGGTGAGTTAACAGCAGTACACGTCTCCGTACCCAATGCCTCTGTTTCATTAAAGGTTTTTTCAGCTGCAGGACTTGGGAGTGAGCAAACTTTCACCCACTGCACTGGGCGACATTAGACAGGAACAAAGGAACAGAACAAGTCAAATATTAGAAGAAAAACTGAATAATTGCCAATGAATTTTTACTTTAAATTCCCTTCCTGTCAGGATTTGGGTTTGCTTTGTTTCTTTTTGTATTTAGTGTTTTTGTTTCTGGTTTCTTTTGGTTTGGGTTTATTGCCTCTTTTGTTTTGTTGTCTGGTTGTCTTCATGTTTTGTCTTGTCTCTGTGCCTCTGTCATTCACTTCTCCTCAGTCTATCTCTTGTTTGCCTGCCACGCCCAGCTACACCTGCTCCTAGTTTTTGTAATCATCTCACCTGTGCCCACTTCTCCTAATTACCTCCTGTTCTTAAAACCTGGTCATGTCCTCCACTCTTCACTGTTCCGTTGTCGCTTCATGCGCTGTCTGGTTCCCGTCTTGTCTTGCCTCTCATGTTTGCCGTGTTTTCCTGGATTTTGTTGTGTTTAGTTTTGCTGCCACGTCAGCCTTTTGTTTTCTTTTCCTTTTAATAAATTAGTTATTTCCTGAAGCTCGCCATGAGTCTGCGCATTTGGTTCGCCTCACTCTCCACCGCACCTGACACATTCCTATTTTCTAGTTGCAAATAGTATGCATCACTCTTTATTAAGTGTCCTTGGGTGTCCTGAAAGGCGCTATTTTAAATAAAATGATTATTATTATTATTATTATTATTTATTAGTCACGTGCTGGAAAGAATGCTTAACATGTGTCAATTTGACTTTTTCAAACTGCAGTTATTTTAAGTTTTGTAAGAAAAAACTGACAAAATAATGTTACTTCCTGCAACACTTATAAGACCTTTAAAAAAGCGTTTTGTTTGTTTCTTGAGTCCAAAAGAATCCAACTTCATCAAGAGTGCGTTACCAAGAAACTATTTATCTGACAGACAGTTTAGGCTCATCCACTGAAGCAGTTTTTATTGAGCTATATAACTGTGCTGTCCCTTTGGCAACAACAGCAGGGAAAAACAAAATACTCTTCAACCCATCTTGTGGTGAAAGTATTGGCAGGACTGACTAGATGAAACTAAACTTGGTCACTGTTCCAAAAAAAAAAAAACATCATACGATTTGATTAATCCTCCAAGCACATAATCTAGTCTGCTGTTCAGGGTGCACAGCCCTTCTCACCCCACCTCTGCACAGCAGATGCTGGCTAAGCTGTGATCGGACCAAGGGCACAGTAGCAAATACAACAAACCCAGCACTCAACATCCCGACCTTGACTGAAGAGCAAGCTGACAGACGGGTCTTTCCATCTTTTCACAGTACTGAAAAGGGCTCGGTCCAATTACAGGCACTGGGAACATTGTCTTGTTAACTTCAGCTCCGACTGTACATTCGGGCAGCTTGGAGATCAAGTGCTCACTGGAGTTTAAATTGACAGAGCTACCTTTTCTGCTGTCACAGCCTCCTGTATTACTCCATCACTGGCAGGTGATGGAAGAGCAAACGAAAAAAGCTGTCTGAGACATCTATGCAGATGTTGACGGCATCAAAGTCAATGTATTCTGACAACCTGACTCCTGTTAAGCAGTCTGGTAAAAACACACTAGAATGACAGAAATGCACAAAAGAGGTGGACACTTGCCATCATAGTTAAATCTGGCTGCCATGACACTACATTAATAGCTCAAATAGCAAGCAAAAATACCACACTTCACTGTTTTTAAAATGTAAAGATTTACAATAAAGAGAAACAATTGGCCATATTGCTCAGTAATTACATTAAAAATTTTAAAACCATATTCTGACTGGGTAAAATTAGACCTGTCAGGATCTGCAGAGGAAGAATACCAGTTAACTTGCAGTGAAAATTGTTGCAGCTTGGTGACACAGACAGGACAGGAGCTGTATTGATCCAAACTCCATCAGATTACTAATAAGGTATTGACCTATAAATGGCACTTCAGAAATGACAGCTACCAATATTGACCTTTAAAAGAGGAGTAAATATAAAAAGCCTATCTGAAAGCTCAGCACCGTTCATGTGCTAAGAGGTCAATATCGAGACTCCATTAGGGACATTTAAGGAAAACATTCTCACAGAGTAAAATACCACATTTAGTCGTTTGGTTGAATAATCACACAAAGGAAGAATGGAATATCTGAATACTTAAAACAACAGGCAATGTAGGTTTGATGAAAATGCAGCTGCGAGAGGCGACCTAACTGTGCAGTCCAAGGCAATGAAATACGCCTGAGTGTTAATTGGAAACCTAGCACAACTGCTTCCTCACTCAAGCGTGTCATTGAAAAGGAAATAAGCACGAGCAGCAAAATATACAAAGGCATTCAGAAGGATAAAGGAACGCAGCTCCCCACGATTGGAGCAGGCAGATGAGATGACGCTAAATATACATCTGGCAACATTGTAATCTTAACACAGACAAATAGTCTTTTGTCTAAAAGTGTCCTCACAGCAAAAACCAAGTGCGTAATTTGTAGCATTAAGAAAACTATTGTGTCCTTGGGACCCATGAAGAAACGTGATGTAAATGTACACAATGAGTCAAATGCAGGTGATGAAATGTTTCAGGTTTTCTTGCAGAAATTTTTAGCTTCTTCTTGGTGTCAGCTGAAACTTGTGCAAGTATGTATGTATATATATATTTTTTTTTTTTTTTGAGCTGAGAGATTGTCTTGATCTTGACAGTCTCGCAGGGCTCAACAGAAAATATGAATATTAAATTCTAGAAAACCTATTTAACAGAGATTTGTGCTTCACAAATGATTAAAAAAATGTTCTTTGGACTGTATTTTTGTGTAGCTTTCAGGTATACTACTGCACCATCAATAAACAGTTCTGGGACCACTATGATTGTCCCACACCCTACCCCCATCCCCTGACCTCCATTTCCCTGTTGGTCAGTTCACAGCAAATCCGTAAAGCCTCCCAGCATCTCCATGGTGACAGGCCTCAGTCGAGCAGATGGCCTCAGTGTGCTGCGCGGCAATTAAAGAGGGAGTGACGAGCGAGGAAAAGAAAGTGGGTCAGGATCGGGGGGAGAAGGGCCTGCAACGTGCAGCTCCTCTCGGCCTCGAGCCTGTGCATGGCCGTGTGCATTTGCGCACTCAGCCATGCACACACATGTGTGTTAATGCATCATTGCACCCCTTCCCGAGGTCTTCCTAGCAAAAACAAATACACACCCGACGTCAGTCACAAAGCATTAGCAGTGTGAGAATAAAAAGAGGAGCAAGGAGACAGGGAAGTGCAGCACAAAACAAACTGACTCTGAATTTGGTCAAAAAAAACTTTCTTCAGAATTACACAGGCAAATCCTGCAACAAAATCAATGAGAGTAAACCTTCAAATCTTAAATACAACATGCAAAATCACCCATGTTTGAAATACCATTACCTGACCCTTACTAACACAGGCAAGAATGTATTTAAACTTCAAAAACACCAGATATGAAAAGCACTAATTGCAGTATATATTAGCAAATTAAAGTGGTTATATTTTTGATTACTTTAATCATGTTTAGAGATTAATCTAGTCTGGCATCAAATTTCAACTTAGACCGATTTGTATTAAAAAGGTCTATTGCTTTATCACATACATTAAGGAAAGGCATTATTAAACTAATATGTCTGACAAAATGATTTTTAGACCATTACAGAGCTTTTAATTTAATTTACTTTATAATATATAATAGTATTTGTACTATTATGTAATGAGCAATGCATTTGTCTGAAGATAGCTTTAATGAGGAATGCTAGTCGGTTTTGGGGAGTTCACTGGCTTCCTGCATAGAAAGAAAAAAGACCTAATGAGCTGTAAAAAATTGAATGAACTTTTTATTTGCTCAAGCCTTTTCTTCCAGCAAGCAGGCCCAAAGTGCCTAAACAGAACTTCAGCCAAGAACACTATTTCAAGTCAAAGTAGAATCACCCTTGGAACATAGCCTTATTCAAGAGCAGCATGACTCACTACTTTCTCCCATCCCCCGCAGGGTCTGCATGTAAATCTCAATTCTCTAGTTCTCCTTTTCCTTTTCCTTTTTACGTTTAGGCTGTTATTTTCCCCTGCGACTCTTTTTCACGACTCAGAAAGGAAGATACAATCCTTAAACCCACTCAGCAAAACTGTTTGAAACTCTGCAACCTAAAGGGTTTAAGTCTGCAGGGTTAGAAGCAGGGAGGTATTTTAAGAATTTTATATTGAATTTCTGACTTTGACATTTGCTCCTTTTTAGCTCATGTTTTCAGTTTTATAATCTTGACAAAGACTGCACAAAATGCTGGGAGAAACTGCAACTGCATCAATCTGAAATAAATATTTACTTGTTCTCTATGTGAGCAGAGCTTACAATCAGGGGAAAATTGGAGTCCAGTAACGGCAGGAAAATGTATTGTACACTGTGCATCTGTCAGACGGTGATCTATGAGGGCACTGGGTCAGTGAGTGGGTGTTATTGCCACTTATGAGAGGATAACTTATCATCACATACAACCTACATATGCTGGACGCATGGCTGAGAAACACATGGCTGTTTTTTCTGGCCAAATGTGACATTTGGCATATTCGTGGGTGAACTGACAACTGTTGTGAACTACAAAATGGTCCCTTGTGATTCCTTTACTGGTATCGAAGTCCCTTTCCAGATTCCTGACTGGTTAATTCCACTTGCTATCCCAAAGCCAAAGAAGATGTCGGCTGCCAGAGTGGAAGCTCCCATGTGGAAACCCCTGGCAGAAGTCATTGAGTTGGAAGACATGCAGTGAAATACAGAAGAGGTGGATTAAGGGGGGTGGGTACAGCAGGCATTTCATATGCAACTGTTCTGCATTTGAAATATGTACCTTCAAGAAAAAATGGCACAGTAACCCAGACAAAATGTCAAAGTCAACTGGTAATAAGATTCAGGTCAACTATTACCTAAATCTCCACTGACCTTCAACAAAAGTTCATTTTTTTCCCCTCAAACTGAACTTTGGCCAAAGTAAACCAATGGGATTTAACTTAACACGGACTGTTTTTAACATCAGCAATATGTTGCATTTCTAGATATGGGATCATTTTGAAAAATGTTCATCAGACTACAGAAAAAAAGAGCGTTGTACTAAAAATTTCTTTAAGCTTTATTTACTTAAAAGTTTTTGCTTAAATTTTGGAACTTAGTGATTCAAAACATTTGGTTACATTATTTTTAATAGTACTTCATACTTAATGGTATATGTCTTGATAAAGCAATCAGATGTAAACTTTCTACCTCAGGCATACTTTTTTAAAACAGCTTTTATTAATATCTACTAGAAACAAACAACGGATGGCCTCAGAGAGTCATGTCATGCCAGGTTGTCCTTTTCTCAGGTAAACTGCAGCAGATCTTTGGACATGGTCTCATGTTTGCAGAGTTTGTGCATGCCTTGTACTAAATGATTTTGGTTTGTTCAATGTTCATTTAGGTAGCTCCTAATAAATGTCAGCAATAAAACAACAATGTAATGTTTCCAGATTGTTTTTCCTTCTAGATGATGTACTGTATGTGATGTAGCGTAGTGCTTTCAGATGAGTAAATATAGTTTGAGCACCACGCAGCCTACAGCTTTGCTTTGATGCATAAAAGAGTTTAAAAAGGTGTTGTGCTGACGCATGCAGGCATAGTCTGTTGTAGCTCCAGATGAAGGGATAAATAGGGCAACTCTCTTTAGTTTGGATGAAGCTGTGGCTGAGATTACTCACCTATGAAGCACCACTCTTTAACACATATTTGTTTCTACTTTTAGCTACATATTTTTGCAAAACCAGCTGAAGAAGGAAGTAGACTCACAAGAAGGAGGAAGCCATTTGGCACACCTGACTTTCAGAAAACAAAAGTGAGATTTAGGTTTTGAGAAACTAAATCCTTTGGAACGTGGGGTGAGTAGTATTTGTTGAGCCAACAAAATAATTTGTATTTATTTTTAATAAAACTGAAAAAAAGTGTCAAAATCAGGTTCTTGATATTATTCCACTTACAGTTCAGGCTGGTATTAGACAAGTATTTGCTAGTAAAAATGTTTTACTGGAGATATTTTTTGTTCTTGGTGAAAAGGTTGTACATAACAGAAAGGGCCTTGAAAACACATTTTTACTATTAGAATCACCTGTTTAGTTTGTCTCGAGTGAAGTAATCCTAACACCAGGGTCCTTGAGCAGAACAAAATAAATTGCAAATCCACTAAAAGCCAGAGTATAGCAGCTGAATGCACCATGCATCTGAGATTTAAATTTTATCTAAAATATTGGAGTCACCAATTTGCTGAGGTCAAGTAAACATACAGAAAAAAAATACTGTTAAATAACACCTAACAGGCCATTTCAATGTGAATTGTTTTTGAAAAGAAATGTAAATTAATTCTAGTTTCACCCTTAATTAGGCTTTAATTCCCTACTCTGACCCTTTGTAAGTGAGAGTGAAATGAAAAATTGGAAGAAAAATGAAAGGGCTGTGAAAAAGAAAGCGCAAGTGTGACTGAAATTTTATTTTTAATTTATCTTTAAGTATAGGGTAATGCATTTATCTGTGTATGTAAAAAAAGGAAGGTTTAGCTCAGATCTGCGTGGCCAGTGTGACTTCTTATAACACTTATATGCTCTGTTTTTGCTGTCTGACGGGCCCTGACCTTTTTAGGTCTGATAGGTGCCAAACAGTTGAACTTTTCTTTGCATCCAGTGCTGCACAACATCATAAGGATGAAAACTAAAAACATTCTAGATGCAGAATATTTCCTGTTAGAACCCTTTGACTTTTGTTAAACAGCTTTAGCTGATACCTACATGTTTTATTTCATTGTGACAACTTAAGCTGCACATCTTTCTCAAAGTATTAAAAACATCTCAGTCTGTTAGTTTCTCTTTAGCACCAGGAACCACCATATGTAGGCTCTGTTAACCAACATGGAAATTTCTTACAAAGAATTACCTACGTGGAAAACAATTCTTCTGTCAGGAGTCTTTATTGTCTCTTTTTCTACAACAACCTGATTTGAACTTTCAATTTCTTGCTTCAAAGCCAGAGGTTAACACGAGGATAAACCAACGGCAGAGAAGGAAGTCATCGCCCGCCATGAAAAGGCGAAGGCAGGTGATTGTGTCTGTATGTGTGTGTCTGTCTCTTACCAAAATATGCCATAAAACACATGATAAATTTTAATGAAACACGCAGAAAGCAATTACTGGCTGTACATCTTTAACTGATTAACATTTCAAGAGTTCAAGATGGCTGCCACAACCATTTGACCTAAAAAAAAAAACTAAAAAAGCCAAAACTCCTACAATTTGGTGTGGTAGGAGGTGAGACTGATCTCCAACATATATTCTGAGTGCTGACAGATTGTGCAAGATCTTAGTTTAAATTTCTGCCATTAACTATTTGGAGTCAACTTTGTCTGTTAGCGAAATACCTCATGAACATCTGAGTGGACTGTAGTGAAACTGTCAGAAAGTAATCATTGAATGTAAATCTATAGCTGATTTACTTTAGGAGTCAATTCAGTTCAAGATGGCCTCCACAGGTAGTCAACTTTTCAGAGATTTAGCTAATTTTTATTGCAGTAATAGTTGAGAATTATTCACAACACGCATGAACCTGACATCTTGGGATATCTCATGAGATCACACATAGCGCTATTTTCAAGGTTTGACCAAAATGGCTACAACTCTGTTCTTTCTCAACACAACATGATCTTAGTCAAAACCTCTGCTTAAAATGCGGCAGGGGATATGCATTTCTTCAAGGAATTCTAGGCCTTCATTATTCATTTTTTAGGGTTTATTGTGAAATAAAACAGTGGGATTTTCTTGCTTCTTGGACAAATGTAGTCGTTTCAATATTTGTCATGAGACTTACAGCCAGGATGGTTGGCAGAAGCATTACAAAAAACTTCCTAACAGATAAGTGTTTATGAGATGTAACTGTTTAGAAGACTTTTCTCCCCCCTTCAGTCATAAACAGAACGTGCAAATGTTGTTTTACTGTCTTCCTTCTCTCTGACTCTGGATGACTGCAAAGCTTGCCCACTGTGCTTTATGAGTAAAAGCTGAAATTTCAAATATATACTGTATATTTTATTGTTCTTCTTTACACATATACATATTACAAAACTGTTTGGCCACATAAACATGTAGGGACACAATATGTGTGTACTACTGAATCATCCCTTAGAATAAACCCTGCTAACAAAATTAATGTGTGATGTTTGATCTTCTCCATTTCTCTTAATTTAAAGTTTATGTGCATGAAAATATAAACAAAACCAGTCAACAAGCAGAAATTATAACACTTTTTTCAATCATGCTAGCATTGAAGAGTTATGGGAAGCCCAGTGTTGGTGTGATGCAAGCAGAGAAACTAATAAATATTCACATATAAACAATTGAACTCCTTTCATATTGAGAAATTGTCTGTAAAGCTGATCCTAGCATGGAACGGAGAGACACGCTGAGTGAAATATGAGCTGACCTGTTATCAGTCATATTTCACGAGTCCTTCTGCGCAGGACGAGGGCACTAAGGAGCTTTCCACCGAGCTGCAGCACACTGGGAGCTTAGCTTTATGTCAGGGAGAATAAATAAACCTGTGTTTGTGTTTTATAAGACACTCCCCCACCTCTTTCATCCAACCATCACCACTGTTGCTGCACCCCTCCTTCACCCACTCCCATTTACAACCACGCTGTTGCTTTGAAGCACAGTCGGCTCCCAGAGAGATATCAGCGCAGAATATTAAATGAGTGAACACCATCACTCATTAAAAAGGGAAACATTTCATGAAACAAACCCCCGTTTGTAGCGAGTGCTAACCAAGCCACCATTCAGCACACATCACTCTCAAACACAGAGCAAGGAGAAACGGAGAGAGAAGACAGAGCGAGAGGATAAATAAGGGGGTGGGAGCAAAATCTGTAAAAAGTAAAAGACAAAAATTTAATTTAATTTCAGCTTTACTCTTAGAGGCACTTATGAATAGAAGGCATTTCCAGTGATGGAGCTGGACGGTTTCTGTAAAATTTATAGATATTATTTTTTAAGGCAGTGTGGTGGTTCTGACCTTGATGTTAGACAAAGTTTGTGCAAACATTTAGTTTTTAATAAACTGACCTGTGTGAGAAAACAAATAAAAAAATAACATTTTTATCAGGATTTACACAATGAGAAACTACCTATTCAGGAAACATGAAAAAAAAAAAATCATGACAAAGACAATAACAAAACTTTCTCATATAATTGATTCAAGATCCCAGGTTTACTGTTTTCAATACAAAGATGAATTGCTTTAAATATCCTGTGTATTTTCATAAATATATTATCCTGCATTTCATACAATTAAACATTCATTCTGCACATGTACAATCATGTTCACTGCAATCAGTTAACCAAGAACAATAAATAACATGTGTATATATTCTCCTGTCACACCGAGTTGCTCTTTGTTTGTTTCATTATGTTTACAGTTCACTTGCTCATGTTTTATTTACCCTCATGTTAGATTAGCAAAGCTCTGACACAATGAGTGCAGGAAGAGTGGGTGCAGGAAAGAATTACTTTTTGCAACATGGCGACATGCAAGGCAGGGATAACAGGTAATGTGTTTCAGATGCAGAACAGTTTTTGAATTTGGAAACTTGACTGGTTTTCAACTTTCAGATTAGTTTTATTTGCACTGCAGAACTTCACAACAAAGTCATCTCAAGATACTTACAAAAAAAGGATATATTTGTGTTTAATTA
The DNA here is from genome assembly GCA_028566095.1 of Kryptolebias brasiliensis. Lineage (NCBI taxonomy): Eukaryota > Metazoa > Chordata > Actinopteri > Cyprinodontiformes > Rivulidae > Kryptolebias > Kryptolebias brasiliensis. The sequence goes on from JAOXNZ010000091.1 coordinate 3,905,694, forward strand.
AATACAATACAATTCCATCTGACATATATCTAAACTAGTCAAAAACAACAGTCTAGTTACTTTAGGTTTTAGTTCAAATAAAAAAATAAAAAAGACTGATAATATTCCAGTTTTTAATCCAATTTAATACATTTAACTTCAGTTTAAAGAGGTTTCCTAAAATACAATAAAAAAAAAACTAAAAATGGGTAACTAGGACAAACCAAGAACTATGTATGAAGATGGCCGATGCATCTCTGTCTTCTTCTGTATTGAAGAGAAGCCATATTATCCTCATTTACAGGCGCTGCCATGTTGTATTTTTCGAGCCAGAGGATGTGGAGCTCAACATGCAGCCAAGACACCACACACAGCCAAGGTTTTTAAATATCAAACAACTAAATGCAACTAAGCATAAAAAAATAGAAAAATTAGTATGTGAAAATATAGCAGCAACATAAGAACTACACAAATCAACACCTGGGTAAACTGATGTTTGTTTGGTTTTTGTTTCGTTTTTTTCCAGAAAAAATTCTTAATCCTTTTTATAGACATGAAACCAACACTTCAGCCAGCCTTCAGGGGCACTCGTTTTGTTTTCGCTTCAGCTTCAAGGTTCAGGTGTCTAGTATTTATACGTATATACAGTCTATGGGTCAAACCAAAATACTGTATCAAGCCTTCACTTTGATTCACTACATAAACTGCTGGAATTTCAGTAACATTTAGATTTTTTTTAAACACATTTCAGTTTAGTTAGATGCTATAATAATATTTTAAGTCTTGGGCTATTCTGCTCCAATCCAAAATGCAATATTGTGGGCCTACTATGGTGTTAAATCACCATCGATTTTCTGCTAAATAACTGCTGCCCATATATCACTGTTATTTTGCCGTCAAATATTTAAAACCTTATACTGAAAATTATCAAATTATCAACTGAAGGCAAAGAAGAGAGTGGTCATAGCTCTCAGGAAGGATCTTGGAGCTAATGTTTAATTTACTGTCTTTCCTGGTCTACTTTGTCAGCCAGCTGAACTGATTTATCAGTTCGACCCAAGACAGTGGAGGCAGAGCTGCGGGCCAGCTCTTGTCAACAGACTGCAAAAGTCAGCACAAAATTCAACTGAGACAAACAACAAAAGACATGGCAGCAGCATCAACTAGTTTATCAAGTTTTAAAATGAGTCCACCTCAACCAGTCAACAAGATAAGAGCCAAGAGAGAAATTTAAAGTTGTTTGTCATTTGAGCTGGCTAAAATGAACAGAACAGAACAGAATCAAACATCACAACCAATTTTGTCACTTTAAAGGAACACGTTCTATCAAACTGATTAGTAATGCCTATGACTCAGTTTAAAACACAGCAGTGACGACCTTCCAGAATCCATTAGTTTTTTCTTACACTCAGACTCAGCGAGTTGTTCAAAAAGTGCTTTCCAGGTCTTCGTTGCTCTATAATGGAGGAACATCAGCCCAGTGTCCTGCTGTAAATTGACTTTTCCAGGCAGTCACACAGGGAGGTAGAAGCTGAGAAGATCAGATCTGCCGTATTGTAAAAGGCATACAGCCTTGGTTGAAAAGGCCAGGAATTATCCACTCTCTCAATCCTCAATCAGATCATGACTAAATGCACCAGTTGTAAAGAACGGTATACCCATATGGCTTCTTCTCTTAAACCAGTGAAGCAGAAAATACAAGAGAACTGCATGAAAAAACAGCAAACTGATGCAGTGAAAAACTGTGTTCTATTCAGTCAACAGCTTGAAAAAGAAAGAAAGAAAAAAAAAACAGAAACGGATGTAGCTCTTGTAAGAAAAATACTATATAATATCCTTTTAACTGAAATGAATAAGCAGAAGCAATAGTAACTGTGCACTAAGAGAAAATCTCTGCAAGCTATTGGTAAACCAAGATGATCTTACATGAAAGTAGTCAGTATCGCTCCTACATGTGAGCTTATTTACGTTTTCATCTGAGATTTACATATACTCAGGAACCATATTAAATCTATTTTAGGATCTTATACAAACTATTTGACTATTGGAAAGGAAAATATGGAACAAGTGTATTTAGTCAATTTAGTTATCGTTCTCAAGAGCCAAAGAGGAATTTAACCATTTAATCTCCTGACAAGGATCAGCTAAATAAGAACGAAACTCGACAGATTAATGCCAAATCAGAAAAGCTCAGGGCTATATTTGAGCCCTGTTATTGATTTTCTTTGCTGATGCTGCGATTTGAGTTGAAACAGAGAAGAATCTCGAGGATTTAAAGTATAAAATTGCAGCTGTAACTTGCTGATAGATGTGTGTTCCTTCCTGATCCTACATGATGGCTGTCTGATGTGGAGACAGAGAAGGAGCAGGGAAAGACATCTGACAAGCATTGCTTTATAACTGCCAAAGACAAATCGTGCATATGATACTGAACTGTGTGTTCTGACTAATCAAGTTCTCTGGTAACTTTAGACAGCTGGTTTCCGGAACAAGCATGACTGCTGATATTTGACTAAACTTCCACATCCCCCTAAAATACCTTCATTCAGTCAATGAGGTCCCTATCTAAACTATTTTATCATCAGAGAGGCAAGAGATCAAGAGTTGTACACTCTTCAGTCAAAACCTCAGAATCCTGCAAGCAAACCAGACTCCTAACAATAGGAAATGAAGTCAATTTAACATTTATTCAGTCTTTAATCCTTTATTCTGCAGTCTTTAATTCATTAATTGTGCAGTTTTCCACATGCAAGAAACACTGTTTTGCCATAACCTTTTCATTATTTAGTGGTTCTTCCCAAGTTTTATTCAACTATTTTGTGATATGCAGTCTTTATGCAGAGACCACAGGGGTCGGTGATGATGAGCAACATGAAGTTGAAAAGAAAAAAAGTGCTTCTTTGATCAACTAATGTGGTGTATAGAATGGAACTTAAAAGAGAAAAAACTGCTCATGAAATTAATGAACAGCCACTCCATTTCTACAATCACAGCCGACACAAAAAAGGAATCTAAGCTTTACAGAGGCATTTCACGTGGTGTTCTGAGGAGGATTTGCTAAAGAGCTGACAGTAGAACCACAATGAGCTAAATGAGATGAAGTTTGAGTGGCCAAGTGACTCAGTTAGTTCCTACTGCAAAAGGCAAAGCTTAATCTTCTGTCAGCTTCCCTCAAGCTGGTCTCCCAGGACGTGCAGTGCTCTCACCCATCCATCACCTCAGCAGGGACCAAAGGGAGACTCCCCGAAGAACTGAGGATCAAAGCAATTTGCATTCAAACTAAAACCATCAAGGTCCAACAATCCCATAGTGACACTCTTCATTTCATTTATATCACAACTGTCATCCAAGTGAAAAGCAAAATGACATGGAGCAGCAATCACAGTTTTCTCCAAAAGGAAAATAAATTTAAAAAAAGAACAAAGTGAAAATGGTAATTACGATGTTCGAGGCCAGGAGTGTTTCCTCTATGACATACAAGCGGGTGACAAATTAAGGAAAACCCTGAGCACATGACTGAAGAAACAACAAATGCAGGTGCTTCCACACAGGTGCACTGTATGCTACAATTATGCAATTAACATCCGCTTGTGCTCTGTGGTTTGTATGGTATGAAAATGAAGAACAGCCCAAGTTGAGTCAGAGTTTGTATCAAGTTAGTGAATGACTTTGAAAAAAGGTTTGTTGTTGGGGAACATAGGGCAAGAATTTTCATCTCGAAGGCTATTCAACTGGCTTTTAATTAAAGTTATATCTGTACTCCAATCTATAGGAGAGACATCAGTAAAGGGGTTTGAGGTCAACAGAAAACACTTGACTGTAATGTGCATACCATAGTGTGGTGCCTAGGGGAAAAAGATAAAAATCTGTCTTTTGATTTTCATCAGGTAACTAAAAAATATCAGTGCAGGATGTTCTCAGACTTTAGCCAAGAGTACTTTGTTGATATTTGTGAGACAGTAGGAATATACTCAAAATAAAACCCTTCTTTAGTGGCTTTGTTTGAGCATGGTAGGGGCATTTTAATAGCAAGGTCTGGATCCAGATTTTTTTGAGTGATGGTCTTTACCCAGTGGCAAAATATTTTTCGATTTGGAGTGGTTTCTTTCAAGGTTTCAAAAGGTCTAACCAAAAGGCATGAGCTCCCTGCCTGAATAGTTTGAGATGTATGAAAATGGTGTAAATCTTATGTTCTGCTTTTGCAGTCGCTAGATCTTAATCCAACTGAATACCAATGAGAGATTCTGTTAGGGCGTGTAGGACAGTTCTTCCCAGTACCATCATAAAAAAAAAGAAGGAAGGAAGAAGTATCACACCCTTGAGGAGGTGTTCCAGACACTTGTAGAATTTCTGCCAAGGTGAACTGAATGTTCTCAGCATGTTATAACCCAACACCTTAATAAGAAACCTCACATTGGTTTGGTGTTCAACTTCAAACATATATTTCAACATAAATTTTCTTTCAACTATTTTTAAAACCCCTGACTCTACAATCAATAAATCTAGTTGTATGACATTCCAAGCACAAAAGAGCTTTATGTTCTCCAAACGTGAAAAAATACATAGTGTTGTGGCGCAATATGTGGCCATTTGTTACAAGTCAAAATTAGGTGCAATATGTCAGGCTTTGGCAACAAGCTGGCCAGTCATTAATAAGTGAAACAAGAAAGCTGTGTATCAAAACAAAAACAGCAAACAGCAAAATGATTTTAGCTTGAAAGCTTACAAATGATTACAAAAACAGACAAAATAATTTCCAACACTGGTTAATACCACATTCAAAGCTGGTGCATATCCACCTTTTAAAGTCAATTTCACAAAAGTTAAGACTAACTAAGACAAGGAATTACAGCTGGAAAGTCTCCTTACATAACTTCGAAGAGTTACGTCAATACAGGCTGGTATGGCACCAGGACCGATAGATGGAGCCAAGCCATGAATAACCACCTGGTTGCTAACTCAACTCACACTCAATTAAATATCAGTCTGGAATACAGGAGAGACTGAGTGCTCATATAAAAGTGCAGGAACAGAGCTGCCGTTGTTACTCACAGATCCATTATATTCAGTGTTCCTTTTATTTGATCATCTATTTGGCAAGCAGCTCTGAATATTTCTCTGTTTATGAATTTGGCACTGCTTTGTTTTCCACAAAATGGCCATTACCATGACAAGCACAAATGGTTTTACCTTGTGCATAACGGCAACAGGCTTTTTCTTTTTTTTGCTGCTTACATTTGTCAGGGGCTTTTTCACTTGTTTGTGCCTTGGTAATGAGGGTAGAGTTTGTGACATGTTGTATATCAATTAGGCCATCAAAGACAAGTGGGCATTTATGGTAATGCCCTTTAACCTCAGGGTGAAAGACCAAATTCTTGTTTTTGCATGTCAAAAGGGGATAAGTCCAAACAACTTCTAAAGTAAGAAAAACAAATATCCAAGAAATTAAACGCTGCTCTTTTCTTGAAGATGTCTGTACAAACTAATTATGCAGTCAGTTTGGTCTCAAATAAAGAAAAGAAAGGAGCATGAAGTGTATACAATAGATTTCTAATTATGCTTCAAATGCAATTCTGCTCTACTCAAATCAAAAATTTCCAGGATGCTAAAAGGGCACTTTTAGAGACATTTTCCACACACTTGATTGAACAGCATCAAAAGATTTCCACCGTGAATCCCAAGGGAACGAGCTAATCCTGATCTTCTCCACAAGCAAGGGGATCATCTCAATATAAATCAGACAGGGCTTTTGATCAAAGTATTCAATCAGTCTTAAACACATGACCCCACAAGGAGCCTCGCTGCCAACAAGGTCAGTATCTTGGTTGTTCTCAAGCTCAAAGGAACTAAAAAATACTCCACAAGGAAAGATTTATTAGACTAAAAAGGGATGTGCAAGTAAAATCAGCAAAACATTACATGAAGTAAACAAGCTGCAGCCTGTCGGAGAAAATGAGGCCATCACAACACCATCTGATAATTCTTGACCCTCTTCCATTTCTTTCTTGAAACCAAGACTCTAGACACCAACTTACCCATCCAAGCGGTAAACAAACCAGCATATCTTTCAGCTCAGCCTTAAAAAGCCCTTCAGCATAATGGATCACAAACACGTACGCACATGTCTCCTTGTGGGCCTGTTTTGTTTTCCAATTAGAGTTTGTCAATATAACCTGAATAATGATGCTCCATCCAATAAGTCAAATAGGCCTATTAGGCACGTGGTGAAACAATCAGACCCACTTTGGGGAGCTTTAATGTCAGGATGATCAATGTCAAAATATCACTCCATTCATCCATTTATCAAACACCACCCAAACATAACCATCCCTTTTTTCCTCAGGAACTGGTGTCAGTGTGGTGGATTGGCATAGCAAGAAGCTAATTTACAGGTGGGCTGACTGAAAATAAGTGGGCCTAAAAATTTAACATAGCTTTTAAAATAGATGAAAAATATTTATTTGTATGTTGTTTCTGTTTGTAGAAATATACTTTACCTCTGCAGCCTTTATAGTTAAACCAATCTGCTTTTTAATACTAATACTTAAACAAAGTGTATAAAAGTAACTTCCTATCGACCCTTGACCTCTGATGTCATTTCTTGTTGCTAATACCAGCTAATACCAGTCATCTTAACTTGTAGGTTTTATAAAAAAATGTTTAAACTGTATGCTGCACACAATAGATGATTATCTTCAGATATCTTGCTGAAAACGTTTTATTTTCTAAAGCTATTTTAATATTTTATTTACTTTAAGGTACTGTTGAGTTAGCTACCATGCTAACCACCCATTAACATCCAATGACAAATGCTAACACAGGATTTAACCTCTTTAAAACCTCTGTTTATCAAAAAACTTGCTTTGAACAATCTAATTAGGAAGAAAACANNNCTTCTGGTTGAAGGTTTATAAATATTTGAGCTAAAAACAATTTGAATAGTGAAATTATAACTCTTTGTGTGCATTTATAAAACTCAAGGCCTGCAAGCTAACATAGCTACCAGCTACTAGTTATCTGTTCCTGTCAGTAAAAAACATGTACTTTGGAGACAAAAATAAGGTCCAACACAGGGAAGTACCTATTATTTAAAGTATTTAGATTATTTCCTTTAATTTAAATTGTAGAAGCTTTGTTTTATGTTTATTAAAGCACATAGAAAAGACACAAAGAAGAAAAAAAGAAAATTGTAAGTAGTTTGATTTGATTGAATGGACCAGGGCTTAAAACTCTGTGGGCCTAGGCCCCCTCCAGGCCCACCCATAGCCTCACCCCTGGTGTGGCGGATAGACAAATGTCATCACCTCCTGAGTCTCTCTTCTTCTGAAACACCATAACATAATGAATAAAAACAAATATGCTTATATTGAATTCATAACTTTAAAAATAACGAGTAGTGCTACTTCACAATCCTCCCACCAAACCAAATAATTGGTTTACATTCCTGCTACATTTTGTGCAGATCTCTATATTCTGGTACATAGCTTTTATTGCACATAAAACAAGCACAAGTTCTCAGTATTTCTGGATAGATTTTATTTATTTTGTTTTACTGTTGTTAATATTTTTTAATGAGTATCCTGCGTGCTTCTATTTGCCTGTCATTTTGCTTCAGATACACTGCAATTTCCTCAGTGAGGGACAAATGAAGGATTATTCTATTCTATTCTATTCTATTCTATTCTATTCTATTCTATTCTATTCAACTACCAGGCAGGAGGTAACATGTTTCAGTTATCATTCTGAGGCTCTATGTGTGATCAAGTTGCCAATGAATGAATTATTGAAAACTTCAGACACTGCTGGCCTTCACATGACTCGCACGTGTCGCCATCTGCCTGCTGACAGGGTAAATTCAGTTTTTGGCAGCTGAATATGTATTCTGCAGCCGTTTGAAGTGGGCTGGATTCTAACACAGGAAAAAAAAACGAACCCACGCACGCATACACTTTCCAATTTTCTCTCACACCTTGTTGCAAAACCATAAAGCGTGCAATCAAATCGATCCACACATTAAGCATCTGTCATTAAAGACAAATCCTGCTGCACAGACACACACACTGACTGGGCACGGGGGAGGGGGGGTCATGGTGGAACAAGGCAGATGATTCCTTGCTGATGTCTGTAGATTACTGCGGCTTACCTGGGATGTGCAGCGCCAATAGGAGTGCCCATATCCCCGCGCACAGCAGAGCCATGGCACCTCAACTATCCGGACCTTGTCTGAGAACCTGAGAGCGGACGGATAAAGGGGGGGTGGGGGGTCAGGCTCACTCGAGACGACAAAGACCACGCATGCAACTTCTGCAAATCCCACTTCGGCACAAACTCCCTCGCAATGAGCCGCAGGAGACTTTTCGAAAACTACAGGATCGGCGGCGCGCCTCTCTCGTGCCAAAGCATCAATTTGACGTCTGCGGTGGTTCTCTTCTTCTCTTGGCTGGCTGATTGGAGAGTTTGCGCTGAGGAAAAAACCTGGCCGGGGTGTCCCCTCCTGAATGAGATCCAAGCGGCTGCAGAGCTGCAGGTCACTAAGAGAGATTAATTATTATTACTATTATTTTTTTTAGCAAATATAATCAGGCGGCGTGAGGCAGAAGTGTTGGTTTTCTCCTCCAGCCTTTTGTTGCTCCATCCACCGCAGCGGCTGCTCAAGTCTCTCCTTCTTCCCTCCGCCTTCCAGTGTTGTGGTTCAGAGGTGAAGTGGGCGGGAGGTCCTCGATCGATGCTGCGCTGGGAAGTTTCCAACACCGGGAGAGTTACTCCGAAACGCAGTCGCTTTAATTAAAAACTTCCGGCACAGAGCTGGCACTGCACCTAACAGATCACCGTCCCTGTTTCAGTTCCGCAAGTTCCCGATTCCTCCTGTCTGTCCTCTCTCTGCTTGCCTGCAGCCTCCGCCGGTGGGAGAAATCAGCACTCCCCACCCGGCCGATCTGAAGTTGCTGTGACTCTAGAAATCCCCTCCGCGCACACACACACAAACACGCGCACTTCTCTCCGTCTTTTATTGTCTCGGATGAAACGCAGCGTCCCGCTTTGCGCAGATCTGCCACCACAATGTGCTGCTGCCAGCCGCTCAGGCTTTGGGAGAGATCGGGATCGGGTGACGCGCTGGAGGGGGAGGAGTCTGGATTTTGTCCTGCAAAAAGATAAAGCGTCGAGTAGTCATGTGGTCCAGCAGCAGGGACCCCCAGCTCTGCATGCATGTCTAGAACGAAGGGAGCAAAATAAAGAAATAAAATAAAACCGCCAATGTATGAAGGAGGTGAGTTTGTAGAATAAACTGAGTGGGAATGACCAGATCAGAATTTGCAGTCATGCCGAATCAAACTTCTGTGGTTCGGATCAGGGGTTCCCAAACGTATTTGGCTTCTGATCCAAAAATTACAAAAACGAAGAGAGGAGAACCTAAATATGCTTGGCTGAACAACAAACACTGCTAAATAAAGGCAGAACTCATAATATACCTTTTTTTCCTTCTTTTTTTAGCTATTGGTTTGTCTTATTAGTGGTATTATTTGTAATAATTACAGTGAAAATTTGATTGTAGGAATAATCTTTTTCATCCCCCACTGAGCGTTCTGTGACTCACAATAGGGTTCCGACCCCAGCTTTGGAACCACTGCTGTAGATCGCATGAAACACAACAGGAAACCATAATTTGAAAAAGTATTCATTGTAATGTCACAAAGACTGGAAGAAACAAAATCTACACTGGTTAATGTGTCCGTAAATTAACAAATTATAAGTAGCATTTGTGAACAGCTGACAACTACTGCATGAGGTTGTTTACCTACAGAAACAGCTGAAGTGACTGCAATGTCAACAAGGCAATGTCCATGGAAGAGCCATTTGGGATGGAGAAGTCTGACAATTCTGGTGTTTTGGTACATATTTATGCTCAGATTTGTCAAGTAAGGTATGCAGATAAAAGTGCTTTGTTTGCGTTGAGTAAAGACCCACATTTCAGAATTTCATATCAGTATATCTGGAAAACTACTGGGGTAAACTCTTTCAAACTGCACCACTTGATATAATTCAGGATCAGCTTTTTTATGTTTGACTTCATAGTTTGCAATGAAAACGTTTGATTGAGGTTTCATGGGAAAAGAGAAATGAGAATTAAAAGCAGAAGTAAAACTGTGCTGGCATATTATTTACTTCACATATATAACTACAGATATTGAACTGAAATTTAATGTGTCAGCAGCTGAGAGTCAATCACAATGCATACTCCAAGCACTAACAGATCATGCGAGATCCCTCAAAATATCACAAGATCAAGATAATGTTGTTTTGAGGTTTGACTAAAACAGCCGTAGCTCTGTTATTATTTAACATAAGATGATCTTAGTCTAAAACTTTAACATGAAAGGCAGTGGGCAATATGCATTCCTTCAAGGGATGCTATGCCTTTATTGGCTTCTTAGTTCTTGATGCCCCTCCCCCACCCATCCACGTTTCCTGTAGGTTTAGAAGTTTTGTTCAGTAAAAGCACATAATTTGGGACTAACTCTCTCAAATGTTCACTATGAACCATATTGTAATTTTCTAACGCTCCTCCCAAGCCAGTTTGCAGGCAGTGATCCAAGACAGCTTCATCAATCATTATAACCATTAACTGCGAATTGATTAAGTAATTGACACTCTGTACATTTTTGTGTGAGCAGGAAACCGCCACAGTTCCCCTCAGTGGCGCCTGCAGCAACCACAGTGAGAGCTCTTGTGAACCACAAGCTTAATAAACAACTCAGGAGTAGAGAGAGCTAAATTATGATCCAAGTAGTTATGTATTTGTAGTGAAGTCACATTTTGTAAATTAAACTCAGAGGAAGTGATGCTGGCAGAAAAATAACTTATTACGAGTGTGTGTTTGTGCATAGGAGGAGATAGATTTTACCTCTTGAACCATCTGTGAATGCCGCTATATATACATCACCCACATCTCCTCATTTTCTTGTGCTTCCTCAGCCAACTCATCCTTCCATTCTCGAGCATCCAGGCAGGATCAAGACTGTGAAGGTAGGAGGCAAATAAACACGAGGATGAATGTGATAACACTTCCCTCTTGTGGACGTTGGTTCTTCTGATAATTAAAACAGACTAGGAGCAATGTCCTCAGTGCTGCAGAACTGGTTTGTCTAAGTCTTGTCTTTGGTCATAAAATATGACCAAAACCACTAGATTCTCTGTTGAACAACAAGAGAATGATCCTATAGCATTTCAAAGTAGAAGATAGACTATGCTGTTAAACAGGCCTGAAATCCAGTTAAATATGATAAAACCAAACAGTCGCAATGGAAATATACAAATAAACAGAAGATTTGACATTCTGTTTTATCAAATGCAAAGCAGCAAAGGTAAAACAAAGCATGCTGCTGCTTGAAATTCTGCAAGCTTATCCCAGAGAAAAGATTTAAACAAATGTAATCATGTCAGCAGAATGTAGTTTGCAGCCAAAATGTATTACTGTATATTGACAAAGTACATACAGAAAATGGAAATTTGTGGATATCACACAAGATAGCAGGGATAGGTTCCAGGGTTTCAAATAAAATACACAGCATGAGTTAACAAAGTCATTCTTTCTGCATTTTATTATTTGGAAGATAATCATAATCATTTTATGCTCTAAACCTTGAAAGGTCAGAGCTGCAGCAGGCTGATGTACTGGAAGAGAGAGTAAACTGAAGTAGACCTGGAAAATTTGAATGTGTCAAGGAAGAGAGGATAAAATCCTCTTTTTTCAAGGGCAACTTCCTCAGGTGTGCCCCCGAGCAAAGCATGAGAGGCCGGGGTGCTCACTGGATGCAGTGGCTGGCTGGAGAGGGTGAAGCTGCATGAGTTGAATCTCAGCTGAGGAAAAGCTTCCAAGCTCAGCCAAACTCCCTGTGACAGATAATGGGGTAGAAAACTTCAGGTTTGCCCCTTGCCTTTTGTGCATTAACTCCATTGCCCCCTTCATCGAGTGGCTGAAATGATTGATTTACAGGCGAGCTGATGAAATTTGATACACTTGCTCTGAACTACTGACTGTGCCAGAGCTCAAGGCTCAGGCCCGAGCTGCTGAGGAGATAAAGGAGCCCTCCTGCATAACAATGTATATCTGGAGATGGGTAAGAAAAAGTGAAAGGCTAAACCATAAAGCAACAGATAAAGATTCCCCTCATTTCTGTTATTACACTACAGTTTGAAGATAGCACCATTGACCTTGGTAGATTTATTTCTTTGAAGCTAAATTAGACACTTCTTTTTTATATATAAAAAATGCATTAAAAAGAGACAGGAAAGAGTTTTTTTTAAATGCCATGGCTTGTAAAAATATACTAGTATGCTATCCTATTCACTGCATTCTTAACTTGATCCAGTGCAGTTCTGCATTGCTTCCAAATTGGAAATCTGATTACAAAACTGCCACATGCTGTAAACTTTGTCACTCCCCAGTTGCATACAGTTGTCAAAACAGGAGTAACATGCTCAGCTTTGTGAAAGGGTGGAAAAACAACTGAAGATGGAGAAACAGTGAAAATAGTAGTGATTATTGAACGTTTTGATCTGACCCAGTCGCAGTGCTGTGGTGCCCCTTATGATTCACATCCACCACCCAGAGATGAAGAAAAGTTGAAGCTTTAGCAAGAAAAGGTCTAAACATCAACAAAACACAGAAACAGGGAATTGTATTTTCACTTTTTTGATGGGGAAACCAATGGACCAGAACTTTATTTTTTATTTATTTATTTCTGAAAGGTTTCACCACTTGCTGCTGTCAGAAGCTTTAGAGGGTTCTGTAATGATGAACGTGTAAGTCAGGTTTGTTATTTTTCAGTCATAAAAGTTGTCTATCCTGCTAACAACCAAGAACATTATGTCTTCTAACTGTCAAGATGATTGCTGTCAAAAATTAAAATCAGTAAATTTCAAACCCACTTTCAAATCTATTAGTTTATTATTTATTTATTTTTATTTTTTGTGGCTTTTAGTGGATGACTGGTCTAGCTGCTCAATGTACACAAATCTTTTATTTTTCAATTTGTATTATTCATCCATCCATCCATTTTCTTTACCCACTTTTCCATTCCAGGTCGAGGGGAGCTGGTGCCTATCTCCAGCCGTCACTGTGCGAGAGGCAGAGGACACCCTGGACAGGTTGCAAATCCATCACAGGGCCACATAGAGACAAACAACCATTCACACTCACACCTAGGGACACTTTAAGAGTTACCAATTAACCTAAAATGCATGTTTTTGGTATGTGGGAGGAAACTGGAGTACCCGGAGTAAACCCACGTGTGCACAGGGAGAACATGCAAACTCCACCCAGAAAGGCCCCAGGCTGGGATGAGATCCTGCAACCTGCAATCCATTACAATAACATTCAAATTCAGTTAAATACAGTCTTTTATACAACAAAATCAATAAATTCTAAAATGCCTATCCAAAGGAGCCAGTAGATTGCATGATATCTTCACTTCACCGCACAAGGTGAGAAGAGGGAGGAATAACTCTGTTTTAACAGGAAGAAATGCACAACAAACCCATACTCAAGATCAGCAGCTATCTGCCTGGACTAGCTTCGGGATGCGAGGACAAGAAAGAAGCATTGGGTCAGATGTAATTTCTATGCAAAGACAGAGAAAACACAGGGTTAATGACAGCAATAATTACAAATACAGTGAAGGATTTTATACACTGAAAAGGTAAAAATGTTTTAAAAACTAATTTTGCAAAAGTTTGAGAGTTTTCTGTGCCACAGGTAAAGCAGAGCCCCATTGGCTACAAGGCCGAAGTGTAGCACATGAGTATCCAGGACAATGTTCATGGAACCATTTCAAGGAATATTGGAAAATTACTAATTAGTGTCCCAAATACCACCTTTATGGAGTTTAATTGTGTGCCAACTGATGAAAATTGAGATTAGTTGGGATGACATTGTTTCTGGGTAAAATAAGTTTTTATTTTTTCAGAAAGTAGGCAAGGTTTCCCTAAAATTTCTATGTATAATTATGAGAGCAAAAATCCAGAAACTTCAGTGCTCTCAGGAGTACTCAGATTTATTTTCTCATGAAATAAACTTTACATCACTGGACTCAGCTCAGCTCCAGCATTTCTTTTTTGACACCAATATATTTTTGTTGACTCATTTTATGTTGAAAATGACTTTACTTATTGTATGTAAAAAGGGTCCAGTGCCTAAGACTGGCTCAGACTCAAACAATATTTTAAAGACAACAGAGTGAGGAAATGTGGTCAGCATGTCCTCAAGCCATCTAACCCTACAACAACATAATTAAGGGAATAGATCAAGATAACCCAAGCCAGCTGTAACTATAAGATTCTGTTAAAAGGAAAGATTTAAGCCCAGATTTAAAATTAGACAGGGTGTCAGGCTCACAGACAGAAACTGGAATCTGATAACTGAAGTCTCTGCCTCCCATTTTACTGTTTAAAAAAAAGACCAACCTTGTCACTTTGAATGTATGAAATGTGACAAATTATTATTTAAATATGACAAATCTTATGGCTAATGTGTGGTAACAAAGTACTGAAAGGGAATCAAAAAGCAGATGAGTGGAGGTTCTGTTATACCGCAGGGCTTTGCTGTGTTATAGACAATAAATTGCATTAAAGAACTAATAATGCCAGATAATTCTGAGGTGTTTTAAAGTACACTGATCTAGAGGAAGGCCTAAGGACAGAAACACCAATATAATAAAGTTTTATTATCCCCTCATTTGGAGCTAGAAAGTGTGACACTCTCTTCAGTTTTTCATTGTTTTCCAGTGGATCAGAATCTCACTTAAGTCCCCTTTCTACTGCAGAAGACAAATGTGTTGAAAGGCATCAGAAAAAACAGGTTTAAGCTGAAGGTTTTTGGTCTTTAAGCATGGAAATTATCTGACACACTCATCCATCGACACAACAGAACAATTGAAAGGGAAATAGCGCACTGGGCAGCACGAGTTCTGACACAAATCATGCTGAAACCTTAGAAGAGAGCTTCACTTTACTATTTGCATAAAAAGCACTACAGCAGCCTTAAAAGACTTAGATACATACAATAGCACAATGACAGAAAAACTAAATATAGGAACAGAAACACTACTGAAGGTTCTGAAATCCAATATTACATGAAGGTCCCTGAAAGTGTGCTTGGGGATTAATTTGTACCAGTATTTTTTACAATAAAATCTTTTATATGGTAACAAGTTTATTTAA
>JAOXNZ010000091.1:3920991-3936453 GCA_028566095.1 Kryptolebias brasiliensis
ATAATTCATTAAAATATTTTAATCAATTTGGGATGTTTTTTTTTCTAAAGATATGTAAATGTATGGACTCATAATATCTCATCTGGTAACTTTGTGATCTTTTTAGTTAAACTTTTTCATTCTTAGAAATGATCCCTAAGCTAACACAGCATTCAGTTTAAAGCCTCCTGCTCACAATTTTATGGAACAAAATTTAAATAAAAGCCTAATTCATTACAATCCGTTTAGACTCAATGGACCCATTTTCAACTTTAAAGCCATATAAAAAGCCCAATTTACCTAAATTGTGTCATATATCACTGAACCCGGGATGGGGCGTGACTCTAATCTGCTTCAGTCTAACATTCTGGCATCGTTCCGGTAGAGATGCAAACACTGATTTATGCAACGTGACATCTGTCGTGTTGGTGACCTAATGTAAGCTGTCACAAAGTTGCAATTCTAAGCTCAAAAATTATTGCAGAACTTTGGCAAAGTGCTGCTGAGCAAAACAGAATTTAGGTCTTCAGCAGTCTAGAATAACACAAAATGTGTGCTTGGCTCCACCCGAATCTGTCTCCCTGGAGAGCAGACAGTTTCTTGATGCAGAACTTTTAGTTTCCCTGCATGAAAAAAGAAAAAAAATGTCATTTTGATGCTCTCCAGGTGAGCACATTAAGAACAGTTAGAAAAATATTTAATTTTTTAACACAAAGAAAGAATCTATAAATCATATGACACCATAACAAAAACTTCAACATTTTAACACCTGGAAACAGCTCTGCTAGACCACCGCTGATTCCCCTCAGCATTTAATAACATTCAGTTATACTTTAATAAATAAATTACTGATCATTTCAAAACACCATCTTAAATTCAGAGGCCCATAATTATCTTAGTAAACACCCAGGCTGGTAATATCATCGAATTTGGCTCAGGCAGGGACGCAAATGATTACAAATAATTTGCAGACATAAGCACTGTAACAAAAGTAATATATTCTGTAGCTCCCAGAAATCTGTGCAACTCATTACTCCATTAAAGTTGGATTTTAACTGAGTCACTTCCTCACAGCCAGTAGAATCTATTAGAAAATGCAAAAATACAAAAACAAAAAAAACAACTAGTGCATGTGAATTTTAAACAGAGGATATAGTTCATACAGGACATTTTAGAAAGGTCTGTGGTGACATACCTAGTTTGCGCACCAGCACAGCATGAAAAAGCCCTCACAGCACAGAGAAGCCAACACTGAACCGTATGAAGCCACTAATCTCCTCAGTGAACAGACTTACATGAAGGTTATAAAAAGTGGTTTAACCTTACAGTGTTTTTTATTGACAGTGTGTTATCTTTTTCTTAAAATATAAATCAAAGAAACAGAAAGTGACTCTTTGACATTTCCAACAAGCGCCCCAAAGAGAAAAATCGGAAATCCTGGAGAGTTTAAAGTCTCAGTGGGCCCAGAGGAAAATCCCCCAAAATATCATATGACAAGTCATCTAACCATTTATGTTCTCTGATAGCACAAGGTAGGACAAAGTGAAGGGATACTGCCCCAGTGACTGAAGATGAAACTTAAACAAGATTTATAAGGTTTCTTACAACACGGAATGTATGTATACTGTTTGACTTTTGACTCCCGCAACCTATCTGTTCTTCAACAGGACTTATATACAAACTTAACCACAGATTTTGCAATTTGTCTTGCAAAATGCAGAGTGCATGATGTGTATTTGATGGCATTTCTTAAACTGTCAAAAAAAGATTTTTTAAAAGTTTTTATAAAGTGAAATGAATCAGAAGTAAATTTAACCTTTAACAGGATTCTGTCTTTGCTTGCAGCTACACTTTCTGCCTGATGAGAGACATAATAAACAAGTAACAATTGAAGCTGCAACTATTTAACATCTTAATGCGACACCTATGGCCTTCCAGAATAATTCTCGACATTTCTATGTAGTTTTAGGAGTAACAGACTCTCTTCCATGAGGAACTACTCACTGTTCAGATTTAAAAATCTCTTCTCCAAACGTTACTGTTGTGAGTGCTCAGAAAACATTCAGGGTTTTGAAATAAATTTGTCGATGCAAACTTTGGCTTTTCATGGATTAACTTTTCTTAGCTAAGTTAAAGTTGAGCTATAACCTGGAGCCTCGTGCAAAGGGCGTATGCACAAAAACATGGCATCTACCCTTTTCTATGCAAAACTTGACTATGGAAATGTATCCATGGCAACTTATGGTTGTGGTGTATGAACGTTTCTACAGTTATTGGTCCATAGGTGACACTTAGAGGGGTATACTGGGGAATTGTTGATGATGTGAAAACAATTGTTTTATACATCACAGACACATGATGTACAATTAATACAGCTATGTGTTTGGAATTACTGTGTGCAGAAAATACCTTTTAAAACAATGGTTTAAAACAATGGATACTTAAAACAGCACAGTGTAAAGAGAATGTGTATTCAGAGACCAAGAGGATTTTCTGGCCCAACATGATGACTGGCTCATAAGCCCCTTTGGGTGTCCAAGGGCAATCTTGTTGAAACTTCAAGCTGTGGCTGACGTTGGAGAGCAACATGGCGAGGAGCTCAATTTGCAGCAAGAGCTGTTTTTCTAATGTAATTGGAGCGATCGACCACATATACATTGGTAAAAAAAAAAGCACCATTACAGAATAAATATGTTTAACATTTTCCCTGAATGAGTGTACAAATTATTTGTGATGCACAAATGTAACTAACCAACATTGCGAAGAGGTGGCCTGGTTCAACATATGATTCATTCTTTCTAATGAACAGAATGGTTGGGAACAGACTACAAGCTGGCAGGCTGCAGAATTTGGGGCTTCTTGGTGAGTAAATATATTTGTCTTAATAATAATCCCCCTGATGTGCATAGAGCCTGCACCCCTAAATATCCTGTCTTCATGGCATTATTACTAGTCAGTGGGTAAAGTGACTGACTTCCTGTTTTTTGGTGGTTAAACTACAATTTGAGATCATTCTACTCAAAGACTGAAGGTGGACTTCAGACCGAAACCTGGAAGTTAAAACCAGAACAGGACTAGCTTCCCTGTTGGTGAGTTTCAGTAAAAGGTAATGAACGGGACATTGCCCTTGTTACAAAATAAAAACACACCTGAAACAATGTTTTTCAGGTGTTGACGCTTGTTGATTCACATAGTTCTTATCTTGTTGCTGTATGTTTGAAAATAGTTTTTTTTTTTAACACATTTATTATTAGATTTTTCACACTTAAAAGAAAGATCATGTAACACCATGATTGTGTGTGGAGGAGTGGGCAAGAAAAAAAGCCCCACATCGCCTATGTGGTGCTATGTCTATGGTTTTACCAAACCCCTGAGTGCCTCTGATTTTATAGTACTTACATCAATAAACACATGCGTAAAGTTTGTGTATCAGCCTGAGAATGCAACCCTGGCATCTCTCATCAGGCATATTTGATTTTAAATGGAAGTGTGTCAGGAGAGGGGTCTCATTTGCACAATGTACAAAAAAGAAAATGTGCTTGAATTCATCATACATACACATTGTTTCATACATCTGATCTTTGTTGCGTGTATGATGCTTTCTGATTTTAAGCATACCCCATGTTTCAATAGAAAATCGATGCAAGTCTTTGTGCACAAGGCCCTTGGTGTTTTATAGAGTAGACAAACATACATATTTAGATTCTAAACAATACAAACTAAAAAAAAATCAATCTTATGCTTAGAAAAACCTTATTGTGAGACATGATTTTTAAAATCAATCTAAATGTAAAATATTTCTACACTACCATTGTTATCTAAAACACAAAATTGACAGTTTACCACAAACATGTCTGTGATTAACAGTTTCTTAAAACATGTATAGTTTGCAGAAATTCTGTCCTCCATCTATAAAGCCTGATCTTTTTCAGTCACAGCACCAGTGTCTGACATCATTGAATAGTTAAGACAGACTGTTCTCTTCAGGGAGCTTTTTAAAAATGCCACTGATTCCTACAAAAAGAGGAAACCAATCTCTAATAATCTCAGCAGTTACTTTGTGTTTCTTTTACACAAAAAGATGACTAAAGCTTGCAAATGTCAACGCCATATATTCTATCATAATTCAAAAGAGCCTGAATTAGGTTACTTTCAGCTTCTGCGAGAGGTGATAATTTCCTTTTTGTCATTCTAAATGTTACATAAAGTAAAAATGCCAGTTAAAAATTGCTCCCTAACTTTTTTTTTTATTATTTCCAACATCGAAAGCTGCAGTAATCCTTTCACCCCTGACTTAACTGACTCTGAGCTCTCATTGAAACTGTGCAGAAGTGTGCAGTTGCATTATCTCTGCAAATGTGGATCCAGCAGCTACATCTCAGCACAAAGGCACTTTTGCAGTGGCAGCAGGATAAAATCTCAACTCTAGGGATAATGAGGTGGATCACATGCATGGCAGCACTTGTTACATAGTTTTAACTATCAGCACAGTCATTTTGGAACCACTTTACCTTGCTATTTACCAGATAGGTTAGTAGATTCAGATTTGGCTGTCTGGCTGTTAAAATGTGTCTGTTTCTGCTCTCAGACAGCAGCTAGCAGACATCCCACACACGTAAACTAAATTATCATTCTGATGTTGCTATCAGGCATCACTAAATCACTCGTGATCACAGCACCTCCCCAATCCCAACAAGCCACATTTATTTCACTTGTCAGTGCTAAAAATAGACAAGTTTCAGAAGAAGTGTTTGCTCTGAAGCTGCAGATGATGTGCTTTTGTCATTAATGTGTGTGTGTGTGTGTCAAGGGTGATTTGCTTTCAATCCAGATTCAATTTAAATTGTAAATAAAAACTGCCTTAATTTCCTAATGGTTGAGTATTCATATCGATACCTTCTGATTTGTTATTACACCTTTTAATGCCTAAAACCTTTTATACTGTTGAATTTTTAAGACTGCTGAATTAGAAAGAATTGGATCTATGTTTTGTGGCAGCAAAGTCACATTTTAGCATATGTGCTCCATAATTTGGAGAAAATGCTACAGTTGTTTCAGTCCTGTCCTGTTTAATGAATTAACCTAATATAACTGACATCAGCATTGGTTTAATGCACTGAAAGCAACACCTTTTGTGATGTAACACTAAAGACTTTGGATTACTTTGAATCTAGAGCCACAGGAATATTCAATATATTTTAAAATGAAAGGCCTTAGGCCCTGTTTACACAACGCTGTTTTTAAATGAAACAAATGAACATTATATGCCATTCTCATGCAATATTGTGATGTGTGATGTGTGTGAGGAATTATTGATGTACACTCAATGATTATATTCTAAAAGTGTTTTTTATATACATATATTCAGTGATTCATGAAATATTTTTATATTTTCCAAATGGTGCAGATACATTTTTGGGTGACGCTAAGCTAACCTGTAACACACATATGGAGGCACATACACAAAAACACACAGATATGGGCAAACATGATTGCCCTTTACGCCCTCGGCAGCAGGTGATAGGACAGTCATACAAACCAAACCTGTAAAAGGTCTGTAGTATAAAGAGTAAAACATTTCTGTCAAAAGGAAACTCAGAGGTGACACACCTGCTCAGGAACCATGTTACTATCAGAGTCTCAATTCTGTTCTCGGGACGCCCCATGACTCAGCATCAAATAAACCAAATGAGTTGTTTATGTAACCCTATTGTCTATCATTTCCCCTGTCACCTCAGCCAGGATCATTAAATCCAGTCTCTTGTAGAGTGAATGATTCCAGAACACTGCACCCCCAATGTGCAGCCTGTAAATAACAAATAAGAAAAAGTGTGTGTTTACTGTTTACGGCAGCTTGCCATTTTGTGCTTTTGACTGCAAGTAATCACACTCTCAAACTTGTAAACAAAGTTGATATTTTAATAAAGAAGCAAAAGCTGGGTGATGACAGGAAAAAGAAATGAAATTGTAGGAAATGCTGTTTTTCCTTGCACTATGTAAATTAATGCAAAGTAAAAGTACAAAAACCTAGATTGGACAATTTCAAATGCAGACGGCATCATGTTCAGGCTATTCCCGACTATTGCCTGCAGCGGCTGATTTCATTTTGTTATTTCAAAGGAATACATCATTAGAAGTGTTAGCTGAGAGACACATGCTTTCTGGTGGTGCCCATTAACTTCTGTTTATATTTCATGATTTATTTACCAGAAGCCTATTAGCATAAATTTATCAAGAAGGAGTGACACTAGAGGCTACACTTTGTTGAAAATAAGACAAAATTATTATTTTAAGCCAGTCAAGGTTTGTTTCCATGATTGAGTTGGAGCAGTTTGTAACATCTGGTTCTGTAACTGCAGCTGGTGAGAAGCTGATGGTGGATGCAGGGTTTTAGCTAGGAATTGACAAACTGGGTGTGCAAACTGAAAAAGTGGGTGTGCAAAACAGCATCCGGCGGAAGGCAGGACCCGCCTGCTAGGGTGGTCCGGGGGCATGCCCCCCGGAAAACTTTGAAAGTCTACATGGTCTCTGGTGTATTCTGAGAGCATTTTGGGCCCTTTTAAACACATTCCAGGCAACTGAATTTTGAACACGGTGTAATTTTATAAGAAATTAATTATTTCAATTTTATTAATGATCCATGGATGGATTATTTATCGTCCCCATCGATCAAACACAAGAAAGCTTTGCACAGAAGTGACCACAAACTGAACTGATTGTTTGACATACTCTTTTGGCATAGAAGTCCGTGATTTTTCTTCTTTTGGGCTATAGTGTGCCGGACATCTTGATCATCTTGAGTGTGGGCGGGAACCTCATTTACATCAGCAAATCACAAGTTGGACCCAACTCAGCCTGGCAACTTACATCCGTTCTTGTCAGCAGGCAAAAAGTAATTCTGAATTTTTTGGTGGAAAATTTCACTGCATGCCCTAACAAGTAAATTTCAAGGGCATGCAATAAAAAACTGGGCGTGTTTTTTGAAAATTGGGCGTGCAAATCATGCCCGGATGTCTTGCTGGCTAAAACTATGGGTGGGTGTGATCGAAAAACATATTTTGCTGTTTAATTTATGTAAACAGTAAAAACAAGACATTAAAACATCAACACCATTTTTTTATTAAACTCAAAGGATGAGCATATTGTCTCTTTACCTAAAGAAAAGGTATTTTTATTCCCTTCATCTAATTACTGCATTCAGTTACACACAAAGAGAGAGTGAGTTATTATTGATAGGGCGACAATAAATGCTCTGGCATTTCAAGATTCTGACATTTCAACAATGTTTCTCAATGTTCCTCACCATCACCACGTAAAAGTTAATTTCACCCCTGCAGCTCCTTTAACATAGTTAGAGATGCTCTAGGTTTGACACAAAAACTATCACAGAATATAATCTTTTTTCATTAGAATTCTGAGGCTGAAACTGTGTCATCAGTTCACTTTAACAACTTCGGTTTTCAGGAGAGTGGATGTGTTGCTCCATTAAGAAATCAGAAATAATGTTATCAGTCTTTACACTTTTTATTTTATCACACAGCTGTGATGCTACTCTATTATAGCTTTTGGTTTAACTGCATATCTCTTTGAGTGCGTTTTAGTGTTGCAGTATTTTGTCTTTATTTTTGACCACGCACTACTCAAGCACCATTTTTATTTTTATTTTTATTTGCTTCTATAGACAACATTTGAGAATTCTTGAAGGAGGTCAATACTATTTCTATGCAAAATGTATATATTTGTTATAAATGATCTAATTTGTGTATTAAAACTTCTCTATATATAAAATACAGTTTTTATAGTAACGTTTTTAAGTGTGATACAATTAAACTGCAAATCCTTATAAACATTTTGCAGATATTTGAAATGAATCAAATTCTTTCCCATGTTGTTGACTATTATATTATGCTTCCATTACTCCATTGTGTATCCAATCATTAACAAAATAGTTTAGGTCTTTCAAAGTGGAGATCTGTGGACATGTTATAAGCAATCAATATCTTACCTGTTTCAGGTAGCTCTTTGACTGGACTCAGGCTCTTCAGAGCTGTTAACAAAAACAACAACAGTTTTTAGCTATCCAGCTGGATAGTGCTAAATACAGGCCCGAACTCCCTCAATGCACATCAAAAACGACCGCCTTTGGGGATGATCTGGACCCCTTTTCTCTGCATACTTTTGGCAATCTGAACACAATCCATCCTGAGCCAAACTGTACTGACCCCACACAAGCAGCAGAATGAACATCTTAGACTAAAAAAAACTAAATTCCCCTCAGCTGTCGGCTGATTGAAGATATTTAAACAGCCATCCTGGAAAATATTCTGAAAATACATCATATTTTTGTTTGTTTTGTTTTGGGATTTTTTCTTTTTAGTTAAGTTTTACTAAAATGTTTCCTTCTCAGTATAAATGTTGAGATTTTTTATTTAGAGTGGATGACAGGATATTGTATGGCTGAGTTTTTCTTTGTGTAAATGTTAATGAAATGAGATATTAATGAAATTATCAGGAAGTAACCATTAGATATACATCTACAACTGATTAACCTTTGGAGTAAACCCAAATTAAGATGGCTGCCACAGCTAAGCGACCTTAGTAAACACAAAAATGACTATAAGTCAACCGATTTTACAGATAATTAGCTAAAATTTGGTATGGTAGTAGCGGAGAGTCATTCACAACACACTGTGTGAGTGCATATAGATCTCACAAGATTTCACAATATCACATGAGATTGTGCTTAACCTCATTTACAAGGTTTGTAAATGTCCCTTCTCAGCATAAAATGAATTTTGTTTAATTCTCTCACTTGAAAAGCACATAAAGGCAAACTAAAAATGTCTTCAGATTTGCTACACCTAAATTATCAAGGCAGAAAAATATCCATGACCTCCTGATCAGTGTTGAACATAAAGCAAAGACATGTTTGAACTCTTTAAACGAGACCGTCTGCTGATTCATAAACACAATATAAAAGACAGACAACTTCTGCAGTCCATAAATACACTTTAATGCTTTAACGGCACAGCAGGAGACAGAAAGTAATTTCACTCCTTGTATTCTTGCAAATTTCAATGTAATATTCTCCAGTGCCATCAATATTAACAATTATAAAAGCCATCAAACGGGCCTCCAAATTCAATCAATAGCTCCTATATTAGACTTTCGGGAAATGCACTGCAGGCAGGAGATATATTTTATTGGGTTATTTGGGTAGGATTAAGATTTGTGGCTAGTATGGAGCACAGATTTTGCAACAGTAAAAGTTACTCTTTTTGCCCTGCTAGTTGAAACGTGTGTGCAAGATATTATAGCAACTATGTTCTTTAAAATCCTATTATGGTCATTAAAACAGAAACTTATTTGAAAATGTTTGTAATTTCACATTTAAACATCAAAGATAGGTCTGAGCAAATGTGTGTGCATTTCTGTGAATACAATAAAGTAGTGACAGCTTTTGCACAGTCCTTCATACAACTTGAAGCAGAGTCTATGAAGTTTAACTGCTGAGCAGAATGGAAAAAGAAGACCAAAGTGCTGCAGGGAAGGATTATATCTGGAGATCTTTAATTTCAGTCTTGGGCTTCAAAAGCCTGCAATGAGAAAATGAGAGAGTTGGTGAGTGACCAGTAGGCTATCAGCGAGTGGGTGGGCAGTGACACGGGGGCTCATCACATGGGCCATTACTGAGGCGCATACAAGACAAAATGACTCTGCCTGTCTGAATGAATTCCAGCTGCAGGCGACTGTCAGATCTATTATAAACCTTATGGGTAAAAGAGCTAAAAAATAAGTCATATAACTTACATAATTATTATTTCTAACCTGTGGCAAAACTGCAGAGAAACAGAAAGATGTAAAACATATAGGGGTAACGGCTTTTCTTTGTAAAAGATCAAGAGAAACAAACACTGTTTGATTTTGTTCTCCTTGACTGAGCAAAGATGGAAAAGTACTAAAGTGCAAGTTGTTTATTTTTATGCTATCACAGTGGGAGTGCAGAATCACCTCGAGATCAGTCCTCTTTAATGCTTATGTGAGAGAAACATCTGGGTTTCAATTAGATATTTAACAAGGCTGCAACGTGGGCTAACCTCAAAGCAGAGGTGGTGTCAGTGGGCTCACAATAATGATGCGGTTAATGTGCCTATCGAACGACATGCCCAGCCTGCTGTGGGATCTGAAGATAGCGCTGCACAGTCTGTTTCTTCTGATAAGGTGCAATCTGATTGAAGCATGTTGCTGGAATATAAACCGTCTAACAGAAAATAAACCTCAGTCAACAGCCACAGATTAATAAATCCACACCCGCAATCACACAAACACGATCCTGTCATGTTGATCTCATATTCCTGTTTGAAGCTCCAACTGTTCGGCAGCCTATCTCTGCTGGCTTTTTGCCTGCATGAGTTTGAATAATTCCCTCCGAGCATGCCAGGGGGGTTATCAGCTATCACCTCCTGGTAACAACCTGTCTTATAAAGTTGTTGTTAAAAAAAACATTTTTCAGCCAAGGTAGCTACATTTGACAATGCAAAGATAGCTGAAATACATAAAAAAACAAGGATCTGCTGGAGCTGATAAGACTGCAGGATGGAGAAATTGATTACAGCCTGTTTTCCTCTGCATGTGGATTTTGCTGATGAGACCAAAATCTGCTGAGCGATACTGGAGAAGGAATGAATTTGACTTATAACATCCTGTATCTGTGATAGTTGAACAGTTTTGTTGAAGGGCCACTTTTAGGACAAGATGGGAGTTGATGACCAGCTGACAAAACTCGGTTATCACGACAGGGATTTCAACGCATAGGCAGTTTTACGATTATCTTCAAACACACAGTTTCTGTGGTCAGTGCAAGGCTACACAGGAATAAATCAATGAGTGGTGCTGTTTTGACTGATTGATAAACCTTATACCTATCACACATTTTTTCCTGCTGCATATACAATTGTGCTTCTAAGTGTAAAAGCTGGTTAAGATGTTGTGTTGTTCAACACTGAGCGAATGTGATGTGAACAGGAGGATTTAAAATAAATCACAACATGTCACCTATAATACCCTGTGTAACAACTTTACAAAAGTCCACTGGATAATCCACCACTGCATTTAGTGTTCTTTAGAAAATGGTATAACTGCAGAGAAATCCAGTAAAACACAGGCAAACAAAACTTGAAGCAGAGATATTTAAAGTGGGATTTGTAAAAATTGGAAGAAAAAAAATGGAATAATTTAAGCAAAAAGGAAGACAGTGTATGAGGGCCACTCTGAAGGAAAATAACGGAAGAAGATTTTTGTTTTTGTGTTTTGAGATTACAGTGAAATACTGAGAATGAAGTCAAATGACTATTTCAAGAATAAAGTTTAAAAAAATGAGAAAAACCTCAAAACAATGAGGAAAAAATCTTGAAATAGTATTTCAAGTAGAAAGTAGACATTTTATTTTGAAATTATAAGGAGACTCATCAACCAAATCATCCTTGGTGCAAGGACCTACAGTACAATATCCATATGTTTGTAGTAAGTTTATATTTCAGAATGGAATTTAATAAAAATATGTTTATGTTTGAAACTCTAATTGTGAACAACTGAAGGAAGTTCTTTGAGTGTCATTGTTGTAACTGTAGTAATAAACAGCACCTTGGAATGGTTCAAGGAAATGCTTCATGTTGATATTTTATAGTTTGCCCAATAAAAGTGTGCCTATATAATCCTTGGCTACAATAAAAAGAAAAAAATCTAGAACTGGGCTTAGTGTTGAAACACCTATACAAGTATGTTCCTAACATTTTGACTTTATTCTGGAAAAAATCTTTTTTTGTTTTTCTTATTTTCAAACAAAGTTTAAATGTGCATGATCCACATGGTCACAAACACCATGTTTATGGATGTATAAAATAATGAAGCCTTTAGGAGTTTGTTTCTTTAGAACACATAGGTAGCTATTTCCTTTCTGCCATTTATATTTTTTCTTATCTTAGACAGTTACCGTTGAGGCTCTTCTGTGATCCCCGTAACCGGTGCTTTGATAATCAGCCAAACAAAAGATTTGAGTGTTTTGTTCACTTGAGTGATTGAAATCAATAAAACACTTCCAGAGCTTTTAAGTCTTAAAGTAAAATATTCTATCTCAGACTCCACTGATGAGAGGAACTTTTTTTTTTCTGTATAATCAATAACAAATATTCAAATATTTTGCAAAAGCACCACGTTGGGCATTGATTGACTGGTACAGTAAAGAACAAGTGAAACATTTTTTTCAATAAACACTAATCTTGTTCTTTCTATGAATGAGGAACATGCTCTAATATTAAGAGCAAAATAGAAATAGGTGAACTGTACCATCATCATCATCTTTGTCAGATGCAATAATATTTTTGGAAATGATCTGTGATGGTGTAAAATGTAACACCCCCCTCCTCTGAAGTAGAAATATGGTGTGCTTTGAAACTGATCAAACCAGTGGGTTTAAAATCAACATTATGTCTACAAATATACAATTACATGCAAAATACTTTAAATAGCCTACAAATAGTCATTTGTACACATGTAAATATATACTGATCAAAAACATAAATAAACACTTTTGTTTTTGTTCCCATTTTTCATGAGCTAAACTCAAAGATCTAAGACTTTTTCTATGTACACAAAAGGCCTTTTTCTCAAATTTTCACAAATTCACAAATTTGTGTAAATCTGTGTTAGTGAGCATTTCTTCTGGGGGGGGGGGGTCGTGAGCAGCGGCTCAGAAAACCAGTCAGTATTTGGTGTGACCACCATTTGCCTCTTGCAGTGCAACACATCTCCTTTAAATAGAGTTGATCAGGTTGTTGATTATGGCCTGTGGAATGTTGGTCCACTCTTCTTCAATGGCTGTGCGAAGTTGCTCGATACTATCAGAAACTGGAAAATGTTGTCATATACGCCAATCCAGAGCATCCTAAACATGCTCAATGGCTGACATGTTATGTGATTATGCTGGCCATGCAAGAGCTGGGATGTTTCCAGCTTCCAGGAATTGTGCACATATCCTTGCAACATGGGGCCATGCATTATCATGCTGCAACATAAGGTGATGGTCGTGGATGAATGGCACAACAATGGGCCTCAAGATCTCATCATGGTATCTCTGTGCATTTAAAATGCCATCAATAAAATGCACCTGTGTTTGTTGTCCATAACATACGCCTGCCTATACCATACCTCCACCGCTACCATGGGCCACTTAATTCATAATGTTGACATCAGGAAATTTCTCACCCACACAACACCATACATGCAGTCTGCCCTCTGCCCTGTACAGTGAAATCTGGGAATCATATGTGAAGAGAACACCTCCCCATTGTGCCATACACCATCGAATGTGAGCATTTTCCCACTCAAGTTGGTTACGACAACAAACTGCAATCAGGACCCTGATGATGACGAGAATGCAGATGAGCTTCCCTGAGACTGTTTCTGACAGTTTGTGCAGAAATTCTTTGATTATGCAAACCAATTGTTGTAGCAGTTGTCTGGGTGGCTGGTCTCAAACAATCTTGGAGGTGAAAGTGCTGGATGTGGAGGTGTTAGGCTGGTGTGATAACATATGGTCTGCAGTTGTGAAGCCTGTTGGATGTACTGCCAGATTCTCTGAAATGCCTTTGGAGATGGCTTATAGTAGAGAAATGAACATTTAATTTACGGGCAACAGCTTTGGTGTACATTCCTGCAGTCCGCATGCTAATTGTACACTCCCTCAAAACTTGCAACATCTGTGGCATTGTGCTGTGTGACAAAACTGCACATTTTATAGTGGCCTTTTAAAAATGAGAGAAAAACAAAAGTATTTTGTTTTTTGTTCAGTATATAAGCTGTGTTGCAGTATACTTGCAGTAGCACAGGGCTGTGTGATGCACAATGGCTTTAGGCTCCTGTTGATGGTAATCTGACCTGACAGTATTTTTACTGTCCCCAAGGAAGCAGGAAGAAACATCCCATGGACTCGATCAAACACGATCTCAAACATCATTTTTCTTTTCTTGGAAGAAAGAGGACTCACATTTGAAAACAAAATTTGCTTCATGACCTTTCCAGCCAGAATGGCAGCACTTTAAAAAGGTATGCATCACGTTAAACACCAACAAAAAAACATCAGTATTTTTTTTGATCTACAGAAAATGGGAAATTTTTAAACCAAGCTTTGGTGTTTTACAGCAAAAAGAAAAACTTGAGTTTCACAATAAAAATTCCTAAAAGACCCAAATAAAATGGGTGCCAAAGTTCAATGAGGATGGTCAGATCTAAGCATGTTGTCTAATGAT
The DNA here is from genome assembly GCA_028566095.1 of Kryptolebias brasiliensis. Lineage (NCBI taxonomy): Eukaryota > Metazoa > Chordata > Actinopteri > Cyprinodontiformes > Rivulidae > Kryptolebias > Kryptolebias brasiliensis. The sequence goes on from JAOXNZ010000091.1 coordinate 3,935,277, forward strand.
GAAAAATAAATTAAATATAAAAGATTAAATAATTACCAAATATTTTAAAGTAACATTTTACAGTTTTTCAAAAATATCACAATAAAATCTTTATTGAAATAAACTAATGCAACAAATCAGAAGGATTTACATGATTTAATTCTGTGTATTGTAATGCTTTTACCAAAATGTTGTCCCTCTGATGTGTATTTGACTTTATAAATGAAAGTATAAGCAAAAAAAGATGTGAATCTGTTAGTTTTGATAAAGTGCTGTGCATCGGCGCACAATATACATGTTTATTTCAGATGCTGTTTAAAAGAGAAAACCTGAGGAATCCCAAAAAAAAATGTTGATGAGCTTCTGTTTGAGTATAAGCCAGCTTTTGGATGCGTAGGCAACACAATCTGTTTGGCCACCTGAACAAGAGGCTGTGCTTGAGGTGCGATAACACTGGACTCGTGCATAAAACAGGCTTAGTCTTCCAGAAAAGTTCTTTAATCAGCCTGATGCGCTTAGCGAGCAAAGACTGTGGGAATTGAAGTGAAGAAAGTCCGGTCAGATAATGAGACTTACATCTGTAGTACAGAGAATGTGATTTCCTTGAATCCAGAAGAGGAAAAAGAAAAGCTCATTATCCTTATCACTCCTCACAGAGGCGAGATATCGATATTATGCATATTTTGTGAAGCTCTAATCGGAAATTAGCAGAATCTTTCATTTTTTTATGTTTGCATTTCATGCGCCCACTTTTACATTCCATCCCTGCAAATGTATGAGGCCACAGTTTCAATACGCATCCTGACTTCATCAGTACACTTCATTTTTTGCTGCCTTTTCATTCGTTTCTGAAAAAGATGATGGTTAATTGAACAGATGGATGATAATCGTGTCTGTTGCAAACTCTCCCTGGAGATCATTTTCCACCTCTGGCAGGAAATAGCCCAGGGTTTTTTTTTTTACATTCTGCTAAGCAACAGACAAAATAAAATGTGATGGGTGTGGGAAAAGAGGGGAAAACAGTTTATCAAGCTACCAATATCCATTGCAACATTCTATAATTATAGCTGACATTGATTAGCACTTAGACTAATTGTTACAGCAAGATAAGTGCAATTTCTTCAGTTTTACTGAAATTTTGATGTATTTGAGAATTTCATTTTACCATAAACTGATCAACCTAATCAAAATTATCGGA
>JAOXNZ010000091.1:4013257-4025058 GCA_028566095.1 Kryptolebias brasiliensis
CTCCACCCAGAAAGGCCCCAGGCCGGGATGAGATCCTGCAACCTTCTTGCTGGGAGGCAACAGCTCTAACCACTATGTGCCACCCCTGTTTTGCTTATTTAAAATGCATTAAATAAAATAGACAATAAAGGCTAAATTTCTGCAAAAGCAAGAATGGAAAAAAATATTTTGCTTGGATGATGACATCAGCATCTTCACACCTTTATTCCCACTTTTAAACGGAGATATGACATACAAAAGTGGTCAACATTTCCCCTGTTACAACTGTTTTGGAATCATGTTTCAGCATCAGTTCAGGGCTGCGGTGGCTTGGTGGTTGTAATCTTGAGGTTGCAGGTTCAAGTCCAGGTTGGCAGGAAGGGCATCTGGTGTAAAACAATTACCAAATTGTTCATGCAAGTTTGCTCTCTGTGACAACCCCTGAAGAAGGGAGCAGCCAAAATAACTTGTTACTTACTTGCAGCTTCAGTTCAAAATGAGTAAATGCCTTCAAAATGTTATGTCATTTTGCACAATTAAAAAAACATGAGAAACTATTCTGCAAATCCTAATGTACTGTCTTTAATTATGTGTTTGTCCCAACATTTCTGAGAATAAAGATTTTAACACAAATAGTTCATTTTGATTTGGTCTGACGTTTTATGTCTTCTTTAAGTTTTGCTTTACTGGAAGTACAAATAGATGACACTTTCCAAAAACCTTGAAACATTGTTTTAGTTCTGCAATTCGTCCATACTGAGTTCCTATTTGTTACTTGAACAAAGATAAAAGTTTGTAAAAACCCATCTAACAGCTTTCTCAAAGTAGTTATTAGTCATAAAGTGCTCCTTTAATATTTGAACTTGTGGTTACATTTGCCGTCCAATAGAGCTGTGATGGTTCCCAAGGAGTGGCAGATTTATCCTCTCCTGCCAACATAACAGGCCCTATTTTCTTGTTCAGTGAAGTGGAAGTGGGTGGTTCAGCACTGTTTGCCAATGTAATACCAAGCGCATCTTATACAAACACAGTTAGAGCAATGTTTGGTTCTGTTGTGCATAAAATTGATTGACAATTGGGAAACAGCATTAGTGAGATGCATTCTGGAATTCTATGAGCTATTGCTTTATTCAGAGGAGACAAATACTTACTGTGAATCTAAAGACGTTCCCTCAGTTATATATTGTGAGGAAAAATTATCTGTAAGCCACTGCAGTTATTAGATTTACAGATTTTCTTGGGTCAAGCCAACTACCCAACTTTTATCCAGCACATTGAACAATCACCAAAAGTATATTAAAATGGGGTCAATGGTTCAAGTTATCGCTGTAAAAATATATAAAACACGAATATTCACAGGGACACAAACACAGGGTAACAATGTGGGGCAAACTGCGTAATGCGCTCTCTGCTGCCTGCCCATTTCTGCTTTGTTCGCTGCACAATCAGCAATGCATGAGACAAGATGCCCCCTACAGTTAGTCTATTTGGTGTTGGTCAACAGATGGAATTAGCTTTCAGATTTGTACTATATTGATTGCCTTAAAGCACACATGTACCTCCATCTAGTCTGTGTTTGTTTCCTTATTATTTTCTGAGTTTAATGTCAATATTGATGAAGTAAAAACACAACAGTCTGGGCTACAAATAGGAAACAGCATGGTGAAAAGCCTTTTATCATCCCTTTTTAAAAGCTTTGGTTACCAAATTTAAGTGGTGGAGAATCTTATTAATACAGCATTTTTCAACTGAAAACATCAGTTTTCAGTTGGCACTTTTTTATGTTTCCAAGCCTTGATTATTCCACAAAAAATACATTTTGTCATGTTTTTTTATGTATATAAAAATGAAAACCTTTTAGAGCTTCAGACTAATTATTTTTAGTGAACCAAACATTGCATTTTTCTTCAAACTTCAATGACTCTCTGCTTCAAGTAACTCAGTCTTTTATTTTTGGACCTTTGAGTTTTATTAAGGTGGAAATTTTAATTTAAAAAGTGACAAATGGTTTTAACAGCAATTTTTAAACAAAAAATGTCATTACTTCACTGAATGTAGTTATCTTGTGTACTTTTCCACATGAAAAGATTTTACAAAAATATTGCAAGACTGACCAATGAATTTTTTATCTCAGTTTCTGTTCTGAAAGGAAGAGGGTAGTCTTCTCATTTCTACCAGCACATTCTGATCTGCTGCTAATGTGAAACTTATCCTAAGTCAAATATTTGCCCATAGATGCTGTCACTGGAAGTAAAGTGCTGGGAGATGATGAGAGACAGCTCTCTGCAGGCCACTCTGTTTGCTCAATACTCATGGGAAGTCCGGATACACACAAGTCAATAATGGAGGAAACATCAAACTGAAAGTCTGCTCAGATGATGAAGCGGGTCTTTGAAATATATTCCTCCTAAATGAAAATAGTTTTTCTTCACATAGATTGTAGAATATGTCGGCATATTTACATTGAGAGATGAACTGAAATTTACACCCACATTAGTGACCAAAAAAATCTCAAACATATTGAGTTCTGCAATGAATGAGTGTTATTGGTAAGCTATTTAAATTTTAGTCCCAGTTTTTGGGTTACCAAATACATTTTTCTTCCACAATATTCAAAATAGCATAACTGATGTGACTGATGCCAGAAAGCTCCAGTTTTGTCAACGTCCTGGGAGGTTATGCAGTCATATACTTTTTAACAATACTGGCATCTATGAAGCTTCTTGGAGATGTTCTTGTAGCCTTTACCTTTAACATGAACATCTGCAATCTTCTTTCTGAGCTCCTAAGACAGATCTCATTTTTGCTTTCTCTGCTCCATTTTTCAGTGTGACAAACACAATGATACCAAACTACCCAGTGGCTGTTTGTTCCCTTTAAACAGGTTGATGAAAAGCTTGACTACAACTGTAATACTATTTAAGGTCAAACACTTAGTTTGAACAAAACAACAAATCTGCCATCACTATTTTAGCATTTTAGCAAATAAACAACAAATACCTTCTTCACACATTTTTTTCTTTACTCCATCACATACTAAAGGCATTCATGTATACATTAGATAATTGCTTTTAACTGAATCAGTTTTGACAAGAAAGGAAGCGTTGTTTCAATGAGCTGTAAGGGTACCAACAGATTGTAAAAGAAGGCAAATGTTTTGGAAAACAAAAAATATCTAGCTAATTTACATTATTTTACAATAACGTTTTTGTCTGTATCTGACTATTTATTTAATTGATGTTTTTGGCAGTTACAATAGTCAAGCATAAAAGTTATAAATAATGACATATTTTTCTTCAACAAGAGGTTTTTGAGTATTTTGTCATTTAGTGCCATTCTGTCCATCTAAGTAGGAGACCTTGGATTGAAAACATACACAAGTGCTTTTTCTGTCCTATCACGTGCTCTCACCCTGAAGGAAACTCTTCAGATTATGTCTGCATAAATGGTCACACACTGATTAGAAGCAGCTTTCAGGAATTTTTGAGGTAATGGGGAGATTGGATATAGGACCTGAATCAGGAAAAGGTTTCTCAACTAAAGTTTTTAATCAGGGAAGCCTTTAAAGCCTGCAGCACAGTCGGTCAAAAAGATAGATTGATTTGTTTCAATTTGGAGGTGTTAATTAAAAGAAAGAAATAATAAAAAGGTAAACTTCCATCAGCAGCCTGGTGGGGATGGAATCTGTTGTTGCTCCAGAACAGGACAGAAACAATTTCAGGTTCAGTTGTTTTTAAAACTGGTGAATTTAATTACACGTTTGAGACAATAGTTCAAAGGATGCTATAAATTTTCTCTCAAATGAAAGCAATTGTGTTTGTGAAGAAGCTCATAAAATCATCATGGCTGGGAGTTATGGGATTACATACCTCAACGGAGCGAGAACTCTATACGGTGCTCATTTCTAATAGCTGTTCTAACACTGTGAAGAGTATTCTTAAGTAACGCTAGCATTCCAGTTTAACCATTTTTTAAAATTAGTAGAAGAATTTATGCTTTTAAAACAAGAAATTAGCCTTTCCAGACCTTCTTTTCAGAGGGGCAACATCAGCCTATAATGTGTGAATGATTCTCTAATTTGTCTCTATGTGGCCCTCTAATAGACCCGCGACCTGTACCCTTGTACCCTGCCTCTTTCACAATGGCTGCTGGAGATTGGCATCAGCTTCCCCACAATCCTGCATGGAAAAGAGGGTAATGAAATTATTAGATGAATGAATTTATGAAACAGTAAAACAATTAACAGTTTCTGGGCCCCTTCTGATACTTTGGCAGGTACAGAAAAAGTAAGGAAAACATAAAGACACACGTAAAACACAGGAAACACATGCAGCAAGGTGGCCACAGAGAGAGTGGGCAATTTGTAAGTAGAAGAAATTTTGTAGTTTGGGCAACTGAACATCATTTTTAATTAGGAAATAAAAATACAAGTAGAGGTGTTTTTATTTGAAGGTTCCACTGTAATTAGTTTCTGAAGAAAGAAAGATTACCTAGATGCTCTATGTTGTACTGGCACGACGCACAGTAGAAACAATAATGGAATTTATTCCTTAATCTAGACAGAGAATTTTCTGATAAAAGCCTACTATAATCATTTAATATATTTCTCATCTCCTGTATTGTCAGTTAATGTAATTAAACCCAGATCTGTATAAATAGTCAGAGGAGATGGGTTGTGAGGAAATATTTAGAGTTGTTCGCTCTCTGTACCACAGAACATAAACAAGATATGACAGAGAGAGAGTTTGTATCCACTTGGAGAAAAAAGTTGAGTTTAACATAATTTGCACAAATAATAAAATCAGCAACTAAAATCACTATTAAATTGCACAGAAAGGTAAAAAATTCACACATAAACTTAAAATAAAGGCAGAACAAACAATATACAGAGTTATATTTATAATTTCCACTTTGACTGTGAAGAACTGAATCAGACCCTTAAAGAGTCAAACTTCTGTCAGGTCTTGTAGTGATTTCTAACTTGATTGGAAGTTTGCTGCCACTTTTGCTCCTCTTATGTTGATTGTTGAGTTATTCAAGTTCTGTGGTTGGGTCTGGAGGAAAAAGCAGCAGTGAAAAAGTAACAGAAAAGCATGAAATATTGCAAAGTAAACACTAATAAGGTCTGAATAATTTCATAACTATGATGCCGATAAATCATAGCTTATTCTATAGTTGAACATGTTTGAGCATTAAACAAACTCAGTGTTTTTATGGCTGTTCACATGAACACAAACAAAAAATGAAATCTACACTGAAAAAGGGAAAAGATAGAATAAAAACATAGAAAAGAGAGGCCAATTTTGGTTAATCATTTTAATAAAAAAGGCTTATTGATGACACTGTTTATGTGTCATTATTAATGACACTTCTTTCTTAATTTAGAAAAACTCTAGATGCTTGAAACTTACGGTCATAATTAGTATATTGTAATAGTATTCTGAAATTTCTTTAATTGTAATAAAAAGCTGTTATGTTGATCTCACAGTCATGATATAAAATACAGGGCAGACTAATTAACATAACAGTGCATCCCATCATCAGCTGAACTCGTTAATCACAAATCAGTCAACCTGCAACATTTCACAATTTTTGTAATCTCATTCATTTGATTGGCATAATTGTTTGTATTCACCTACATAAAAACAATAATCTGAAACTAACACAAATGTCATATTTGCACACTGTTTTCACCATTTGATAGAGCTCACTGATTGACTTTATGCTTTTTTAATGACCCAAGCAGCAAAATGTCATCTGGCAACGCCCCTGTCTTCTGCTGCAGCCTCAACACATCAGCTATGTGTCACAGACAAACACTTTTTTTTGTAATGAAATGGAGGTATTCTTTATTTTGGATTTTGAGGATTGTTAAAACAGGTCAGTTAGTCCCTAAAACATCTCCTGATCAAATAAAAAAGGCCTTAACTAAATTTTTTGTTTTAGTTACTAATTTTTCTGTAATGTTTATTTGATAGATGTCATTTCATGTTGTATGTTTCTCCCGCCATAAATTATTTTGTACCAACTTTAGTTGAACATGTGTGCTCAGAGTGTAGAGAGGTTTTTTTGTACCATTTCTGTTTGATTCACCACAGAGCATCAGCCTCTTACTGGGATCAAGTGTACATTAGGTTAGAAACAGATGCATATGGAAGTTGTTTTTGTTCAACAGGATCAGGAATATTTAATATGGTTTCATTATTTTTTATATAAAAAGGTGAAACTGGCTATTTATTTTTATAATTAACAAATGCACAGCACTATTGAATATATTCTTTTTTCATGTAAATTGTCCTTCCCTTCATCCAAAATGGTTGCTCAAGGGTCAGCTGTATTTGTCTCTGATCAGACATGTGCAGCAGCTCGATATGCCCACCCAAATCCCAGGATGTCCTGCTTGTTACAAACTGGGTTCAGGGAATTTTGCAGGAATGGCATTTTAAATCAGCTGAGACAAACACAGGATGTCTGCAAGAAAACAAAGAAGTCCCATGAAGGCCCTGCAGCCAAGACGCCGCTCTCCCTGCTGCCTGTCACTAATTTTATTCAGCATCTTTAATAAAATTTTAAAAAAACAACAGAAATGTTAAAATGAAAAATTGAACTATAAAAAAAATAATTTTACAGTTTAAACCACATTGGTCTGGTGAGCTGATTGACAGAACCTGTGAAATTTAGACTTCAGATTTTCCAGGAAAATATCTAAATTGTTCCTTGTTGTTTTTTTACTTGCAAACACTTCAGGCTGTTGTTCATTACTGTCTTGTCATCTTTTCCTGTTCAACCCACTAACCAGTGACCCATTTAGTGCAGAACGTGACAATGAAAGCTGTCTCTTGTTATGCTAATTCATCACATCAAAATGGGTGAAATTGGAGTTTTAATAAGAACTCTCAAGAAGTATGGCACCACACAAGAATCTCTGTATTATTCAATAATTGCTCGGATTCAGCAACTCTAGCAGTGATTAAATTGGACTAATGACAGCTTACTAAATGGAGTTTATATAACACCTAACAAGAAAATACAAGCTTCAGCAGTCTGCACTGTGCCACATAATAAGCTAATAACAACATGAGGTTTTATTATAACGTTAACATATTTTCCAGGAACACTGAATAAAAAAACTCATAACTTCAACCTATTCTCCAAATATATCCAAGGTGTAAAAAACAAAAGTATAGGAAATCATCTACTGTCAAAAAGTGATCATTTTAATTTCCTCAACTTTTCCGTATTTGATGATCACTCATATATACCCTTTAGGTGCTGACATGAGCAAAAAAAAAAAAAAAATATGATGTTATCTGCAATTTTTCCAGTGACCACAAGTGACACAAAAATAACATTTTTCTGAAGGTTGTTAAGAGCAGTTGTTTTTAAAGTTAGGGTTGAGACCCCACTTTGAGTCAGGAAACATCAGGTGATCGTTCTCAAATAATCTTGAGAAGTCAAATTTAATGTACAATAGATCCCCTAAAATTCTAAAAATGTAAATAGAATAATCATAAATGAATAAAAGTGATGTAAAAGTGTTAAGGGTGTTTGTATTGTCAGTACACCTTTGTTTAATAAGATTATTAACAAAGTTTGTATACTTCAGTGATGGGTCGGTCGTGAACGTTTCGGCTCTTTGAAGTGAACGACAGGAGCCGGCTCCCCACTGAGAGCCGTTCTCTTTTTTTTGCTTGTTTTTTGTTGTGAAAGCCACTCAAAGATTTGTGGCAGCGAGCGAGCTGCTTATATCCACACACACAAGGTGCGCTGTGAAGCTGTGTGTTTAGTTTTTTTCATAGTAGTTTATTTTACACATACTTTAGCAATTTATGCAACAAAATCTAAGGAGCCGCTTGGGAGCCGAAAGAGCCGGCTCTTTTTAGCGAGCGGATCCAAAAGAACAGGCTCTCTAAAAAGAGCCAAAATTCCCATCACTAGTATACTTTACTAGTCGAATTGGGGTCACAAGCCTCTGGGTAGCAAGCTGCAAAGATGTCTGTCAGTTTTACTTGTGTTCTAGATGTTAGCAACATTCCTGATTGTGTTTTATTCAAATAATATTTGAGGGGTAAAAAATAAAAATGGCTTCCTGCGACCCGGAATGGAAAAAGCGGGTTAAGACAATGGATAGATAAATGGATAAAAAGTTAGTTCAACATTCCTTTAAAACTGCATTCTTTCTTATGATTGTAGACCAAATGGTAAACCTGACTGTAGTCTCATTTTGTGTGAACTGATTTACATTTACCATCTTTTTCAATAGTCTGTTGTTAATTTTTGGAAACTATTGTCCACAAAACATTGTGACCATGCTATCTTGATAAGGAAATGCAGCCATAAACACATTCTTCTATCCAAAGTTTCTCACTCAAATTCACTCATTTTGTTATAAAAAATAAATAAATACGTTAACTTTGTGGTGCAAAACTTAGGCCTTTATAACAAAAAGGCTTTTTAAACAGGTGATTGATGGTTTAAAAGCCACGATTATCTTTTATATAAAGTCTAGGAATTTGCTGTCATGTCATTGTAAACTGGAGGATATATTTGTATTTAACCTGTAGGCTGAATATTCATTTGCATACATTAAGTGTTTTGTTGCTCTGATTAGTTCTTGTTGTATCAACACTAAACTTGCATAGAGGCATTTTGTTCTATACATCAGTTAATGGAAAATGTATTTGCAAAACTTCCTTGCAGCAGCAGGCTAATTTATTCATGATTTAAAAATAGGACAGAGAGGCTTTCCAAGGATTTAACAGAAAATGGTGACACAATAAGGTTACTTTGTCATGTGCTTATTTGACCTTTTTTCAGTTAGAAAAAAGTGCTTAAATGAGCCTCTAAGATTATATATTATCTATGAACTGACTACATTCTGATTAGAAATAACATTGTACAGCATAACCTGGTGAAAACAGGACAGCGGTGTACCGTAGGTGTGGTCTGTCAAAATCTAGTAGAGAAAGAAGTTGTTCTAGAAAAAACTGCAGTGAACATCCATGAGAGGGAAATGCAGCGAGCTGCTCCTCTAAAATTACTTTGATCTTTGAGCATATCTGGGACACTATATCATATCTGAGAAGATGCCAGTCAGTCGCAGTAGCTTTCTCTGTCGGCTCAGAAACAGCTGGTGACTTATGTCATGGCAAGTCAGACAAAATGTGAAAATAAAAAACTAATTAGACATCAAGCAGACATATAACCTTTCAACTCATTAATAAGTTTTACCTTTTTCTGTTTTGTTTTTTAGCTCTCTCTGCGAAAGGCGAAGCAATGTGTGTCGGTGTGTGCCTGTGTGTGTTTGTTTGTCTGTACTATTTGCAAAATATCTCAAACACCATTGAACCAATTACACTGAAACTCTAAGAAATAAATCAGTGGATGTATATCTACAAATTATTAACTTTTAAAGTCAACTCTATTCAAAATGTCCGGCACAACTAAGCAACCTTGGAAAACAGAAAAATAGATATGATTCAGCCAATTTTACAAATATTGAACTACAATTTGGTGTGGTAGTAGCTGACAGTCACCCTTAACACATCCTTAACAGAGTGCTATCCATTGTGCAACATCAGTGCTTAAAATTTTGGAATTAATTGTTAGCGTCAATGATGTCCATTAGCAACTTATTCCATGAACAATGAGACGAATTTTCATTTACCTTTTATTCTCTGCATCTTAGAAAATATAAAAAATGGCAACTGAATCCCTGTGTTAATTCAGGGTGTTCTTCCATCATCTCCAAAATAAGATGGAACATGAAGACATGTAAGGGAGTATCAACCTTAAAAGAGAGAAGAGAAGAGGTGATATTGATTTATGGCCTCCTGTAACTTTCCTCCCTCATTTATCATGCTGTCCGTCTGCACACCGCCATCACTCCCCTGTAGGGAGCTTGTCTTCTTCACCATGAAGCCAGCCACTCATCCTCATGTCTGGGTAACAAGCTGTGTGCTCCACTCAGACCCCTGGCATCCCCCTCAAACTGCTTTCTCTCCCTGCTTTGCAGTCACACTCCTACACCCAGAAGACACACACCATGACAGGACTACTCACAATGCACAAGGCTCTGAAATATGGCAAAGCCAGATAATTGTAGACAAAGACCTCCTGTCATGATCTTATCAGGCACATATTTCTTTTCCAAATTCATTAACAGAACATGTTTTTTTTATAGCCAATTTGTTTTTAGTTAATGTCAGACTATTTAAAAAAAGGGATTTTGTCTTTTTTTCTGAAATTGTGGTTCAAAGAATTCACATAAGACAGATGCCTTCACAAAAAAACAGTTTTATCAAACCTGATTGTCACTGATTAACTGACTGAAAACACAGTACGTAGAAACATAGTCTTGAGGGGTTTACAAAAGCATCAAACTTGTGTCATTAAACTTGAACACTTTCTTCTTACTTTCTGCAACATTACTTTGTTGTGATAATGTTTTTGCCTGTGTGTGCATGCGTTCATTTATCTGTATCATTAGCAAAATATCTCATGAACCACAGAACAGATTTTATTGAAAATTTCTGAAAGTAATCAGTGGATGTACCTCTACAACTGAATGACTGTTGGACTCAAATCAATTCAAGATGACTCACAGCCAACTGACCTTGGAAAACACAAGAATGGCCATAACTTATTTAGTTTACAGATATTGAGCTCAAGATATTGTAATATTGCCTGAGACTGTGTATGATGTTATTTTCAAGGTTTAGCCCAAACAGGTATAATTCTGTCATTTCTCAACATAAGATGATCTTAGTTTAAAACTCTGGTATGAAAGGCAGTAGGTGATATACATTCCTTAAAGGAATCTTAGACATTTAATTCAAGATTTTTTAGAAATTAATTTAATTATAACAATGCAAAAAATAAACAGCAATTCTTTCTAAATATCAGGTCACATGAACTCAAGTAGGTGGGTCTATATGCTTCAAGGATGCAGCATATCAACATGTTCTATATGAGCAGGAACGCTTCTCTCTGCATACACAGTGAGTGTATGACATGTAGAGATGTCACATTTGCTGTGAGCCATGACAGCAATTCAGAAGGGTTGGTTGGTGTTTTTCACCTCTGTGGTCACACACAGTAAATGCTACGGCTACCTACACCTTTTATTTTCTGTGCAATTGTTGTATACTTGGTACAACACACGTAAAGATGTTAGTACAATTATTTTCTTGTGTGGAGATGAGAGTCAGACCTGGAGCAGTCCTTTGAAGGTAGAGTTTGTTTTTTTCTGAATACAGAACACAACTGCAAGGACAGTTCACAGTGATGCCTGAGAGGAAAAAAATGCCATCAGCTGGGTTGTGTACAGACAGAAGAGGCAATCAGCTTGTCGCAGACCAGACTTCTGGCCTTGGACAAAGTGAGTGACATTGAGCGTATGGACTATTTTCTACAAATCAACAAATTTGCTTAGGAAGACTTTGCCATTTTTAAATTTCTGAGCTAAAAGAGCCTGGTGCTGAGTTTTTTCTATTTTGGCATGTTGTAAGAAAAATGAAATATTTGGAAAGCCTATATTTTACCTTGGTTTGACTTTTTTATACTCTCTCACCATGTTATATAAATGTATAAACCCTACTGATTTGTTGTTTTAGCTTTGCCTTGATCACAAAAACTGCAAAGAAAAAAAACTCAAGCATAAATTTCCCAGTAAAATTGTCAAACAATGTATCTATGGACTTGCCACAATTGGGTACTTCTAAATCATGTACTTTGGCAAGTGAGCTATTCCTTAATATGAGCAGTTGAATATCCCAAAAGCACAGCTTTTAGGCTTTTAGACTTTCTGAGTATGTGTGTGT
>JAOXNZ010000091.1:4025814-4037231 GCA_028566095.1 Kryptolebias brasiliensis
ATGTAAGAATTCTTGGTCAGTGATCTGTGGATAACCCCGCAGTGGACCACTCAGCTCAGTTTGCCGGGCTCGCCTTCACAGGATCTTCCAAATTTAACCTCGTAACTAAAATAAATAAATAAAAGTGTCAGGGTTTGAGCTACCGGATTGAATCTGAAAGACACAAAGTTTCCAAAGACCAATAATTTGGCAGAACTTGTAATTATGCTCTAATGGGAATATAGCAATTCAGGAAATATTCAGGGGTTTTCAGTACATCTACAGACAACATCTCCAACATGGGGGCACAATTCTTTTATATTTAAGGCACACAGATGAGGTAATGTGCTTTCTGTAAGGGATTACCTGCAACTTCACCGTTAAATGACTCTATTGAACCTTTTGGAAACAACACTTCAAACATAAGTAATACAGTAAAAAGACAATTAGAAGTCCTAGAGAGTAATAAAGTGATTAAAATGTATAGAACAATATTCTCTGTGAAAGGAATTTTGAGGGCTGACTCCCTGAAGTGCAGCAGTTATGTTTGCATCTGTGACATGGCAACCTTGCTACTGTTTGAAGTCACCTTTAAATAAACCAACCTTAAACCAATGTGTGCAGGGGTGTAGGCGTCTGCAGCTGTGCGCTAAAAATGACAGGTGCTCAGTGTGGGCCTGTAGGCTCACCTGGACATCAAGCTGTGCGTGTTCATGTGTATATCTGTGCATGTGAGATTGCATTTACAGACAACTGTTGCATTATTTATTGTATCTTATAATACATTGGGTGTAGCTCATGTGCCAAGTCAATTTGTGTGAATCCTCCCTGAAGCTGATATGAACTCCACCAGTGCAACTCCCACACCAGGAGTTTTCCCTCTGTCTCTAATGGAACTCTGCAGCGTGCATTCAGAGGTTTCTAAGCACCAGTGGGTTGTTTGACATTAGATTGGTGACTTGTTTGACATCTCAAAGAGTGTGGCCCACCTTTTTCCACTGTCACCCCAGCAACATTTGAATGCAGACTTGTTTTGTTGGTTTTAATGGTTTGCACATGTGACATGGACTTACTCACTCACTACATTGTGGTCATGTGGTCAGTATATAGTAGAATGAATAGGACTTAGGGAACATTTCCGTGTTTTTTGTATTTTGAAGACTAATCACAGAAAAGAGCCATCCGATTAATAAGTTATGCTGGATATAGATTTTTAAAAACAAAAGCTGATTTTAATTTAAAACAGCCCAAGTAATATTCAAAGTAAGAAACAATTTAGTTCCAAATAAAATACAGACATTGTTTTTAAAGAGAGAACAGTGATATAATTTAAGAAGGGAATTGAATTTAAAAATGCCATCCGTCAGGACAACTTTGAAAAGTATGTGTGCTTCAAACTTAGGAATAAAATTATGGAACAGTTTAACAAATTAACTTAAGCAAAGTACAAATGCAAATCAGTTTAAAATAATGTATAAATTACACATTTTAATTAAATGTCAAGCTGAAGAGCTGCTGTTGAATCTAAGATAGTAAAGTATTGTAAAAGATGGGAATAGTTTTTCTGTTTTCAATAAGAAAACCTTAACAGGGAGTTGAAATTGTTAAATTTGTACATACTACAAAAATTTGAAATGGGTGAAAATTGAAACATGTAATGGGGTAGGAATAATAGAGTTCATACCTCTGCCTACTCTTTTTGAACATGTCAAGAGAAAAAAATGTAAAATATGATAATGTAAAAGGTTCATTTTTGAACAGGTTTGAAACAAACAGTGAATGAATAAATGCCACAGAATTTATAATTATGCATCAAGTATTTGCAACCAGGAGTTGCATAAATAAACACCAGCAAGATACATTGGAATATACGTACATCCGAATCTGAAGTGAAGAACAACATAATTGGTGCTAGTTTTGGCTGAGAAAATGTGATTAACATCATCTGTCTACATAACACTGACATACAATCTTTTTATCTGTTAAACCTTTTGTAATGTATTTTTTTTTTACCAATTATGGACTGTAGCTGCTATGACAGTATATAAGACAGTATATATAGTATATAGTCAATAAATTTTAATAGCAGCAGTTTCACTTTTATAACATAAGGCTGCATTAGACTACATAGACACATGGTAAATTAAGTTATTATGATATGACCTCCTAAATAAAACAACAAACCAAACATTTGGAACATATTTTCTTCAGTTATTTCTTTCACTTTGTTGTGGATTGTTGGTCACTTGACAACATACTTGTCCAGCACAAAAAAAAACAGTTATGAACTTTATACTCATTTAAATCCAAAAAAAGTAAAAAAAAAACAAAAACAACTAGACTTCTATTCTATCCAGTTGTTTTTGTTTTTTAACCTTTTTTGGATTTACCATGTCCTAGATGACTACACCAGCATACACTCATTTGCACATAAGACCTTCCAAAGAGCAACTTTGAATTTCCTGCACAGATCTTAACAAGCCCTCGAAACAAGCTAGTGTCAGCTCCTTCATTATTCAACAAAACACTGTGACAATTGCACCTGTGTGATACTGGCTCATCTCATCATGCTGAAGCAGTCTGATGCTAATTAGCGCAATTTCTCACTGTGGGAGGTCAAAAGAATTTAATTGCTAAACTTCATCACAAAATGTAAAAAGCCATGTCTCTAAAAGGATTTATTATTCTCTAAAATTTAATGACCCCCTTCAGAAAGTCATACACTATTTGTTGCTGGAATGTTACTGCTGCATTTGTTTAAAACAACATTTTGTTTCATTAATGCATTAAAACACAGAGGTCTAATGAAAGTGCCATTTATGAATATTTAAATCAGGCTTTGACCTTTTAAGGAGGAAAAAAAAAAGATAACACAGCCAGAAATGTGCTGTCACAGAAGGAATAAAGAAATATTTCCAGGAATGTTACAACACCGGGCTATGGGCTATTTTTGACTTATTTTCTTTGTGAAGTTTTTGTTTTAAATCTTAACAAAAGACATGATGACATGTACCTGAGGAAGAAGACTGACTGTCTCCACTATTTTTTACATGATTTTCTCTCTTTCACTGTGATGCTAAAGGTTGGGGTCATCTAGTGAAATACCTGCACAAGGGTTTCATGAAAGTTTGCAACCTCCTTCACTTACTACTGCCCCTCATCTTCCATGAATATAATCCTGCAGCATAGCAACAACACATTCTCAATCTATTCCTTTTCCCTTCCCTCAAGGCCCTCACAAAGTCAACCCCAATTTATTCGCAAGGGATGGACTCATCATCACTCTGGCCTGCCTCTCTTCAAGCTGCACTTTGCATGGGTATAATATAGCCCTGCTGCTCATTCGCATTCAGCTATTAGGTCTGTATTTCATATATCTTGACTCTGAGTTGCTCTGATCCTTGGTCAACCAGGCCAAATTAAAAACAGCCGCTGCATTCAGATGAATGTGGAATTAATAATTCAGATGATACAAAAGTTTTGCAATTCAACAGAGTGTTATGTCAGGATGATGTTAATCAATTATCCTAATGTTGGGACTACATTTTCAATTTTTCCAACACATTACAAAATATTTTTATCTATTTATGCTGACAATATAGTGTTTAAACCCTCTGCATTTACTTATCTTACAATGTGGTTTTCAGGCTTCAGCGTAAAATTAAGGTCAAAAAGGAAAAAAAAAAAAGGGGTTGTTTACTTTATTCTGTAAGCAATTTACCAGAATAAAAAATGAAATTGGTCAAAACACCCCAGTCATCAAAGAAAAATCCACTGCCACGTGATTAGATGGAGAATCAGCAGGGCATGACACCATAAAAAAGGTTGCTCAATCAATCTGCAAATTAGCCTAAAGTCCTTCTGCAGGCTTCTAATGTGCAAGCTTTCAGATCCACATGTCAGAGGGGGAAGGGGAACAGGCATAAGGGGAAGCCATCACTGACCAACACACAGCATCACAGTTCCAATAAAGTGGTCAATCACCAGGTGTCGTAAATATTTAATTCTACAATCCAAATTCAAAAAAGTTGAGACGTTATGTAAAATGTTAATAAAAACAGAATGCAGTAATTAGCATACATTTTATTCACAACGGAACATAGTAAACATATCAAATCTTGATGCTAAGACATTGTACTTCTATTGAAAAATAAGGTAATTTGGAATTTGTTGGGAGCAACACATCTCAAAAAAGTTGGGACAAGGGCAACAAAAGGCTATAAAAGTAAGTGGTGCAAAGAAGAAACAGCTGGAGAAGCATTTCACATTTAATTAGGTTAATTGTCAACAGATCAGTAAAGGACAGCATAAAAAGAGCATTTCAGAGAGGCTGAATCTCTCAGAAGTAAAGATGGGTTCACCAGTCTGAAAAAAAAAAACTGTCTAAAACTAGTTTTCAGAAAAATGTTCCTCAATGAAAAAATGGGGTGACTGAATATCCTATCATCTACAGTTTATATTATCATCAGAAAATGTCTAGAATCAGGAAAAATCTCTTTACTCGAAGGACAAGGCTGAAAGTCAATATTTGACGTTCTTGATCTTCAGTCCCTCAAGGGCCACTGCATTAATAACAGGTCTGATTCTGTTGTGGACATCACTGCATGGCCTCAAGAACCTCTACAGTTAACTGTTTGAAAACAGTTATTATGCAAAGAAGAAACCATATGTGAAGTCCGGGCCAAAGCTTATTTAAAATGAGATGAGGCAAAGTGGAAAACTGTTCTGTAGTCAGACAAAATAAACTTGAAATTATTTTTGGAAATCACGGATGCCTCGTCTTTCATACTAAAGAGGAGAGTTATCAGCACTTAGTTCAAGAGCCTGCCTCTCCCATGGTATAGGGGTGCATAAGTGCCTCTGGCAAGGGCAGCTTACACATCTAAAAAGGCACCATCAATGCAAAAAAAGAGTATACAGGTTTTAGAACAATATATACTCCCATTCAGAACGAAAAGAAAAAAAAAGCAAATAATACCTGGGACTGCTGAACAGCTAGAATCCTGTATCACACAAGAATGGGCCAACAGTCCCCTCTAGCAGCTGGTCTCCTCGGTTTCTGGATGTTTACAGACTGTTGTTAAAAAAGAGGAGCTGCTTCACAATGGTAAACATGGCCCCGTCCAAATGTTTTTGAGATGCGTTGCTGCTATAAAACTAAAAATAACCCTTTTCTTTCCCCCCAAAAAATCATACAATTTCTTAGTTTGATGTCTTTGCTATCTTCCATTGTGAATAAAATATGTGTTTCAGATTTGCAAATCATTGGATTTTATTTTTATTTACATTTTACACAACATCCAAACTTTTTTTGGATATCGGGTTGTATATCACTTGGATTGCCAGAATTTTCATCAATGAACTGCTGTAGCTGTACAGATGCAATTCTCAGCAACTACAGCTGCTCCTACCATACACTTTAACAACATAAAAATTAAGCAGATAGAAGACATACTATAAGGTTTCTTGACATGGAGTAAGAACACAATCCAACCAAGACTAGCAACAAATAAACTCACACACCGTTTCAGTGTTTTTTGTCAGGTACTAGTTTCATTTACCTTCAGATGAAACTAGTACTTGTAGGTTTTTAATTCAAATTTCCTGTCTGTCAACTCACAAATTTGAAGTGACATCAATAGCGAAAACATTTTGTCCTTTAAACTACTTAAAAAATATGTCTTAAAACGGGTTACCAAAACAAGCGGCTGACATGAGCTTCCCTTATATGGTGATGGAGCTCCGCCTCAGTGAAAGGGTGACGAACGCTATCATCTGAGGGAGCTCGGATTGCTCCTCTGCATTGAAAGGAGTCAGCTGAGGTGGTTCGCGCTTCTGATTAGGATGCCTCCTGGACGCCTCCCTTCAGAAATTTTCCAGACACGTCTCACTGAGAAGAGACCCCGGGGCAGACCTAGAACTTGCTGGAGGGATTATAGTAAATCCTCTCTGGCCTGGAAACACCTTGAAATGCCAAAAAAAAGTTCTTGTGGAATCACCAAAGAGGATATGCTGTTAGAGCATCCAGTCTTCTCTCAGTTTGCAATTTGCAGCTGAAAGGTACCTCTCAGCAGAACATAACAAGTATAAAAACCTGCAAATATGCCAAACAACAGCTGTAACAGAAAACACTATGACTGCATAGTTCTTTACTATTCTGAGTGGAATGTAAAGCCACCGGATCATCCATCTACTTTTTTTCTCCTTTATATGAATACAGAAACTATATGGGGATGGGAATGAAAGGCAACCTCATGCTCAGTGTTTTTCATTTTAGCTATCCCCTCATGTTGAACAAGATCCTGCTATTTCCTTCGCTCTCCTCAGTATCTCCACAATCTCTCCAGGAGCACCATCAGAGAGCAGAAATGTCAATGTCTTTTCAACAGGGAAAAATTTTATTTTGTATGCGAACACTGGATTCTTCTATTTTGCGCTTGCTCTCACTGTGAGCATTGGCAGTTTTTGATATTCTTGTCTGAATGGTATCAACCTGGGCCAGCAGCTGCTGCTTTTGGATTTGCAGTGTTGGCTGACTGGCTTCCATGCAAAGAGATAAGGAAGAAAAAAAAACATTCAGATCTTCCCACAGATTCGACTGTACCTTCATCCAGTCTGCTAATGTTAAATTGGTAAGTTTTTCTGTTTTTCTAGAACAATTCTAGGCTAACTATTGAAGCCAAACTTTTTCAGAGCCACCCAAGCTGCACTAATTGAGCTCCAGCATTTGATTAAATCTACCTCACAATGTTCTTGCTGGGGTTTGTTTTTGAGATGCTTTTAGTGTATGTCTTGACACTCTTCTTTTACAGGCTCCAAATAATAGAATGAATGCTCTACAAAAATAAAAATTGTCAACTGGTGAAGATAAGGTATAAAATGCACCTGATGCAGTTTGGAGCAGGTGCAGTTTGAACATCTTGCAGCTGAACCTAATTGTGAACTGATATATTTCAAAGTGCACGCCATGCTGTCCCCACCACAGTTGTCTCTGGGTGATGGAAAGCATGTGTCTGCGACCACGCGTGCAGCTGAGTGCTCCAGATCACCTGCTGCAGGCGTGACCTTCCCTCTCGTGCTGCTTAACCTAATCAATTATGGTTCAGAACAGAAGCCAAGAGAGTGGGGAGACAAAATGCCCACGACCTTGTCAGAGCCCTGAGGAGACTGTGAATAATTCCCTTTGAGCCCCATAAAGAAGGTTTCCATGGCAGGGGGAACGTAGCTTGTTAAGTCAAGAAAAAGAGAGCTGAAAAATAAATAACATGTAGAGTTCAAAGATAAGATATAAGGCTGGTTATTAAGCAGAGGAAAATAAAAAAGATATCAAGGTCATATGACTCTTGAATTGTCAGAGTTAGATTACCTGAATTGAGTAGTTATCAAGGCAAGCATCCCTAATTTGCTCCTAAAGGTTTTAAAAAGAGACCAGAAAAGCTAAAAAAAGTGTTATGGAAAATTTCAAGTAAAAACTTTTTAAACACTATGACCTCAGTCTAATGCATCTCATGCAGACAAGAGAGACGGCTGCTGCAACACCTTCACATGATACAAAAACTTTATTCTGCACTGAGTGGTAAGGATTGAAGATACTCTGAGTTTTAACGTCCATTAGCACAAAGTCTTTTCAGGAAGAAGTGCTTTATTATTATTTTTATTATTGTCAGGATTGGGTTTTTTTAATAGTTTCTTTTGTATTAGATTTATTATTTCTGTAATTCTGTTTTAGTTGTTAACACTGTGTTTAGTTTAATATTAAGTTCTTGTGTTGTTTTGCCCTCTGTGTCCCCTGTCATATTCACCTGTCCTCAGCTCAGTATCTGTCAGCCTGCCACACCCATGTGCACCTTTCCCTAGTTTGTAATCAGCCACCTGTATCCACTTACCAATCACCATCTGCCTTTAAAACCTTGTCATCTTCTTCTTGTACCCACTGGTTCATTGTTGTTATGCTCAGTCTGGTTTCCTCGTGTCGTCCTCCTCGTCGTCCTGGTTTTGCCATTATTTTTGTTAGTTAGTCTTTGTTGACACAAGAGAAGCCATGAAGCCCTGTTGTTTTGGTTTCTTTTAAAATAAATTAGTATTACTTTGGAGGTCCTCAGTGGTGTCTGCATTTTGGGTCCAAATCTACCATACAACCACCCAACCTGACAAATATTATTTTTAGTTTGACAGTTTGTAGGTTCCCTACACTGAAATACTTCATTATTTCAGCAAAATTGTATTTGTTTAATTTATTTTATTTAAGGTAGAACATTTTTTGTTTATTAAAATTTTAAACATATAAAAAAAGATGTTATTAAATATTAAACAGGAAATCCCTAAATGATTTTTGTTTTTAAGAAAACATTTTAAAAACAGTTATTTTGTTTTAAATTAACCTGTACTTTTTCAGCCAGTGGGTTTTGAGTGTTTGTGTTTTTTCTAACGTCCTTATTTCACACTCGGCCAGTTTCACACACAGTTACATTTGGTGGTAGTTCAGTAAAACCAAACTGTGTTCTGGGATTAGCATTCAGTACTAAAGTGAGTCATTCTAAAAGACACAGTGGTGGTTTGTGTGAGAATTATTTTTGAAATTTCAACCTTTTAAAATCATTAAATTGTGTCTACATCTTCCAGGTTATACATAATAGTTGGTGGTGACTGCAGTGCACCCCACAAGAGTTTAATATGACATCTTAAAAAGCCTGTCCTGAATTTTATGAGTTTATGTTTAACAGTGCAGTAATTCATTTAAAATGGTTTCACTGAAGAACCGGGTGGTAATGCAACTTACAGCCATTTCAACAGCTTGTCTCTGCATGAATTCTTGTCTTTAGAGCAGCTTATTACCTTTCACGGCTGTATTATAGCCTGGGGAGGGCAAAATGTTGAGTTTGCACTACTGTAAAGCATGTTTCAAGGTTCTCATATCTCTCCACAGTCTAGTGGGCATTTTAAATCTCAACAGCATCTTTTGAAAAGACAAATGCAACTGCAAATCGTGAGCAGAGTGACGACGCATATGAAATGTGTTTCTGTCCAGCTTCTCTTGGCTGCGTTTCTGCTTTGTTTGGTGGTTTCCAGTTCAATGAGCCAAATGCTAAATGTAGTGAAAAAATAAACTAAAGTGATCAACTGTTCACATTTTCTTCAACACTACGACTTTAAGAGCTGCAAACTTCTGAATCTAATAAGTAAAAGGTTTCAGTGAATAATTGGAGCCTGTCATTTTCTAAATGTTTTTCTGAGAATTCTCCCTGCTGTCAAAAACAAAAAAACAATATAAAACCTTGTACTGATAAAAAAAAAAATCAATCATGAGCACTTAGCTGCTTGTTTCTTTTCATATAGGTGCCATGTATATACATGTTCCAGATTTTCTTTTCCCAGTTACCTTAGTTGTTGTCCTGTCTGTCAAATGAACAAATTTGAACCCCTGTTTGCTGACAATATTCCACAGAGGGGAATCTTGCTCCAGCTGAGTGAGCAGGACAGTCTGTAGCTTGTTACATTGGAACTGCTAGAAGAAATTCAAAACTGTATTTTTTTTATTTCTGCCATTAGAGTGTTATTGATAACTTATGCCAAATTGGAGTACTTAATATTTGATAACGGAAAACATTCACTGCTGTGACAAATCCGTGGATGTTACTGTATTATGCCATATCCCCCAAGTTGTAAAAAAAACATGTTTAAAAAGCAAATCACAGTCTGTCATTCAGGCAAACAATGCACATATGGTGAAATCATTATACCGTCTGCAGTTGCTCCACCTGCAGTTTGCAGTCTGGTCTTCACACTGATTCCAGCAGCAGCTGATATTAGCTTATTTGTTTCTAACACATCAATCTTAGTCACCTCCTAATGACTTATTCATTAACTTCGCCAAAACACACATCCTCGTGATGAGACTGGAAGGAGCATGTTTCAAGACACACAGACACCGAGTTTGCAATCAGCATTCTGTGGAATTAAAGCCACTATTAATCAGTTTTACTCGGGTTGGAACAGATCCCAGATGCATGATCCAAAAAGCAAAGGACTGAGAAATTTGCTGCATGTGCGCATGCATCTGTGGGTTGTCAGCTTGTAAAGCAGACATGGTGAGGGGAGAGCAAATTTAAATACTAAATCTGTCTCGTAAACTGCAGCGAAACCATGACATCAGCGCCATGCCTGGTGTTTTTTCTGTTTTTGGCATCTCTAAATTTTTAGACGGAGATAGATACAAATAAAGCAGTAGTAATAGCTATATATTTTAGGAAAATGTCCTAATATATTAAACTACAATAAACAAAAGATTTTTGTTTCATGGAAAAAAGAGGAATTCGTCTTTGTAAATTCAGTTTTCAGAGAACCTAAATTACCCAAAAAGTGACAAAGCAGAAAAGTGGCTCAGCATCTGAAGTTTCTTCTAGAAAATTGACTGACAGTTTCAGAAATGCTTTCATTAGTAAATATAACCATTTAAAAGGCAACCTAATCACTGGACAGATTTTAATGAAACTCTCAGAAAGTAATCATTGGCTGTACATCTAGAACATATTAACTCTTGGAGTCAACCCCATTCAAGATGGTTGCCACAGCGAAGTAACCCAAAATTAGTTATACCTCAGTCAATCGTACCGATTTTGAGCTAGAATTTGCTGTGCTACTAGATGACAGTCATTCACAACACATACGTCAAACACAACACATTGTGCAGAACTTCTGGCTTGATCTTTGGCAACAACTGTCATCAACCCTGTTTGTCTGTTAGCAAAATATCTTATTAACCACAGACCACTGTTTTGTCATAAAAAAGTTTTTTTCTGCAGCTTAGTTAGCTTTATTTGTTGTTTTATTTTGTGCATTCTAATCTATATCACAAAAGTTTGTTCTGTTATTCGTCAGCAGATCACTTGTGACTATTGCATTCATGCCCTGCACTTACAGCTTCTGTAACTTTGTTTATATAAAGCCCTTTGCTTATGTATGACCAAACTTGGTGCCAATTTTTTAGATTCTTTAGAGCTGTTCTGCTCTCTTTGGTACTGAACTCACTGCAAGGATCAAACAGAAATATGAAATCAAGACAATTCAAAGCGAAATGTGTTACTTGATGTGAGAAAAGGTCAAAATCCGAGGTCTTTTAGTGTGACAACCAAAGAACACCTCCAACAACACAAAAAAATGGTTGAAAAGAAATAGAAAATAAAGTGTTTAAAAGATGCCAGCCATGAGTCGTGACCTAAAATTCTTTGAAAATCTTTAGAAAGTTGAAATGTGCAGTTGAAGAAAAGGACAAAACACATGGCAAGTGGTGCGAAAAGCTTATACACAGACAGCTCCATAAAACATTAAATGTTTGTGGTGTTTGACAATTTTTCAAACCATTTTTGTTGGTTGGCCAATATAGACACAATTCTTGTTGCCTTCATGCAAACATTGCTCTGTGTACATGAATGTGACAG
>JAOXNZ010000091.1:4047469-4063021 GCA_028566095.1 Kryptolebias brasiliensis
CTGTCAACACCACATTGAACTATTTGAACATATCCACAATATCACAAAACAAGTGAAATTTTCACAGTTGTCGTCAGAAAGAAATAACCAATTTATAGGAACAGAATTTGATGCTAAATGCACACATGAATTATCTTGTTGATTTTTTTTTTTTGATTTCGTGCAAAGTAGCTTCAAACAGTCTGAAAGGAACGCTGCAAACATTTGGATTCTCACTAGAAGCTTCTCTGGAAGGTGACCAAAAAATCCCTTCTGTTGTGCTTTGCTTTGTTGTGCTTTTCTGCAAAATTCTTTTTTTGTTTGAAATACTTCAGGGTTACGTTCAAGGCTCTTATAGGTTACCTTCCAAAAGATGATTGGTAAAAATGTTAATGTTGATTCTTTTAATTTAATTTAATCAAATGTGCCCAACTGTTGTACAACCACCAACAATAAAAAATAGCAACTAAATTTTTACTGATATCCATTATACTGTTTTTTTTCTTGGTAAAAGTAAAATTCATAGTTTGCTTAACAAAATAAATATACAAAAAGACAGAGGAAGACTTCATATCCTCAGGGCTGAAAATGCAAACCAACAAAAGAAAAACAAAAGAAAACAAATGTGGAAAGAGAAGACAAGAAAAGGCTCAATATAAGCAAACTGGAGATGACATGTTTCAGTGAACAAGAGGACGATGCTGAAACTTTAGTTTGGAGCAGTTCCAATCAAACAAAAAAAAAGGACTGCCTGAAGAAAACAAGGTAGTTTCCACAGTCACAGAGGGAAAGGACTAGATGAAATAGACGACTTAATATCTGTTTGGTAAAACCACAAATATACAGTGAAATTTTCTCATCTCAATATTTGACAAGGTTTGCTGATGAAGAAGTCATTTTTCAGGATGACAATTTATAGTGCCACAGAGCAGAACAAAGCCCTCAAACCTTTTTTGAGAAAGACAAAACTCAATCACACACCCAGCAAGAAGTCTGAATAGCTATGCTATTAAAAATTTATGTTGGAAATTGAAAAAAAGGAGGGTGGCAGAAGGTGGAGTTTATGACAAGACCCCAGGAAAACTGTGTAAAACTGAACTGTCAACTTCTACACAAGAAAGGTGGGACATCTTTGATATAAGATATTATATTTTTATCAGTAAAATGTATACAGGAAGGATATTAGCCAAAGAAGATGAAACTAATAGGGTATGTTTTTTTCTTTTTTGACATATAATTCTGATTAATTTTGTTCATGATTGAGAATGTCCACCATTTAACTTCAACTTGATTAGAAAACAGAATTTGACATTCAGAACATTAGTTTTGGTAAATAAAATAGTTTTGTATATTTTTGTGATCTTTTATTCACAAATTAATAAATAAATACTTGAATAAACAACATCCAAGACAGTTTTGACAGGAATTTTTGAAATAAGAAAACATTATTCCAATGGGTTTCATGATGCTGTAGACAAGTGACAGAAGAAAAACCTGGACAATGTGACTTGTCAGCCAATAAGAGCACTGTGTCATATGATACATAATCACTCTGTTTGGTGTGGAGTTAGGGTCTTGTAAGGTTTTTCACAAGTTTTTTAACATGTATAAAAAATACCCAAAAGAATAGTGGAAACTGAAAAGCATCAAATAGTGTTAAAACCAAATCCACTGATGTTTTAGACCGCCCTTCCTATTTCCCAAAGCTTACTTGGTTGTTTGTCAGCAATATATTTTTCTTCTGACAGCCAACATTTTGTGAAACCTGAATAACTAAAGGATAAAAGGTGTGCAACTCAAAGGTGTTTTGACAAAAAGGCAAGGTTTAATACCCAGGTCAAAAGGACAGGTTGGTTGTTTACCTGCAGCATTTGATTATGGTCAGGGTAGCAAAAAACATTATTTTTTCTTGCAACCAATAAATTCTGTTTAGTTTGGTTTATTTATATAGCGCCAATTTACAACAAAAGTCGTATAAGGGCACTATACAAAAAAAGTCCAAATCCTAAAATCCAGTTCATATTCAAATTCAAATCCAATTACAGTCAATTCAATTATTTTAATACATTTACATACTGTACATTACAAAATGCCAATTAGTAAAAATGTATCTATATAAGGAAGCCAGCAAATTGCATTAAATTTGACTTTGTTGCAATTCTCCATCCTGGGCAACACAAAGGCAACAGTGGAAAGGATTGGTTTCTTTTTAGCAAGAAAAAAACCTCCAGCAGAACCAGGCTCAGGAGGGGTGACCATCTGCCTCGACCAGCTGGGGTTTGAAAGGCCAGTACAGGGACACAGACAAACAAAGAAGGACTGCTCCAGGTGTAGTTTCTATGGGAGGAAAAACAAAGATAAACACAGGTTAATGACAGCAATATCTGTAAATACAAACATGGAGAGTAGAGACACTAAAGGCAGTAGAGTGAGGAAATGTGGTCAGTTTGTCCTCCAGCAGTCTAAGCCTATAGTAGCATAACTAAAGGATAGTTCAGGGAAACCCAAGCCAGCTCTAACTAGTGTCTACTGTTAAGACTAGTCTTAAGCCTAGTCTTAACAGTAGACAGAGTGTCAGCCTCATGGACAGAAACTGGAAGTTGGTCCCACAGAGAGGAGCCTGATAACTGAAAGCTTCACCTCCCATTTTAAGTTTAAAAACTCTAGGAACCACAAATAAACCTGAAGTCTGAGAAAGAAGCGCTCTGTTAGAAAAAAAAAATGGAACAAGATGGTCTTTAATATAAGATGGAGCTTGGTTGTTGAGAACTTTATTTGTTAGAAGTAAGATTTTTAATTCTACAGGGAGCCAATGTAGAGAAGCTAAAATTGGAGAAATATGATCTTCTCGCTCTCATCAGTTTACTTTAGTTCTACACAAAGTAATATTAACATGGAGTGGCGATCTAGAGACTGTTTCTTGGGGTGCAAAAAGGTGGAGCACGAGGTTTCATCAGGGGAGCAGAGTTTACTGTTGCAGGAAAAGTTTACTTTAAAACTTAATTTCATCCATTGAAGTTATTTGTCTATGCATTAGAATTACACAAATTACACTAACTAAGGGCTACTTGTCAGCAACATATGAAGAGCATCAGTAGTCTTGAAACCATTTCTGCCACAGGTGAAATTTCCTGATCCAGTTGGTAAGTGAAACCATTTTAAAATTCAAGAGGGGGGTGTATGAACTCTAAACTGGTGAGTTAGGCTAGATATTGAAGTTCTGTTATTGACTTTCAACATTGCACAAAATGTACAAAATAATATGAACTAGCCTACAAATAGGGTGGCAGGATATGTTAGGCAGCTGCAGCTCCAAGCCACCCCATAGAACTGCCACTGTTAAAATGGCTGAAATACAACACTGTAACAATAGCATTTTTTAAATCTTTCCATCCACACTGGACAGAATACTGCCTTCTTGTGGTTAGAACATGGCCATTTCTTGCACTGGAAAAATGTGGTATACAACTCCATATTTACACTGTATTATCAGTATATAGCATATAGGATCATTAAAACCAGTCTTTACTTGTAACCTTAATTTTACCATTATCATGTCTCTAGGATAAGGTGTAAATACTGAAAAAGCTTTCCTATAAGTAAGGTAAAATAATTAAAGTCCCACAACACTACTAGAGCTGCAGCTTTGTGTTTTGTTGGGGTTATAGTCTAAAACCTTAAAACCATTCAAAGTTCATGAAGTGTCCAACTTTAATTGACAAACAGAAATTGGAACCAGAGTCTCCTTTGAAAGGGAGCACAAACCAAAGCAGCGCCACTCCTTCCTTCCAGCTAACTAAGGGCCACCTTCTCTCCTCAGCAGCAGCAGCAGCAGCGGCAGCAGCGGCAGCAGCAGCGGCAGCAGCAGCAGAGAGCTGGGATGCTGCGCTGCGCTGCGCTGCGCTGCAGAGACACCCAGCTGGCTGCAGCGGAGGAGACCAAAACACGGCGCACCGTTCAGGCTCCCAGCTCCCTGAAAGTGAAGGAGGAGGCTTGGCTTCGGCACACGAGTGGCAGAGAGGTTGGCAAAGACACAGAAATTCACCTGTCTTTCGCTATTTTTCACTCGGAGGATGCGCTGCTTGCGTTGGCTGAACAGATAGAGGAGGAGGACGCGGACTTCACTGGATATCGGTTAATACCGCTGCCATTCCGCCGTTTGGGTCCAGAGACATCGTCTGTCATCTGAGAGCGGAAGGAAAACATCACCTGGAGAAGGACTTTTTATATTTTTTGTAAGTATGGCATTTTACTTTGCTTTCGTTTGTTTTTATTACAGTTTTCCCCTCCAGGTTTTATTGAACTCAGATTGCTTAGAAGAACTGCCGACGGTGGTTGGAGGTGATCTTTTTGGACAGGTCGTTTTACTCTGATATTTAACTATAATCAGTTGTGCTCATAGTTATTGAGCCATTCCCTTTGTTGTTTCATTAACTTTCCTTGTTTTCACAAGCGTGAAGAAGAATTGTATCATGATGTGGGCAATGGAGCTGGTGACAAAGATGCTGCAAAGTGTCCGAATTAAACATCTCTGCTGTTTATCGCCTTGCGCTGAGTTCAAAGCATCTTTTTTCAGTTTCAAGCTGAAGTCAAAGGTGTCCCACTCTATAAAACTCTCACCATCCTTAGAAAAATGCTTTGACATGTACCTTAAACAGAAATGTGTTTGAGGTCTGGCTGCTTTTGAAAGAAGCTCAAAGAGATTTATAAAAATATTTCTTGAAGGAAAAAAAAAATCTCTGCTGTAAGGACAGATGCAGGTCTTTTTTATTGGGTGGGTGGGTGGTGGGGGGATATGTAGGGTTGCAGAGCAGGAAGGCTTCTAACACATCATTTAACAAACAAGTGGACCCACAGGAATCATCTAATCAGAGAGATGCAAATTTCCCAAATTCTGATGTTAGGTCTCTGTTGTGGCTGAATATTTTGCTGTCCTCTGACAGTGCTGAAGACTGTTGGGTTCTGCATTGTGGCTTGGAGGCTCACACTCCTGTTTGATCATATTGATTTGTCTTTTTCAGAGCTTTGTTTGGAGAGCGTGCAGAGAGAAAGGGGTATTATTAAGCCATTACTTAATTACAACATAAGTTCCTTTTTTTCCCTAAAAGTTTGTGGGACTTTTCAATGGTAGCAATTAGTAAAGTGATTCCAGTCAAAAGTGAGTTTGCCAGAGGAAAATACAGCCTTTAAAGATCTGTCTGCTGTCAGCAAATCCCCCTCTGCTGCTGTGGGGGCTCTTCATTTTTAATGTAGGTCCACTCAGAGACACTAAGAAACAGGACTATTTTAAGGCATGTTTTCTAATTTAAAGTGACTAAGTATGCCACTACAATATTCAAACTGCGTAAAATTTAAATGACAAACCTTTGGGTCAGTATTTTGTCTAAAAATATGCTGGCTTGTGCTCTTTAAGCATGATCTCTAACAGGCTTTAGCTACTACATTATCTGCGCATATGCAAAAGGGAAAGAAACCTATTCAAATCATTCTTATAATTGTGAATTTTGAATATTCTCCTTAAGTGAAATTTAAAGTCATTAGAGTTCTTGTTATTTTTGCAACCAGTGCTTTGTTTTGTATTTTTTGTTAAAATATTTTTCCTCTTAGTTATGTGAACAGTAAATTTGACTACTACAGTGTTTGACCCTATCGTAAAAGTCTCAGCAATGGCTGTGAGTTTGGTCTGTACGGCTGTAAATTGGGCTGATATTCTGCAACGTTCTGTGATGTTTCATGACCCCCTTTTTTAATTAGCATTATACAGCATCTATTAAGACTTATTGGAAGTATAACTTTAATGGCTGCTTGTAATCTCAAAGACTTTATAATTTGCCATAATGGTAATATATAAATAGCAGAGTTTAATTTCCTAGAATTACCAGAATGTGACTCCTTTTACCTGTGGATAAAAAATTTGAGTCACCAGATGCAGTAATCCAAAAGAGATTTACCTGCATATCAGGGGAGTAGCTAGAGGAAATGCACAGCTGCACCTATTTCACTTGGCACAGATTTGAGTTTACCCCGTCCTCATCAGATGTAAATCAGTTATTTGCTTGCAACGGGTGCTTTAAAATGTTCGTAAATCCACCGGGGGACAGGTGTGAGATGAAATGCAAATTAGCATATCTGCTAACCTTGATTTAAATGAAATAAAACTTGAAGTTACAGCTGCCTCATCCTCTTAAATGAAATTATTATTGACATGGACCAACAGACAGGCATTTAGAGCAGGGCTAATTGAAAATGACATCTCTGATGAAGGCAAACCTTTGGGACGCTTATAAAAAAAAAATAAAAAATTATACAAGAGAGGCTTGAGATGGAAACTGTCTCACAAAGGCAGTGGTTCCCAGGGGAGTTGTATTTTGCTGACAAATATGCAACAACTATAATAAAGTGAAAATAGACCAAAAATGTCTTGGCTATGGGTTTGCACTCAACATGTCCCTTAAGAGTATTGAAGGGAAACAAATTGGTATCACACCATGCAGTTGTGCAGCACTCGATTGGTATTCTAGTGTGGTGACAAAACTGAAGCATATAAATAATGGGAAATGGCTGGGCACCATGGAATATGTAAATAAAATGTTTTCTGTGTCCAGAGGATGCTAGGCTGTAATTCTGCTCTCAAAAACACAACAGTGACTAAGAATGTTGGCCCTGGGAATCTTTCCCGGCTAAGATTTAAGATGACATGCATTTGTTAGATTAAATAAATTTCTTTTAAGCACTGTTGGTAATCTTGACAGAAGCAAAGCCTTTTCTCAGCCCCTTCCTATCCAGTGCTTTGTTTGTTAGGGAGGCCCACTGGTCCAGCCGAGCTTGGAAGACAAACGTCCCTCATGACCCATCTGACAGCTTAATTTATATAATTGCCTTGAAACATCTGCCTAAGAAAGACGGACTTTCAGAACCCCCTCTCTTCGCTTGTCACTGTTATGAATGACTTCGATTTGATGTCCAATGAGTCAAACAGGCAATCTCAAGTCCTGCCGTTGTCATACTTAAGGATGTGCGCACAAAATAAAGAACTGTTAATTGGACAGCAGCTTAGTACTAAACATTTCCAGCAATTATATCTCCAGTTTGCATTTGAATTGCCCGTGGCCGAAGGCACAGTAATACTATTTTGCCTGTATATCTGTGTTTGTTTGTTTGTCTTTATCTCTTTTTAAGATGTACTGTTTATTATTGCCCACCACCATGAAAGGCATCCTGTCAGTTAGTAAAATATCTCATAAATCACTAAACAGATTTTGATCAAACTTTCAGAAAATAATTATTCAGTTGATTCAGCCCATTTCAAGATAGTTGCCACAGCAAAGCAATCTTTGCAAACACAAAAAATGTCTATAACTCAGTGAATTTTACAGATATTGCACTAAAATTAGGTGCATTAGTAACTGAGATTCATATGTAAAGCTTGGCCATTCACTTTTGAAATCAACTGTTTTTGTTTGTTAGCAAAATGTCTCATGGCCACTGAATGGACTTTCATGAAACCTTTAGAAAGTGATCAATGGATATACATCTACAACTGATTAAGCTTGGAACTCAACCCAATTCAGCATGGCTGGCACATCTTATAGACTTTAGCCTACACAATAATTGCTATACTTAAGTAACAGATATTGAGCTAAAGTTTGACATGGTAGTAACTGAGAGTCATTCACAACACATTCTTCAAGTACGAATGGATCATGCAAGATCCCATAAGATATGCATAAGGCTGCACATAATATTTCTTTCAAGATTTGACCAACACAGCTATAACTCCATCAGTTTTCACTATAAAATGGTTATAGCCTAAAACTCTGGCATGAAAGGCTCTGGGTGATATTCATTTAATCAAGAATTGGTAGGCTTTTAATTGTCAGTGAGTTGATATGGTTTTTTATCGGATTGATATACAGTGAATCATTGTCAAGTGTCTGCATCTGTAAACTAGAAATGTAATTAAAACAATTATCATGACTGCATTGGTGTCATGCATCAGGCTTTAGAATCTAATCTGAATTGCTGAAATAAGTTGTTTTGGTTTGCTAACATGTCCCATTGCCTCAGGTTAGCTAATTATGCAGCCCCTTTAACTGTTTGTCTTTGTGCTGTCCTCATTGTGTTAACTTTGAGTAAGTCATCTAAAGCTAGCCGCAGGCTTCCCCTGGGCCACCCTTTAACTGGCTGGTTTCAAAGTGTGACAGTGTTAACTGCGTGCATGAAATTAGGTATCTGAGTCGTATTTTCACTGCAAAAATATAAAATCTTATTGATTATGTATTATACAGGGCAACAAAGCTGACTTTTTTCCTGTATTAATGAAATCATAGTAGCATCACACTTTACTCACAGTGTATATTTGTTGAACTAGGCAGAAGTGTTTTTTTTTGTCTGTGGAGACAATTTGTCAGTATTTGCAGAGATGTTATGGAGAAACTTGAGATGATGGTGATGGTGAGGAATAGCCTTAGGATGGAGTGTTTTTCATAGGCGTCTCCTGATTTTATGTGACAGTAAAGTTGGCCTTATCTACCATGGCCATGATGAAGTACAAGACTTTGATTTTTTTATCTCTCAAAAGTTACAATCTCATGCTCTTCACAGATTAGTAAGATGAAGGTGTAAAATCCAGCTATGTAGTTTGAGGGGAGTCAAATTTAGGGTCTGAAGGCTATAGCTGCATCCTACTGATAGTATAATATGATAAGCTAAAACTAGTGACATATATTTGACCTTCAGATTAATGAAGTTCAGAAATTAGCTTTCAATTTTCAACATATTTTGACAACTTCTTTGTTTTCAAAACCTGCATTTTGCAGGCAGAAACTAAAAAAGAAAGTTAAAGCAACTCAGAAATGTCATGTCATGCAAGGTGTATGCATAATCCTTGGTTTGATATGAGGTAGTTGTATTTTCTTGTCTAATAATCTTTGCCCATTCAGACTATTTAAACATGTGATCACATGTTACTGACAATCTGTTTTACACACTGTTTATAACTTTTGTTTCTCTTCAATATAGTTTTTTCTTATGTTAAAAAATTCACTGGACTCCAAAACCTTGTTTACATTAGCATTTATTTACATCTATTTTATTGTACTTGAACGTCTCAAGCTATTAAAGGGCAAAGAAAGCAAGGATCAACAATGTAGACAGAAATGAAGGGAACCTTGAGAAGGTTTTTCCCTAGTATGCTAAATTTGATGTTTATGTTTTGGTCCTTGACCTTACTGAAAAGGCTACCAAACTCTTGTTGCTTACAGTACTTATTATTTCCCTTGTTTCCAGATTAATGTGAAAGATGCTTGCTTCTTTTAAAACTATATCTTGAAACAACTAACTGTATTTTTATGTACTTAGAGCAGATTTTAAATCACGTATTGTTGTTCCTATGGAGCCCATCAGGGATCAAGAATGATAAATAAAATTTGAGGTCATAAGAACTGGTTCTCTCAGTTTATTAAACACTGTGCACAGATTCAATATCTGTTCCCATGGTTTAGTTAATCTGTGGGCGCGAATTTGCTAACAGACATCAATCTGTTTGAGAGCGAACAATAGTCATTGTTTGGGTTCAGTTAATTGAAAAGTTGGACGAATGCACAAGCCATCAAACCTATAAAACTACAAATACCACTACCTGTAAACTGCAGAAAAGTAGATAAGACACTTCCGTCTAATTAAAACAAGTCCTACTTGAACTGAATAAATGCTTAGGAACTGTGAATAAAGTAGCAGAAGGTTAAACATCTTTTAATTGTACCAAAGTTGGTATGTTTTTTAATCTAACTGTTGGAATGACATTAAAATAATATATAAATGTTTAAATCATACATGTCTTGTGTGACTTAAAGTAAAATATACATTTCAGTTGATGGTATTGAATATTACAGCCTCATGTTGAAATTTGTAGATGGTTTCTGTCTGTTCCCTTGTCCACACTGAGGCCAAAATAAGTTCAACACCTGATGCACATTAGGGGTGGGACTCTTTAGAAAGCCCCCTGCAAGAGCACCCCGGCCACCGGTGGAGTGAAGAACCTCTACAGGCCAGGTATTGTGGCTCTCAGGGACATCTGCCGCTACCAGAAGTCCACCGAGCTTCTCATCCGGAAGCTGCTCTTCTAGCACCTGGTCCGGAAGCTCGCCCAGGACTTCAAGACCAACCTGCGCTTCCAGGGCTCGGCCATCATAGCTCTGCAGGAGGCCAGTGAGGCTTGCCTTATAGGACTCTTTGAGGACACCAGGACTAAGGAAAGATCCTTCCTGCCCACAGCCATCAGCATCTATAACAACTCTTTAATGAAACCAGGACTATGAGCTACAACTACATTTAATTTTCCTTTGGGATTAATAAAGTATTTTTGAATTAAAATTAATTGAATTATACATTTGAAAGTCAATTTAGAATTATCCTTGTCTGCATCTAAAATGAATTTTACCCCCCACCCATACTGCACATAGACACCAATGTTATTGCAAATCTGTCCAAAAGGTTTACTAAACTGTAGCCACCAAAGCTTGTATATTGATAGACCTCTGACATGAACCTAAGAAGACGAAGCCTGGATGGGACTAACCTTCCCTGTCAGCTGGTTCCAGCATAAGCTTTAAGTCACACCACCTTCATATAAATGGACAGGACATTACTGTTGGTAAAATAAAATATACACCTTAGAATTTGTTTTTAGTTGTTGACTCTTTTCAATTCATACACACTATATTGCCAAGAGTATTCACTTATCCATCCAAATTGAATTCAGGTGTTTCAATCACTTTCATGGCCGCAGGTGTATAAAATCAAGTACCTAGGCATACAGACTACTTGTACAAACATTTGTGAAAGAATGGGTCTCTCTGAGGAGCTCAGTGAATTCCAGTGTGGTACCGTAATAGGACGCCACCTGTGCAATAAGTGTAGTCGTGAAATTTCCTCGCTACTAAATATTCCACAGTCAACTGTTAGTGGTATTATAACAAAGTGGAAGTGATTGGGAACAACAGCAACTCGACCACAAAGGGGTAGACCATGTAAAGTCACAGAGTGGGCTCAGTGGATGCTGAGGCACATAGTGTACAGAGGCCGCCAGCATTCTGCAGAGTCAATAGCTACGGACCTTCAAACTTAATGTGGCCTTCAGATTAGCTCAAGAACAGTGCAAGGAGAGCTTCATAGAATTATTTTTCATGGCCAAGCAGTTGCATCTAAGCCTTACATCACCAAGTGCAATGCAAAGCAAAGCAGTGGTGTTAAACACCACTCAGTCATTGGACTCTAGTGGAGATGTGTTGTCTGGAGTGACAAATCACGCTGCTCTGTCTGGTAATTCGATGGGCGACTCTGGGTTTGGCTGCTTCCAGGAGAACAGTACTTGTGTGACTGCATTATGCCAAGTGTAAAGTTTGGTGGAGGGAGGATTATGGTGTGGGGTTGTTTTTCAGGAGTTGGGCTCGTTCGCTTAGTTCCAGTGAAAGGAACTCTTAATGCTTCGGCATACCAAGACATTTTAGACAATTTCATGCTCCCAACTTTCTGGGAACAGTTTGGGGACAGCCCCTTCTGGTGCACATGACTGTGCACACAGCAAGGTCCATGAAGACATGGATGAGCGAGTTTTGTGTGGAAGAATTTGACTTGCCTGCACAGAGTCCTGACCTCAACCTGATAGAACACCTTTGGGATGAAATAGAGCGAAGACTGCGACCCAGGGCTTCTCGTCTGGTCAAAAATTCCCATAGTGTAGTTCTGACCTTACTGCTGTATGTTCAAATATTGTTATTTTTTAAATACATTTAGCTGCATTTCATTATTTTATGCCTAAGAGAAAACTGATGTTATGCCATAATTGTATGCAAAATAGAAACTGGAACTTAAGGCCACAAATTGCTAGCACACAGACTCTGGTTCCAAAAATTCAACATGGTAGCTTCCGTAAAATGGTTCATTCTGGCTTCAATTCTCAACACCAAGAGAAGCCATGGACACTGTGTCTATCAAAATAATGTCTACGGTGGGCACAGAGTGTACACTAAAGAAATACATTTTTACAACCTCAAATTTTATTTCTACCCATGACACTTGACGAGTTTCCTAGATCCCAATTGTAACATTAAAAAAAAAAAAAGATTATCATGTTCAACTTTTTATTGAAGGCTTTGAAGCCTTATAACAATATTTTTGTCTTCTCTCATGCACAAACTTGGATGGTAATGAATTAGAAGTCATTGTCTTTGATTGCTATTCAGAAGATTTTAGAGACTGATTCAACTTTGGTAAATAGTGATGACTAGACTGCCTGCACACACTATAATGTGTTGAAGACCCATAAAATTAATGTAAATCTATTGTGTCTCAAATATTTTAAGTTTTTTTTTTAGTGTAGTCCTCTTTAATAACTGTAAGTTCAGCTGAATTTGTGTTATTTCACTCATTCATTTATTTAATTTTTGCTAATCCAGTTTACAAAAGTTTTCATTGAGAGCAACGCAAAAATTCCAACTTTCAAACAACTTTTATTCTATGGGATGAGAATAGTAATTAATTATCATCCATCTATCCATCCATCCATTTTCTTTACCCGCTTTTCCATCTCGGGTCACGGGGAGTCGGTGCCTATCTCACTGCAGTCACTGTGCGACACCAGGTCGCAAGTCCATTGCAGGGCCACATAGAGACAGAGAGTAAACCCACGTGTGCACAGGGAGAACATGCAAACTCCAACCAGAAAGGCCCCAGGCCAGGATGCGATCCTGCAACCTTCTTGCTGGGAGGCGACAGCTCTAACCACTATGCCACTGTGCCACCCTATTTTATGAAGATAAATGTTGTCATTAGTCTGTTTTTAAAAAACTTGATTTAAACAAAGAAACATGTTGGTGCTGATTTCAACTGATCAAAGAGGTTGGTTGAGCTACCTGTAGTTAACCACTGTGACGAAGTGAGCCCACATTTCCCAGCCATGGTTGTCAAGTTATCCTTCAGTTGTTCTGGTTTCTCGCTCCTGCACTGAACCGTTGCATTTAAACTTTGCAACAGATCCTCAGCTGCAGCACTATGGACCACTGACTCTGCACAATGCTTTTATGAAGTCCACACACTGTAAAGCCGCTAATCTCCCTTCCCCTTTTTACTGCTACCTAGCAACCTGTCACTTTTCTACATCATTTAATTGCTTCCTTAGTCCATTATCCATTGAGTTTAACGTTTTTCTGCTGTTTTCATACAGTAGTAAAATTTGAAGATCAATTTCAATTGATTTTGATTACTTCTTTTTTCTGCTTCCAACCACTTTTATTTTATCAACCATTCTTTATCATGTTTATGCTATTCATCCTTTTAAGAACTGACAACTTCAAGAATGCAGACTTGTTTTTGTTTTTAAGACTAGATCATTAGGGTAATAAAGTTCTGTAATGTTTTGTGTATTTATTTTTATTGAAGTTAATTTTATCATAGCCTAATTCAATAATTTGCTTTGGTGTCATCTGAGAAAAGACAGCATCTATGCTGTATATTAAAAAGAAAGATAAACAGTATATTTGGGTCACCTTTGCTGAGGATACTAACTCATGCATCCTGCAGACTCATGATAATTTGCTGCGTTCCACTCTCACACCTGCTTTCTCCCGAGAGATGAAATGTGTATGGAGAAATCTATCAAAATATAACTAAGAGGCTTGCCATGCTGAGCTCTGCTGGTTTAGTTCCTCTCTATTCACTTTTGTGTGACAAATATTAGACTCATTCTGCCCAAATGATGTACACAACTTCAATTTCATCTTGCCATGTATATAGTCACATCAGTGGGTAATGATTGACTGATGGTTTATACTGAATATTTAGGTGTCAGTTACAATTTGTTAAAAAGTAAAAAAGCACTCTACCTCTTGATTTAGCACAGAGAATGTGAAAATTTTAGAACCTATTTATCAGTATTTCCAATGTTTGCTTTAATAGGTGTTGTACTTAATACCAGAAAAATGCCCTCCAGATATTAAGACGATGTGAAGCTTCATTAGGCATTGGAATAAGACAAAAGCAATAATGTGTTTCACTAGAAATAAAGGCAAGCAAGCTGTTCTTTGAAGCTTTCACTCAGTTCTGCTATTGTGTGGTGAATGCTGATGTGTAAGTTTACACCGTTTCTTGATATCAGCTGTCAGTTCTTGCTGTGGGTAGCATTATGACCACAGTTATGGTCCAAAAATAACAAAACTAAAGAGGAATGTTACAACATAAGATTAAAACAGACGTGTTCAAGTTGCAATGCTGTTAATTCAGAACATCACTAATTCATTCATCTGATTGGCATTTTAATTTAAAAGTCAAAGTTCTTTAAATCATTAGCTTTTAATGCAATTGTAAAATAAACCACGGCTGAGTAATGGGTGAAAGGCTGCTGAATTGTCTCATTTTCCAGCAGTTCAGTAGATCAATAGATGTAATATTTATGGAAGATTAAAGGGTTGACAGAGCAGAATTATTCCTAGATATATAAATTAAATACTGAAAAGCAGCCCACTGAAATGAGAGAAAACATGGCCCCGAGTTTGTTTTGAAAAAGTTCAAAATATTCACTTGACAATACATCTGTAAAATTATTGAGCTGGAAACTCATTTGACCGTTTGATAAGGACTTTCTAATTGCTCAGCAACTGGAGGTTGGTAATTAATCAGCTACGTAAAACATCTGCTGCACAGGAGAGTCTGGTGTTCTCTAGTCTGAGCACATATACATTCATTGAGGTAATTTAATTAGTTGAGCTTCAAAGGGAGAGCATTTATGGAATGACTTCAAATGGTTTAACAGACCTTTGTGCGTGTGTGTGTGTGTGTGTGTGAGAGTTCTCCCCTTGGCTTATCTTATGAACTACTAACTGTCCATAATTCATCACTTTCAAAAACTTTGCAGTTTAGATTTGTGTTTCAGAGAGTATGACAATCAGGAGTCTTAAGGGTTGCAAATGCATGTGTAATTGCAACTTGTTGGCAACTTGTTTAACATTTGAGCTGAATTAATGTCAAAGTAATGCATTCTAAAATAAACTTAGCATATTAGGAGGTAGAAAAATTAAGGGAAAAGTTACATATCAGAGCCAAACAATTAGAACAATAAAGCAATAGACACGTTTTTGACCAATCTATATACATACAGTATATTCACACATACTGTTCAGACTGTTTATTTGCTCCTAGAATAAGTGGTACAAATTTTCAATATTCCTTCAAATAGTTTGGTATTTCTTCAACTTCTCTCTGTCTTCAAGGATGTTGTTTTTTTGTGAGTGATGTTCTGCTGCATGATCACAGCCAAAGAAACATGGAGAAAGGAGAACATGAGGAAGTGCTGAAATAGGCTTTGACACAACAGAGATATCTGCACTCAAATAAGGTCAACAACTGCAACTTCACAATGAGAAAACTGATATTTTAACTTCTGAAAAACACAACAGATGAAGGCTTAGGTTGTCAGTGTCAGCAATCAAGGACTCAAAGGTTCAAGGATCTTTTATTGTCATACCAGCTCACACTTGCATGTTTGTGGTACGAAATTCGGACTCAGGTCCCAGTTCA
>JAOXNZ010000091.1:4063121-4074252 GCA_028566095.1 Kryptolebias brasiliensis
TTTGATGTACATCTACAACTGATTAACCTTTGGTGTCTACCTAATTTACGATGGTCACCAGTGTCAAGAGAGCTTAGAAAACACAAAAATAGCTATAAATTAACCAGTTTTACAAATATTGAGCTAAAATTTGGGGTAGTAGTAGCTGAGCATCATTTCCAACCTATACTCTTTGCTACACACTGTGTGATAGTTTTACCTAAAACTTTGACATTAACTGTTGGTGTCTGCCCTGTTTGTCTACAGGCAAAATTATTTGTGAACCACTGGACATTTTTTAATAAAACTTGCAGGACGTAATCATTGCATCATTGCAATCACTGCACAAGAATGTGCATCATTTTCTAAAAGGCTAAAACTCTGTTCCTTCTCTTATGATCTTAGTTTAAAACTCTGGGATGAAAGGTGGTTGGCGATATGTACTCCTTCAAGGAATGCTATGCCTTTCATTTAAATGTTTTGGTGCACAACTAAAGAGCCATGGACTCTTGAAATGAGGTAGAGGGGAAATTATGTCACCTCACAAAAGTGATACTATGGTAACACAGGTAGGTGGTGGTGTATCAATGACAAACAGGGGAATCAGTCCTAAAGAAGAGGATGTAAAGGTTGTTGCAAAGGTCACTGACAGTTTAGATTACAAATGTCATCAACAGAAGAAGGGAGAGAGCAGCTGTTGAGCTCTGGCAAACAGGCAGGAATTGTTGTCTCAATTAAACAGGGCTGAAAAGGACAGAGCAAAGTGTTTTTGTGCTTCTTAGCAGGCACGTTAGTCGTTTGGTTCACTGTTTTGTTACATAGGCAGCTGTGTTGTATCACACGTAAACTCAAAATGCCAGGAAAAAAAATGCTCCCACCATATGTCTCTTCTCTACCTGCAGTTCTTACCCTCCACCTCACCACTCGGTTCACATCTGCTTTCCCTGCAGGGTTTGTGTTTACTCGTTCTGCAGCAACAGTTTCCCTTTCCTTC
Organism: Kryptolebias brasiliensis; assembly: GCA_028566095.1. Taxonomy (NCBI): domain Eukaryota; kingdom Metazoa; phylum Chordata; class Actinopteri; order Cyprinodontiformes; family Rivulidae; genus Kryptolebias; species Kryptolebias brasiliensis. The sequence continues at coordinate 4,064,095 of JAOXNZ010000091.1, forward strand.
CTCTCTTCTCTCTCCACTTCCATTCTTTCCAAGCCATTGGCTGGGGCCTTTAATCGTCAGTGGCACCTGTCCCCAAGAGCCGTAATGTTCCTCATCCATCAGTAGGGGATGACGGCCTGCGTACCACCCCCACTTCGCTTCCATTGACCGAACCAAGCAGGGAGGGTTCACACACGACCAGACCACAGCACTTGGAAGGTGTTTGTGCAGCAGAAACTGACACTCATGATCACTGGGAGTGGACTTTTAATCATGGAGGCCTGATCTGTGTGTCTCATCTCTGCCAGCAGCACATCCCTGGGTTGGATAGGGGACAGAGGAGGGAGGGTAGAGGACATCCAGGACTGTCCTTCTGAACAATAATTTCTACTGAAGCTCTGAGCTGTCCACTAATGTAGTGATACTTTCTACTAACAGGAGGTTTTTCAGATACTGGCTAGAGGATTTATCAACATATTGCCAAATAATTAATAACTATTGTAAAATAGATTTTTATTTGAAATTATGCTATGTTCCATATACCTCAGAAATAGAAGCTCAAATATGTGAATGATGCCACACCCAATTTAACTGTGTTCAGGCTGCAACTTGGAAAACAGTGGACTTGTCTTTTTTTTGTCCTCAGTGACTAAGCTAAATATCATTAGCAATAAAAGCCAATTATATATTAGTAGGTATTCAAACTCTGTAAAATGCTCCTTACTAATTGAGTTTGTACAGGACTATTTATGTGACTGATTTAATGAAGTATACACTTACAAATGTGGAAAAATTAGTTTACTTCTGCAGCTTTTACCACTTTTTATATGCAAGGCAGCAATATTGGATTAAAAGGTCAGGGTTGGTTAGAAACCATTCCAGTTGATTTCTTCAACTTGGAAGTTGGAAATTGTGACTTCAGAGTATAAATGTAAAGTACTATCAAAAAAGGTTACAGTAAGGTTGAACAGGAATGTTTTTTGTTTAATAGACTGTATTTCTTTGAGTTTCTAATTTAAGGATGTGAGCAAACTGTATGTATTGATATGATAATTGTGCACTGAATTGACAATGAGTTCAACGGTAAATGGAAAGCCATGGTTTGATTTGATTTGATTTGATTTGATTTGATTTATTTATTTGAAAAGGGACAGTGCAATTTAATAAAACACATGACAATTCATGAATTAAAAAAGCCAGAATTAGCTAAAAAGCTGTTTTCTATCTGTAGTCGCCTGGCCATGATATTAAAAAGGCAATAAAATACAAGAATCACAATAAGACACACAGTTAGTTGTCCAGTTAGCAACGACATGAAATTGAAATAAATAGAACCTAACACACTAAAAGACAACAAAACATTACAGCTAAGAAATTAGGAACAACGATACAAATAAATAATACAACACAACGGACACAGTTTCTTTCGTGCTGACAGATGATTGAATCAACAAGCCATTTTTTTTATATTTATTGAAAGCCTCATATGTTGTTAAATGTCAGATTTCATCTGGTAGCGAGTTCCATTCCCGAGCATCTCTCACAGACCAGGCTGACTAAATGTGCTCTTCCTCAAAGGGATAACACAGTCACCTCTTACAGAGTCTCTAGTCACACTCACGCTCACTGTTGTTTCTCTGACTGATAAATTCTGAAAGGGTAGTTCACCATGATGGGTGGGCAATCATGTAATTGTGTCATAGACTTTGTTTTGGTAGGTTTCTGTGATTATTTTGCACTGTCTTGTTTTATTATTTTAGTGTTGATTTTCTGTTTTTGAGATCCATTGTGTTCAGTTTGGTTCCAGTCATTCTCATTATATTTTCTCCATTAGCCCTGCTTCTCAATCCTGTCCCTCATCTCACACCTGTTTCTAGTAATAATTAGACTCAGCTGTTGCCATTTATTTCACTTTTCCCTCAGTACTTATATCCCTGGCCTTTTGAGTGTCCGCAGTCTGGCATGCTGGTATGTATCTTGCCTTGCTCTCGTAGGTTTCTTGTGATTTAGTTTATTAGTGTTTTTGCTGCCACAGCAACTCTTTGTTGTTGACATTTAGTTTTCTCTGTAAGTAGGTTTCTGCCTCGCCAAATCTTTTTATTTCCAATAATAAATCTTTTGCCTCTTTGAGTCTTTCATGCCAGTTGGCATTCTTGGATCCTATATGCACATATCCTGACAAGTTGACTGTGTCATCTATATTTAAAACTGATTGACTTTTAAAGTCAACCTGATTGAAGATGTCTGCCACAGCTAAGCAACTTTAGTAAACACAAAGAATGCTATCACAATGATTTTTACTGTTACTGAGCTAAACTTTGGTTTAGAAGTAGTAGACAGTCATCCCAAACACGCCCTGAGAGTTAACAGATCATGTAACATCTTCGTTTAGAACTTTGGCATGAAAGGTGAGAACTGATAAACACTCTTTCACCGAATGCTGCTTTCATTTATTACAATTTAGGTCTCATTTAAATGTTTTAGAAATAACAGAAAATGTATTTGAGTACAACTTGCACAACCTGGTGTATCAATTTAGCTGCTTCATTCAAGCCTCATGATTAGAGGCCCTTTTAATTTGAGCTTATGATTCTAACGGAAACGTATAATCACATTATGGAGATGTGCCACACACCTAATGTATAAGATGACGAAACATTTTTTGCGAAGAAATTTGAGCAAATAGCATTAGACTAGAAAATGATTTCTGTAAAGAGGATCTGTACTTACTTGATTTAAAATAAATATTGAATAAGCAACGTATTTTATAGTTTATCCATCCATCCATTTTCTTTACCCGCTCTTTACCCGCTTTTTCCATTCTCCAGCAGTCACTCTGCGAGAGGCAGGGGACACCCTGGACAGGTCGCAAGTCCATCGCAGGACCACATAGAAACAAACAACCATTCACACTCTCACTCACACCTGGGGACAATTTTAAGAGTAACCAGTTAACCTAACATGCATGTTTTTGTTTTTGGTCTGTGGGAGCAAACCGGAGTAAACCCACGTGTGCACAGGGAGAACATGCAAATTCCACCCAGAAAGGCCCCAGGCCGGGATGCGAACCTGCAACCTTCTTGCTGGGAGGCGACAGCTCTAACCACTACGCCGCTGTGCCACCCATAGTGATAGTATCCTGCAACCCAAATCTTTATGAACAGCTTTGTAGACAAAAGACAATCTTTGAGTTAAGTTTTTAATACAATTTGATTTTGTTGCCTAATAAGAGTGCACTATAATTATATTTATTATAATCTCATTTGAGTCAACTATTCTTTATAATTTCCCCATTCAGGGTAAATGAATGTGAAATACATAAAATATATTAAATGGAAATCTTCAATTCAGTTACTAATGATAACCAGTAAGTAGCATCTACATTAGAGAAATTAAAGCTTGTTATCACCCAATACACCAGACTGTGGGGATTACCCTCAAATAATCTAATGATTAATTAGTTCTGTGCATCATTGCCACAAATGTGCCACGGGAATGTACAACATTTCACAGGGGATGAGCATGTGACAAAATCCTAGAGCTGCATTTCAGTGGATGTTTTGCTCGTCTTTTCAGCAGTGAATGTTTAGAACTCATTACAGATGGTTATCACTCTTGCAACACATTATATTTCTATGAAAGCAAGGAATTTCCAAAAGCACCTTTACAACCATCTTCCAGTCTACAGACTGCATTATGGTTACCATAGCAACTTCTGCCCCATGATTTCAACAGGGGAAATCAGGTCAAAATTTCGCTATGCTAGATATGACCTTTACTTCATTTACCACATCTATCAGTTGGTTTCTTCTTTCCAGCCTTCCATTATATGTGCATCTCTGCTTGTCACTTTGTTACTCTGGCAAAATTAGCTGAAAATGCCTGTTTGAGGCAAACCCAAGTTCAACTGAGAGCTGCTGAAAAATGTTTTCCTTTAAACCATCAGCTTTTGATTTATTTTCACCAGATTTTTTGAGCAAATGTTTATACACATGTACATAATAGTATATACAAGCACACTAATCCTCATTCTTTTTATAAACTGGTCATGTTCAGTTTTGTATTTTCAACAGTCCTTTTCAAGATCCCTGCTTTTGAGCTATAGCTGTTTTGAGAGGTGATAATTTACATGTATCTCAGATTTTTTTTCAGGGTTTTTAAGAGTTCACTTCTTTTGTTTAACAAACTCATTATACTGTCTGGTTCGTCGCTCCTTTTTTTCAAGAAAATAAATGATAAGCTGTTTCTGTCCACTCCAATTTCTTTTTAGAGCTAAAGAAGACTGACCAGCTGAGCCACAGAGTTTGTGTCTAACTTACTGCATTTCCTCTCAGAATGTATGACTGAGACTTAATAAATAAAACCAACAACAATATCATTGGCTCTTGTATATTGCTTTTGGTCAACCACTTGATTTTGCCAATAGTACATACTTTCATATTTTCTAGAATTTTGTAGCTGCATAGTTTTATTTTTTTTCTGACAGCTTTACATCAGAAATTTTCTCCACCAGAAAGTCAAGCAATTTTGTTTTATCATTCCTTTTGCATTTTGAATCTTTCACAGTTCCACCTATACAGTTTTTAATCCACTACACTGTGAGTCTGTATAATTAAAACAGTTATTTTTCATTGAGATGGATTTCTTAGTGTTTGGGTTTTCAAGGTATCTGCAATTTTGACTCTACATTGAGTTTTTTAACCACAGTCATGTTTCTTAAATTAAAGCTTAATAGTTATACTTTATTCTCAAAAATGAATTTATGTGTGACCTAATCTGGTAATAACTTTACTTTCACACAAGGTTTTCCTCATTGGGGATTAAAACTATCCAGACAAACAGCATGTTATTGTTATTGTTTTAAGAATTTTATATTGGGTATTTGATGTGTCAGTCATCACTAAGATTGTTTGGAACCGGCTCAATTAGCACATGCAAGTTGATGGGCAGGCCCAACCTTTTTAATGCACTCTTTTTGCCTGAAGGCATGGCAGCTCCTACTGGATCAAGTGTTGTGTCAATCAAAAGGGTGCTAATGGCACTGGCTCCATCTTGAGATGGTGGTACTGGAGATTTTATTAATAAGAGCTGTAACAAATTACCTTGAAGCCAGTGAACAAATCATATAACTGAATTGCATCATGTGGACTTTTACCGTTGTAATAAGCGTGTATATGTGTGTGTGTGTGGTTTCAGCCAGGGGGTGTTGATTGTTGGATTAGGATGCTTCACTTGTGAGGTGCCTCATTTTTGTGATTTTCTATTTGATTGTTGTTAACCTTGATTGCACTTGTTGTGAATCACAGACATCTTCCTTTTTATGCCAAACTTTAACCTACTTTCACAGAACAGTTCTGTATACAGCTAAGTTGTGCAGGAATTGAGTTGTACAAAAATGTGGAAAATTGTCTTGTTTTAAATTTAGATTTTGAACTTGTTTTAGGTATTTTAGTTAAATTGGAGAATAATTCATTATCACAGGCATTTAAATTTGACCTTTAAAATACTATCCAAACAATACATTTTAACATCTTACAAAGTCTTTAGATGATAACTGATACGGATTTGTCAATATATAGTGTCTACTTTCAAGCAAACACTTAAGTTTGTAAAAACACTGTTTTTCCATGTTTTAGAATAAAGCGTTTTTGGTGACCCAGTTGTTTGGTTGCAGGTTTGTCCTTTTGTAAAAGTAATTTTGTTGTTCCTGGTGAAAATGAACAAAACTGCACTGACCAAAGCTGTAAAGATATAACAATGAGCCATGAGATAGTCTCCTCGTGTACTGGATGACACTCATTAAATATCAATTTTCAGCAGAGCTCATTTAAAACATAATTGTGGAAACCATGTTCTGCCGAGGATAAATTGCAGTTCTAAGTTTCAGGTGCTTGAAACTGGTGTGCGGGTAGGCACTCGTACAAATATCTTTATGGAGAACAGGTTAAGGTTTAGACCACTGAAGTGAAGACATTTAGAGAGAGTGGGGACATTTTTTGGGTGGCTCGTTTTTCACATAATTTCTAAGAGTTCTTGAGGTAAGAGTTTGAGGTAAAGATTAGATTTAGTGTTAGAGTTTGGTAATGCTCTTCAGAGACTGAAGTTAAATAATGTCAGTATGTTTGTTTTACGTTGTATATGTTTGCTGGATCCAAGCACAGTCTTTCTAATAAAACAAGCAGGATTACAGTGGAATGTTGCAGAGGATGACTTGTTTTGCTGGTGTCAGTAACTGCTTTTGCCAAAGCAGATTTACTTCACTGTTTTGATGTTATGTGAAATGTAATAATAATTCTACATTAAGAACATTTAAAAATTCTGCAAGTAGAAGCTTTTCGGAATTGCGCCATTTGTCAGACTATGGTATTGCACTGTAAATGTGTTTAATTTATGGTAAGAGAAACGATTTTTATTGAGCATGGGCAGATAGAGCTCTGCAATCCATTTTAGATACAGTAAATTGACCAAATTGTACAAAGCCTTTTAAGTCAACATTGAAAATGGAGAAAATGAACATTTTTACACTTTTGTGACAGGAAAACCTAGAATACTTGCAGCATAATGTTTGACCTCCAAAATGTATATTCCACTCATTCTTATAGTTTAAAAGTTCTCATTGCAAAGTATGAAATTAAACACTTAAAGGTTATGCTGAACTATATCAAGTGATGCAGTTTGAAAGAGTTTATTCCAGTAGTAAATTTTAAGAAAACAGTACCCATCATTATAAGAAAAAATACTGGCCTTGTTTTTCTTATTTTATAATTTTTTTTTTTTGGTCTTCATGTGTTTGACATGTTTTTATTTGCTAATGACAACATTTCATATTAATCTATGTAAAGATTATTTTCAGTGGAAATTTTATTTAGACAGCACATTTAAAACAAAGTACAGTGCATATGCAGTATCTTTTACTCTTGTTAGCATTTCTTAATCTCACACACAGAATCATATTTTTACTTAAATGCTTAGACATCAAATAGGTATATATAGAAGCAATGTGTAGTGACTTGTCCAAGAATACTTTATTATGTATAGAGATAGGGATCAAAGTGCTGACCTTCTGGTTGGAAGATAGCACCTCTATCTGCTCAACAACAAAATCCTCAAACCAAAGGGAAACTCTAGATAGAACTGAGAGTAAATTCAAATTGATTTATAGAGGGATATTAAACCACAACTTCCTTTATCTTTAAACACACTGAGGAAATTCTTTTTTATGAACTTCAAATTTAATCTTACATAATGTTATGTAGTAAAATATACTTTGCCTTCAGTTGTGCCAGCTTTATTTTATTTTTTTTCCATTTTTAACAGATAACTGAACAACCTTTTGTTTATACAGAACATCTCAAAGCAGCTTTACTGGTTCAAGTTTGTCATCAGAAGTCAGATTGACATTTTAAATCTGAAGATAAATGTATTCTATTGTAATAATGCCAAATCAGAGTTGGCTGTGTTAAAGTGAAATATTTTTTTTAAAGCTAGCCATATTCCCCAAAACATGTAAACCCTGCCTCAATCAGGTTTGGCACCTGACTTTGAGAGCAAAAAAACAGCATGTGGAATAATGAAAGAGCCTGGCTTTCACTGTGAAGCAGGTGCAGCAACATTTTTATGTTTCTATTAAAAGCTGCACAAATCACAGTAGGTCAGCCAATTACTGTAGTAACTTTTACTCATCAGTGTTTCTTACAGGTGGGTATGTTTTTAATTTAGTAATATTTCTACACCAAATTATTTGTGTGAACATGTATTATTTCCCCCCATTATTTTGCAATATTTTAAACTTTAATTGAGAAGATCAAATAGTACTACAAGGTCCTATTATATTTAGTGAACAATTATTTTAATAAATAAATAATCTAAGTGTGCAAATTATATGTTGAAGGATACTGTGTGCAACATTTAGAGGAAAATGCTCATAATTAACAAACATGAGTGAATCGATTCTTCTCCCAGAACTAATTGGTTAGTGAGTTCAGACATAGATTTTTTTGGAAATTGAAATTAAATGCAAATTGTCATCAACGTGACCTGTTTTTCATATCTTCCAATTAAACTATGATAGGTTTACTATACTTTGTATCAAAAACAATAAATCTCCCATAAGCTGTAAGCCTATTTATATCAAGCTGTTCAACTCACACTGATCAGCAGTGCAGGGGTTGATTTAAACACAGTGATCAATAAGATAAAACAAGTTTAAATAAATGTCATGCAATAAAAAACTCCACTGAATTTCAAACCAGTCTGGATTAGCATTCACTTTGCTGTTATGTCAGCAGCCACATTAATCAAACTACTCGTTTTGTTGCAAAATATGCATGTTTTACGATACAGGTGCCATTGTTGCAAATCATGCACACCTTTCCATTTTAAAAGCTATTCTGATGCAAAAAAAAAAGTTTCAAAATGGCTAACGGAACTAAACAAAGTACCCAAGGATATGGCCAGGTCTTTAAACTCCCCAGGTCCCCATTCAGCATCTGCACGATGTTAAATCGTGTCAGATCCACAGAAGCTGCCAAAACAGCAGTGACCTGTTGAGACATGGTCACAACACCCCTGGGGTTGTCATGTAATGTCTGTAACCTGTAACAAGGACAAGTAAAATGTGTGGTTGAACGTGTGTGAGCCAGTCTTGTTCTGGTCCAGTTAAACATTGAGGCACAGGTCAGAAGCAGGTAATCTGCTCTCTAGGATTGTTTACAACTCAAAAGAGACACGGTGTGGTAAATAAAATAATAAAACACAAACATATTCGTAGAAAAACTTCAAAAGTCAAGAATGGTCATGCCTGTAATTGCTTATTTTGATGGGATATTTTCATGAGAATAAAAGTTGACTATTTTGTTATTGAGAAACCAAGCTGTGTCATTATCTGAAAGAAAATAAAACTTTTTTGTCAGTTAACCCTATGTTTTATCATTTGCTATTGTTGTCACCTGTCAGGTTCAGTGGTTAGTGGATGGTTGGACCAAAAATGCAGACCGAGTCAGACAGCTCCAAAAGACAAACTACTTTATTAAATAACAAAACAAAACAACAGGCTGACGTGACAGCAACTGAAACTAAATAACAAAAACCTACAATAATCCAGGGTAGCAAAGACATGAGGGCAAGACATGAGGAAAAACCGTACAGCACATGAAAGTGGCTACGAACCAGTAGGGAAGTGAAGGAAATGAACTGTTTTAAAAACTGAGGATGATTTGAAAGTGGACACAGGTGACTGATTAGCAACGAGGGACAGGTGTGGGTGGTTGAGGCAGGCTGCCAGGTACTGAGCAGAGGAAAGGTGAATGATTACAGGGAAAACAAAGGGCACAGGGAGAAAAACACCAAATAACAAAACTAAACACAGGAACCAAATAACACAATTAAAGAAACAATAAACCTAAAACAAAAGCAAACCAAAAATAACCAAATCCTGACATCACCACACTTCTAACTTGTAACTCTGTTAGATGAATGTTCATTTTCAGTTTAAATCAACAGTCCTGATCTCTGCTAAATGAGGAACTATTTTGTTTTATTGTAATTGGGTGAACGCTGAATCAGTATTTTTTGTTTGTTTGTTTTTTTTTTATTTGCAATATAACTACTATTGAATACTTTGAGCTATTTTAGCCATTTATATATCAAAACCAGTGGCGGTTAGTGGTGATATTTGTAGGGTGGGCTAACAGATATATAATAAAATGCTGCAGTTTGGATTTCAGCAACAGAAGCATCCAATTTGAAATAAAGAAAACCTGCTATAAATTGACATTATGTCCTTTTTCAGCACAAAGAGAATTAAAACAACCCACCACCAAAAACCAAGCTCACACAGAGCCTCTGTCAGTTGTCCAATACTTAATTCCCCTGCATTAAGGGTTTCAACTACAATTATTTCAGATGATTTTTTTCCCAGTCAAACAGTTTTGCATAACACTGCACCACACTCCTTAAGACAATTACTGATCACACTGCTAAAATCAAATCAAACAATACATGCAATATGGAAAGTGCTTTTTTTATTTAAATGAGGACTACCTTTTTTAAAGAGAAGCTCACTCCAACAACTTTTCTGGGATGCAAAAAGGTTAATAACAAACTCGTTAAAGATTTGTTAGCTACACTTGCTGTTAGCCAGTCCTTTCTCTGAAACCAGGTCACAGAAAAACTTTGGTT
>JAOXNZ010000091.1:4095839-4111991 GCA_028566095.1 Kryptolebias brasiliensis
CCAACCTGAGGGATTCTTAAATCAAACACTTGATATCATACATAACAAGCAAGTTTTATAAATTTTTTTATTTGATAATTGATAAAACAGATGAAAAGATAATCCAAAGTAACTGTTGGTTGCAGATCCTAAATACATAAAGCTGACACTTAAAAACAAGAAGTCTAACGCTTGTAGTGCTTTTGCTTCTATTCTCACACTAAAAAAACATTTCTGATTTTTAAATTCCTCTTTGCAAATTAGATGTTCAAGAAGTCACAGTGAGGTAGAAGCATGAGAGCCTTTTCCAAAAAAAAAAAAAGGAAAAAAAGAAAGCTATCTCTAGACAGCAAACCTTCAGTTATTTACCTGTTTACATCAGTGTGTAAAGAGAATACAAATGAGGGTATAGCAACAAGATATGTCGTAACCTCATTTTAACTTTGCTCATTTATTTTTTAACTAGTAACAGTAAAAACCTAACTTGCAAAGAAGAAACTTTTTTTTTATTTTTATATTTAAACAACAGATCATTAATTTGCTAACTTAACTGTATAATCATTTTAAACTACCACTGGTACAGTTTGCATTACAAGGCAGCAAATGAGGTGAGGTACAGACAAGACGGCAATGCTCTTCATAAAAGATGAGTGTTCAATGACTCTCACGGCATGTGGACATTCTTCTGTCAACCTGCAGACCTTTGTGTGCCACTGTATTCAGGATCTAAGTGGCTTTGATGAAGATAGGACACACTGTCACTGAGATAAGGGAGCATGAAGAGCAAATTGAGGGTTAAAATGAATGCATGCACTTGTCAGATAAGTGAAGAAGTGGCACTTTTTCTTTGGAGATGAATAGTGCAGAAGGGACTAACGAGGTCTGCACATTTTAGTCTGTGATGTGAGCAAACAGCAACAACAATGTAAGCATCAGCATAGTCTCTAAAAAGAGCTGCATACATAAGTAATATCAATGCAGCTCCTAAAAATTGCTTGTTTTTTCATTGTGACTATGTTTTATGCTAAACCTTATATTGTAATATTTCAAATTGTGTCAATAAAAAGATAATGAAAGCCTCTTGTTTAGAAATTGTTTGTGGAAAGACAACAGTTTTCTGACATAGAAAAAGAGAAAGTCACTTTATTCTAACTACTGAAGAACTGTGTACATTTGCTCACATCTTTAAACACATTAATATCCTAAGTCCCTTGTTTTAAACTGTGACATGGTAATATATTATATTTGTTTTTTCTATGTTTGCATTGCCTAAAAATCAGTGTTTTGTTATCTTTGTAAAGTGTCGGTGAAACCCTTTAGTGAGGACATGTGTGATGTTGAATTAATTGTTTGTTTTTGAGGTGTTTGTTAAACGCAGACAACAGAAAAATAGTCTGATGTGTAAATATGATCATATCTAACCATTTGAAAATAAGAAATTACGGTTATCTTTTACTAAGTTAAAAAAAGAGAGATTTTAAAATGGTCATGCTAAATGGAATGGAAATGATTAAAAAAAGAGTGGACACTATATAAAAACTTTCAGCAAAGTATTAAGGTAGTATTTCACTGGGCTGTAACTGTTGGAGACTAGTTGGTGACTCATACTTAATATTGCAAGAAAAAAAGGTAATTTTCCATTGCTGAATTTTGAGTGTTTGCGACACATCAGATCAGCAAGTCGTGCAAACACATTTTAAACAGACACATTTTTGAAAAATATTCCTTATTTTTGTATGTATTGCTTACAAAACTGTATTCTAGGCTGTGCACATTATTTATTTCCTTAACTTGCTTTGTTCCCAGCTTGTTTATGATTTATTCTACTGGAGTACACTTATGAAAGAAGGGTGGGCAGATTTGAACCAGTCTTTTAAAATAATTGCTATTTATCATTGGTGTGGTTTTGTTGATTTATTGTGAGTGAAATCACATCAACAAGGCATTTAATGTGGCTCTAGTTAGTGAATAGGTGCCACAGTTGGAGACTGTATCACATTTAAATCTTTTCAGTTCCATAGATGCAAGTACCAGACATCTCTTCAGACATCATTTTTATTATAATAAATATTAAATAAATGCCTTGCAAGAAAATTAAATATCTTTTTCCTTTCTTTTTTCTGTGGGAAAAGATCTTGACATCTGATATTGACATCTGAAACCCAATTATGAATGAGGTGTAATCTGCGGGGGATAGTTAGGCCTTAAGAATATCTGTACTTGAAAATACCAGTTTTGCATAAAACTTGTGTCAACAGTAGTTTAAAAATGTGCTTGTTAAACACAAGGGTACATGTACTGTTTGTTCAGTATGTGTTTATGTACAGCTGCAGCATGAAAAGACTGCTGTCAGTCACAAACTGTTCACCCTTTTGTACTTGAAGCGTACACATGTTTCTTCAATAGCCTTGTTAGTGAGTTTCAGTCACAGTCTGATTCTGAAAAGCATGTTTGATTTTTTTTTTTCCACAGCACAAGGGATACAGGAAATGGGAATTTAAGCCAGGATAGTTTGCATATAATTACTAAACGTGAAGAATCCAGGATGAGGTAGTAAAACGTAACCCTTTGTATATTTTTAAATGAAACTGAGAGGTTGGAGCAGTCCTCTCCTGTGGGGAAGATGTTGTTGATCTTGAGTTGAGACAGGAAATCCAGATTCTACACACAGATTAGGAGTGTGACTTGAATTACCTACTATATGCATACAACTATATGTAATAAACAGAGGTACATCCTGACACCAGCTGATTTTTTTTCTTGCTCTGTTTTCAGGCACAGCTTTAATGAAGAAGCTGACCTGCTAACATTCTAGCAAAAGGGACCCTTTCCAACAAGTATGGGGTCACCATGGAAACCATTCCTCCTCCTGTCCATCATCAGTGGCCTTTCAGGTAAAGAATTCAAAAAGCAGTTCTGGAGATAATAAGAAATTAATGTACTGAATAATCTTTTTAAAGCACAGGCATTACGAGTGTATAGTACTGATTGAATTGTTAGTTAATGACAAAGCAGTTGTACTTTGTAAAGGTGACTCAGGTGTGAGAGTTGTCCTTTGAGTGAATGAATAAAAAGGGAAACTTTTTACATTTACAAAGGAGGAATCCACATCTTTGAAGTGTAGAGTTTGCCATTTATCTGAGAGATTGAGATAACGTGCTTTATTCAGTATTCCAGCTGCGTATGATGTTTGAGTCTTAATCCTAACAGTTTCCCTGTCAGAATTTGACAGGTAGTTTTATTGCCTTGCAAATCTTACTTGAGAAATATCCTCCTACTTCACTAAGAAAAGAAATCAGTACTCTGTTTAGTAAACTTCCTTTAAATGGACCAGTTTTGGTGACCCAGTAACTATTAAACCTGCATCATTACAGCGCTAATGTTCCATCTTTAAAGTTTTACCTTCTGATATCTTACAGTCTTTGTGTGATTGGCTGAGAGTGCAGGATTTTAAGCTCCCTTGGTCAGTCTGGAGCTTGTTTGCCACTTTAATGGATTCTGCCCTTTTAACGGTTCTTTCAGCCCACGAGAGGAGGGTTCATGCACTCTGGGCTCTCTCCAAGCTTAGTTTATGGGAGTGAAACGAACAACTCTGACCTCACTTGTCTGCTTCTTAAACCATACTGTTAAATGACAACAACTGTTTCTTCACTTTTGAGCCTCATTTGTGGGGACCGTTGTAGTCTGAGTAAAGGGTTATTTTTCAAGACAGGCAACATATTTTTATGCAAACCAGGGACCCCTGCAGAAAATTTTCATAGGGATGGCCAGATGGAGGCCACTGAAAATCTTGGAGTAGCACTTCAAAAGTAAAAGTCCAAACAGTTTGAGGAGTTTTATTACGCTGATGTCACATATAGACTATTTGAAAAATACTACAAGGTGGGAGTTAGGTAATCACCTTTTGATATAGGGATACTTTTTATTTTATTTTACAGGTCTTATTACTAACTGCAGTCAATATGCAATTTACTGAAGCTTGAACTATATATAAGCATAGAATCCCATGAGAAACTGCATCCTGATATGAGGACACTGGCTTTCTGCACCACAATATTTTATTCTGTTCAGCATAGACCTGTTGTCCTAATTAAGGGAGACTTGCTTTTAGTTTTTTATGTTTATGAAGTTCTACTAATCCCATATAGCTAGGGGGATTTAAAATACACATACAACAAAAGCTCAGGAATCAGAAAGATAAGAATGTGTGTCTGATCAGGACAACCAGTGGGGGACCAACAAATTTATAGGAGTGACCATTCCCTTCCCCGGAGTCCTCTTTGGTGGTGCCTCTGGACCAAACTGCCAGTTATACTGATACTTTTCTAGCAAACAGCAAAGGGATAATTAATTGCTTTGTTTCTAACAACTCTGAAGATCATCAGGTGTCAAAAATATTCCTGTAAGATGCATTGTGTCCTGTGCATGTGTGAAATAACATTTATCACTTGCCACTGAAAGGCAAAGGCATGTGATAATGTTTTTACCCATGTCTGTGTGTGCGTACCTGCATGCGTGTGATTGTTAGTGTAAATCTCTGAAAGTAGATTTTTTTTTTTTAACAATTAAGTTTTTAACATTAGATTATAATATACAGTATGACACTCCAAATGAGGAAGCTATGCATTTTAAACATGTCATCAAATAAGTGACAAATGTTTGCTTCAAAGAGCACTGAAAGAAGTTGAAATACCACTCGTGTTATGGGCATCAGTGGAAATGCCAACATTTTTAAGACATGACACAAACCTGCAGGGTTGGATTATATAGGCAGCCTCAGTAATTATCATAAAAATACAAAAATCTCCACATTAGCAATGATAGGGTTAGTAATGAGTCATTTATGATAAATTTGGGTCAACTTTTGTTCTTACTGTCATCCTTCTGTGCTACAGCAACACAAACACACACCTTGGCACATGTAGTGACAAAATGACAAATGTGGCATATGCCTTTAGTAAATTGCATTTCTGAGAATGTGTGAGTCCTATGCAGTTGCTGGAGCAGATCAATGGGTGATTGAGTAATATCAAAATTTATTTGTCTAAGGTAAACAAAAGATGCTGTCGTTTCCTGGTTGTTAACAAAAAGTGATTGTTTTAAACGATGAAAGATACAACAAAATCGGATATTCTTTGATGTCTGTTTCAGACTGAAATAGTTAAAACGTGTCAAATTTTGAGCAAATATCAAGTTTGATATAGTTAGGTTGAAAAGTGATACACATTCTCAGACAAAGAAAAGAGCATTTTAACAGCTAAAAACACAATAACTATTGAAATCTTTTCTAACCAACTGGAGCACTTAGAAAACATCTGAAAGGCCGCACCTGTCATGAGTGCCTCAATCAGTGTTATGTGATATAACAGGAAAGGTCATGACAGCTAAACTAGCTTCTGTTGTTGCAAACATGGAGTAAAAAATGGAAAACGAGACTTGTTTTAGCAGGTTCCTTTTTAGTACTGGATTATGTGTCGATGCACAAGACTGTAAAGTAACTAGAATTTTGAAGAAAGGTTAGAACTATACCACATATCATTACTCTTCTACAGAGATGGAAATATCAACACTATTTTTAAACTCTTAGTGAAAAAACAAACAAACAAACAAGTTAATTTAAATTTGCAAGCAATGGACATCCATAAAATATAGGTAACTTTTCCTGGATGAAACTATATTTTAGGTAATATATAATTACTTAGTGCAAGTAAATATAATTCAATAATAAATGCAAATTGTTTCTGTATAAGTTTTTCTCTATTTATTGGACCTTGATTATTTTAATGCTATATTTAGTTTAATTCCACACATCTAAAAGGCAGTAGACATTTTTAGAATGGAAAACTTTGAGCCTATGTTTATGAGTCTTTATCACTTCATCTGGGCTTTTTATTCAACTATTTCATAATTAAGTTAGCATTACTTTATAAATTAAATCAGTTATTTATTGAAATAAGAAAGTAATTTGTAGGTTATTTGTCACAAATTTGTTAAACATTTATGGTTGAACTTAGCAGCTCAACATGAACCACAAAGTTCTGTCATTCCATCCACTATACTGGTAAGGATGCCTTTCGAATCCCTGCCTAGGAAGGTGTTTTGGACATGTCCCTCTGTGAGGAGACCTTGGGGCAGAACTTCCTGATGAGATTATATTTCACAGCTAGCTTTGAAAGCCCCCAGTGTACCCCTTGAAAAGTTGGACAAGGTAGCTGGGATAAGAGAAGTTTGGGATCTTAGTTTTGTTGCCTCTTGTCTTGAATAAGTGACAGAAGATAAATGATTGATGGATTTTTTTGGACAAATTTCTATGCACTGTCACAGGTTCACAAAGTGTCCAGTTCAGTGAGGTCAGGGTTATGTATTTTTGCAGAAAACATGTTCATATCAGCTTTATTCAATTAAGACTTGTAGTTTGCTTTAATGCTTGCCCTAGGTTTAACGGGAAAAAAACTGGCGCCTCTAAGTCTAAAACATTTTGCAAAGAACTGGATTGCCCCTTCCATATAGGTGTAAGTTAATGCTTCAAAAGAAAAAGTACTTCAAACTTCTTGCGTTTTGAAGTTGGCTAGAAAAAATAGTTTGTGAATTGGAGCAACTACAGTGAGCAAAACAGGATTTTAGATAGGATTTCAGATAAGCAGTGAATTTAACTTGTTTTGGGGGAGGGATGGGGAATTGACATTTCAGCTCTTGCTATTTTGTTGTCTCCCCATAAATGTTGAGAAGATAGCTTAGTTTAGAGAAAACACTAGGTGCTTTTTGCTTAAACTTACACCAAAATAACTTAATGGATGGATGGACAAGAGACAGATGGATGGACAGATGAATGCTAGGGTGGATTCTATTACTCAAGAGAGTGCTGTCCATTTTACCCAAACATTTCATGTGTTTTTTAACAAGTAGTGGTTTTCTACTTTACTCAGCACAGTGCATGGATTATAAGTACGCTTTTAGCACTAGATCTTTCAGAAGCATGCCTTATTTTCATAAGAGAGCAGCACTTCAAACTGGGTTTCAATAATATCAGCAACAGGAGCTATGAGTATCAGTCCCCACTGATGTGATGCTGTCTTGGTCTATTAAAATACTTTCGACATGATGGTTGGTGTAATGGATTATTGACCTAGTGTTCTCTCTGAATACTCTGAAAATGCTCACTTTGAAAACCATAGTTCCTCTGTTCTATTTTATTTCTTTCTTTACCAGTCTCCTCTGTCGAGTCCTTTTTATTCCACAGATATTTAAATCATGCAGAGGCAGAGAGGGCAGCACAATTAGATTTCTCTCATGTTTAAAAGTGGGCTGGGCAGGCATGATGTCTGAGGCCATCATTTCTCCTCTACAGTCAGCTGCTGATTGAAATAAAATGTTGCTTGGAGTGTTAAGTGTGGAATGTTAATTCAGCTTTTTCTCGGGCTAACTCTGAGCTGTCTAAATATTAAAAGTGGGTTGCAGGAAATATAGAAGTATAGTGCTGTATAAGTAATGCATGAAGTCATTTCCACGAAGGGCAAAAGAGTCAGACACCAGAAAAATGGTTGAGGGGGGACGAAACAAATGAGTATTTGCATGCACTATGCAGAAATGGACCATGCAATGAATATATTTCTGTGATTGTATACCCAGGAAAATACATGTTTAAATATGGGAGCTGTATGGTGGTAAATGGGTTAAATTTCCCAATCACCTATCATCTTAATGACCAAATGACAAAGTCAGGGCCAACATAAATAGCACTCGATAGTCCTGATTCCTAATTCTTGTACTGCCGATACTGAATATGAGAGATGTGGAATCTATTTCAGTCTTACAATCTGAGACAGGTGGACTTCCTCCAGCTGGCAGAAGAACCTGACTTGTGATGCATTCTTTTATATGAACAACTTTAGTTCGTAAAACTGAGAAATGGAAAAAATGTATTGATAATTTCTCTGGGATTGAAAACTTGGGCAACACATTCTAGTCCTGGCAGTCAAATTGTTTTGTTGTTCCCAGTGTTTAAAACTAATCAGCACCAAAGGATTTTTAGATCTGACATTTCAATGTACTTGTGTACATGTCATTAGCTTGTGTGCTCATGCCAAACAATGTGAAATAGCATCATATAGCATGAAACCATGTGGACAAGTTTATTTACTTTAGATACAGAAAACATGCTCATATACACTTTAAATTCTGTCATTTTGTAGGATTACATAAAGAAAATGAGTATTGAATTGTAAAAAAGAATATCCTGGAGACTTCCACATTTTCCATTTGGGATGCATGACACAATAATATCATACATTATACAACACCACTGTGGTTTCAATTGTACTATGGCAAGGTTGAAGCAACTCATACCCTCAGTAAGGCTAGAATAAAAAAAAGACTGGTGCTTAGTAGTACACTGTGATAGGAGGTGAGGCGAGGTTGCATATGATGTATGGATTGTTCTATCTGTAATGATATTCTGCTGAATAAATGGTCTCAAGCATAATCAGCTTCAGTCAATATAATCTCTCTGTGAAGGTCTTCATTAATCTTACAGGCTATGGCTAATCATGTCCGTCTACTTGAGCCCCCATGAATGTCTCATCTACTTAACTGTGTGTTATTCCTTTTTTTTAAAACATTGCAGTCCCGAAGCTGCAGACAATGCCTCATAAGACTCACACATTGTCCCTTGTGCAGCGGCAACTCTTTGACCTCATACAAGTATGAGTTTTCTATGTTTTCCCAAGTCTTACCTCTGTTGTCTTGAAAAGTGCTATCTTCTTTTGGCCTCACCTTCACATCTATTCTTTATTTGTTTGCATGTTAAATTCCTTGTCTAATCGTTTGTAAGTGTCCTCAATGGGTCATACAATGTAATTTCCATTAAAACAAACATGGAGACTAATATTCAAACATGGATATGATAATTAAGACAAATAAACAGGAACATTTGGCTTTTTGTTCTCCATTCAACTATAAAATGACTTTTGCCACCTTTGTTGGTGTTATCATAAAGGTTGTGTTAGGACCTGAGAGGATAACTGATGGCAATGCACTACAGCTCTCTGAAATACAGCAGGTGCAGCCCTTTCAACAACAATGACTGTTTCTGGTTTTACGCCCTCTGAGAGATAGGGATCAGTGGCATCTGCAAGGGTCATTGCTTTTATCAGATTCAGGTGACAGCTGACAAAAGCTAGTGCCTGTTGGCTTCAGTAGTCAAACAAACAGACTTTTTTTTTTTCAGTATCATGTATTCATTTATGATTTTGCTCTTGTGTTAAATCTTGTTTTCCTGTAAAAAATAGAAATAGTTTACAAAATGAATGGCATCCTATAGATGGAATATTCCTGCAATATTGTTTTAATAGATAACAAAGTTAACAACAATATTTTTTGTGTACAAAATAAAAATGCAGCAATGATATCATATTTACTCTATTCAGGTTTCTACTGAAATACAAATGTCTAATTTTTGTCTATTTTTGTTACAGTTGTTCTGGCTGTGGGAAATTGCTACTATTAAGGCACTTTGCCATTGAAGGGACACCTAAGTCACTGCCACATAAACAATGCAGTCCAGAAATATTCCAGACAAACTCCAGAAGGGCTGTTCATATGAGACCATTGACATTAATAATGATGGACAAAGTGTCTCTGACTTCTCCCATTGTTCAAAATTTAAGCCAAAATGTCCATTTTTTGGGTGCCACCATGTTTTATTTTTGAAACCCATGTCTGTTTACTAGGGACATGGGGCTGTACCTTTGATATTACTCACACTATAGCTCAGCTACAACTTTGTTATATTACACTGTTATTCACCATCACAAACATACATGTTTTTGGTCTGTGGGAGGAAATTGGAGTATCTGAGTAAAACCCATGCATGCACGAGGAGAACATGCAAACTCCACACAAAAAGACCCCAGGTCAGAGGGGAATCTGCAACCTTCTTGCTGTGAGATGACAGTTCTAATCACTGCTCCACTGTGGCACCCTCAAAAGACTAATGAAAACTTCTGAAAAATACTGAAAAAAATTTATATTTGAACATCCAGTAGTAAGGTAAGAACAATGTAAATGAAAAAAAATCAACATCGGAAGTGTATTTTTATTTTTTAGTTAGGAAAATGACCCATTAATTGACAAGGAGGGGCTTCAACTTCTGCTACTGGTCCTCCGTTTAGTTAAAGTATATCTCAATGTACCAAGCAGAGTGGACTCTGTGTATTTACCCAAGAAAATTGCTTTAAGGAGCCCGAATATTGCAGATATTTGTTGATAGAATTCATAGCAAGTGATTGTGCATGTAAATAATGTATTCATTTTCAAAATGTCTGTATATCACTCTTTGTAGGGACATCATTCTGATAGAATCTGATGGCAGTTTTGGTGAGCAAGTACCCGTTTAAAGTAGTTCTTGTATCAAGACATTAGCAATAGTGTCTTGTAGACATTCTAGCATAAAGTAAAAAAAAAGATTTTCAATCTTTTTTGAAAAAAAAGATTTTCAATCTTTTTTTTTAAAAAGATTTTCAATCTTTTTTTTAAAGCCAACCATAAATGTGTAAAATAACTAAAGCTGGTTTACCCAGCATGACAACATGCCATAAAAGCCCTGATACAAAGCAAATGTAACTTTTCACCCAAAGCCCCAGACAGGCTTGCCTTGTTAGACAATCAAAATATTCTACAAGACCTACTTATTTTGAAATTTGAAAACAATAGAATAGAACAGAATGCTTCTCAAAACCAGTGACCAACGGGCAGAGACAAACACCCAGAGTATCAAGTAAAAACTACTCGAACATCACTTCCATCTTCATTACTTTACTTACAATAATAGTATTAAAATATTGCATCACGTTTGAGTATGTCAGAAATTTTACAGCTCAACTGTATTATTGTGGTAAATGAAATAAGTTGACAGTATTGCTCAAGCGCCTGTATTACTATGCATGAGTTCTGTCCTCTCCACAATTGAATCTGTCACTGTAATACTTAGAATGCACAGTTTTGGAATTTTTTCAGTATCTCTGATACATGTTCTTTCTACCTTCTTTTGACGTAGTGATGATACTGATATTACTACCTAAGTCTTCTGGCTAATTGAAGGAAACATCATGTTTCTCCTTTAAATCAATGAACATATTGTTTTTCTAAGAGTGACAGTTCGATGGTAGACACACTAGCAGATATAGAAACAAATCAAGAAAAAAAAACTGTATTGTTCAATGTTTACTTTGCCTTTATCAGCAACAACAACACTGTGCATGCTAAATTTGCAAAAGGTGAGTGCAATGACACTGTGCATTTATGAATTACAAATTAAGCAATCATATGATATTTTTCTTGTCGTTGGTCCATTCAATAACAGACTTTTCCTTGGTATTTTTTAGGAACAGAAATCTCCAGAACAGCCAATGATTTTTGTTGAGACTGTATTTCATTACATATTACTGTAGTTGTTGTCATGTTAATGAAATTGACACTCCTATTATTCAGGAGAAACTGGATAACTTTAATTACATTATAATTTATAACCAAAACAGGAGTATGCAAAGAGTCCTTCCCATGATCAGTCACATTTTTGTGTTCTTCTAGATTTCCAGTTATGTGAGTGAAATGAGCCAGTGTTTTGAACCTCGGCAGAATGAAGACAGTGCAGCTGTCATCTTTAAACTCTGTCAACCTACTGTATAATAAGCTGTTTCCTTGTCATCACTCCCAGCTTTTCTCAACCACACGGCAACTGTCACAGCACAGCTATCACTCATACATACACTATATTGCCAAAAGTATTTGCTCAACTCCCTTCACACGCATATGAACTTGAGTGACATCCTATTCTTAATCCATAGGGTTTAATATGATGTTGGCCCACCCTTTGCAGCTGTTCTGCAAAGGTTTTCCACAAGGTTTAGGAGTGTGTTTGTGAGGTGTTGGCTTGCAGTCTCCGCTGTAATTCATCCCAAAGGTGTTCTATCAGGGTGAGGTCAGGACTCTGTCCAGACTCGTCCATCGGATTGCCAGACAAAGAAGTGTAATTTGTCACTCCAGAGAACATGTCTCCACTGCTCTAGAGTCCAGTGGCAGCGTGTTTTACACCACTGCATCTGACACTTTGCATTGCACTTGATGATGTAATCCTTGGATGCAGCTGCTTGGCCATAGAAACCCATTCCATGATGCTCTCTTTGCACTGGTCTTGAGCTAATTTGAGGGCCACATGAAGTTTGGAGGTCTGTATTTATTGACTCTGCAAAATGTTGGCAACCTCTATGCATTACTCATTGTTCAATTGATTCCCAGGCCAGAGAGGATATTTAATCTCTTGCAAATTATGGGTTTGCCCTGGGGTCTTCTGGTAAAATGTGCCCAGAAAATCTCCAGACAGAGGAACCCAGGAAGCATTTTAATCAAGTGCCTAAACAACTTCAGCTGACTCCTTTTGATGCGGAGGAGCTGCGACTCTATTCCAATTTCCCACTGGATGACAGAGCTCCTCACCTTATCTATAAGGCTGAGCCCAGCTACCCAAAGGAGGAAGCCCACTTCATTTTGTTATATCTTGAATTTTGTTCATTTGAACATGATCCATACCTTATGAACATACAATTAAGGGCTTTGCATTTTGGCTCAGCTTTTTTTTCATCATGACAGACCAGATCATTGTTCTCATTACTGCAGATGAAGCCCCAATCTGTCAATCCATCTCTTGCTCCATTCTTGTGAACGAGACTTTTAAATACTTGAACTCCTCTGCTTGAGGCAAAGATTCACCCAGAGGGAGCATTTCACCTTTTTCCAGGTGAGGACCAAGGCTTCAGACTTAGAGGAGCTGACTCTCAATCCAGCTGCTTCACACTTGGCTGTAAACCCCTCCAGTGCAGGCTGAAGGTCATAGGTTGAAGGCACCAACAAAAACACATCATCTGCTAAAAGCAAAGATAAGACACTGAAGTAAAAAAAAACACCCTCCTCTCCACAACTGCACCTTGAGATCTTGTCCATGAACACCACAAACAGGATCAAAAGCTAAGGACAAACCTGGCAGAATCCAACATGCACTGGGAACAAGCTTGACCTTGCGCCGAGGATGTAGACACAGCTCTTGTTTTGAATATATAGGGACCAGCTAGGACTTAATAGCAACCCAGGTGTTGCATACTTCTGCAGTGCCCCCCACCAAAATGCCTTGTGGAACACAGTTGTAAGCCTTCCCCAAATCCATAAAACTGTGAACTGGACAGTCAAGCTCCCATAATCCCCTCAGCAGCTCTGCAATGGTAAATATCTGGTCCACTGTTCCACAACCAAAACACAAGTCACACTGCTCCTCCTGACTTAGAGGTTTTACAATTGGTCGAAGCCTCCCTTCAACACCCTGAAGTAAATTTTCTTGTGGAGGCTGAGAAGTGTGATTGCTCGATATTTGGAATACAGTTTTTGGTCTCCATCCTTTTTTGGTGGAGGTGTGGGGGCATGTTATTTTATTTCATTTTGCCTCCTAAAGCAAATGCATTTTTTTTCCAGCTGTCAAAAACAAATTTTCAGCAGCAACAGCAGGCTCACTGTTATGCGAATCAGCAGAGGGGATGTGGTTTACACCCCAGTGGAGCTGTTTCTTGACAATAAATGAAATAAGCTACTGCCACGACTAAATCTAACTACCAATTGCTTTGCTTTGCAATATTCAAACACACCATACTTTTAATTTCAAATAGAGTTCTGTATCCCGCTGTACTCGAGAATACGGTATACAGTAATTGTCAGCTCCATTTTTAGATAGTATTTTTGTGCTGACAAGTCCCTAAGGATACATAATTATTTCTCTGTTTTATTCAGTTCTCTTCTAGCACTTTATCATGTAGTGCAAAACACTCCCATCCCCTTTTTTGCAGAACTCTGATTAGACTTTTACTGTGAATAAAGCTTCAAGTCTTTTGCATTTAATCTGAGCATTGTATCTGCTTAGAAACAGCTCACTATCATTTAACCACTGTTCTAGCTGTATTCAACAGCTGCTTTTAAAATTATCTTTGAGGATCTGTTGTCTTGGCAAAAACTCTGAATAATTGTTTTGTTCTAATAGTTGTAGTTTAATAAAAGTACATTGTAATGTTGAATTAACTTACATAAAATGGATTGAATTCTTCAAAAGAAAGAATGTGACAGAAGAAAACACGGACGGGAATGATGAGTGACAGTCTCAGAAATACTTTGCTTTCTTAATGTAAGGAATATTAATATTATTCCAAATATTACGAATGTTCAAGGACTCTTAAAAAAAAACATTATTTTTTTCTGCTTTTATATGTAACTCTTAATTAATTAAATTTAAAATGTTAATGAATGTGTTTGCAGTGAATTTGTTTTCACTTTAAGGAACTGCATGTCTTTGCCTAAAATTTTTTTAAAGTGAATTTGTAGACGGTGCATTAATAGCTGGTGTACAGCTAATGCTTTCAGAAAAGGTTCAGTGCAGAAGAGATAAATGGAAAATGTCATTGAATTGTCCTGGAATATGTTAAATAAAATGTTTTCACAAAACAATCTTGACTATTTTCTGGCAATTTTGCTGCTTTTTTTTCTAAGTGCCTTGGTGATGACTTGGAAATTGACTGTGACATTAAGTGGAGTTAGAAGTTAAAAAGGACACTATTTAGATTTCGATAGGGCTTCAAGTCTACACTTTGTTCTTAAATTCAGAAATCTGTAGCTTTATAAAACTTTTCCCAGATGATTGTATAAACAGTAGGAACTTTTGGTTTTGTTTTAATTTTATTCAGAATCACATCTTAATTGTAACACTCATCAGTTTTCAGTTAAAGACAGGAGACAAAATAGCTCTATTGTACTATTTTCTGTGGTATAACATGACATTATCTTTTTGGTTAACAAGCTAGTACTTGCAGTTCTAGTTTACAGTACTTGTTCTCATATTTTACTCATCTGATTTAAGAGTTACTCAAAAAACACTTTTTCTCTTTTTTTTCCAGACTTTGCAAGAGCTGTTGCTGCTCGGCCAATATCATATGCAGCAGTACTACGGATGAGACAAGACAGCTCTTCACCCATGCTCAGCTCCCGCAGCCGACCTCGACAACAGCACAGTGGTGGGCTGGTGACTCCTGACTGGCCTGCTTTCTCCAGTCACCCTCTGTCAGCCCTGAGTCTGCTCAGCTCTCAGGAGGAGCACAGGAGTGAAGGTGAAATAAATGTTGCAGGCTGGTTCACACTTTGTTTGCTCTTGTCGGAAAGAAAGTAGAAAAGTGTTACAGTGTCTTAGTTAAAGTTCACCTTTATACTTAAACTGTGCGCAAAAAAGTAATTACACTATATTGCCTAGTACCTTTCAAGTTGTAGACTAAGATTATTTTATGTTGAAAGAGGTCTGAGATATAGGCTTTTGGTCTAACCTTGAAAATAAAACTATACACAATCTCATGCGATATCTTGTGGGGTCTCACATGATCTGTTAATGCTTGGAGTAAAGTGATTTGCATGACTGTCAGCTACTATCACACCAAACGTTATCTCAATATCTGTATAATTATTTGAGGTATAGCCATTTCTGTGTTGGCAAAATGAATTAGCTGTGTCTGCCATCTTGAATTGTTTTGATTCCAAACATTATTCAGCTGTAAATGTATATTCAATAATTAAGTGTTTTACTGAAATCAGTCCAGTGGTTTATATGATAATTTGCTAACAGACAAACAGTGTTGACTTCAACAGTTAACACCACGGTTTTAAGCAAAGTGCAACGTGTTTTGCACAAAGTATGTGTCAGGGATGATGCCAGGCTGCTATTTCACAAACTTTGAGCTCAGTATGTGTAAAATTAGCTGAGTTATAGCCATTTTCTCTATTTTCTAAGATCAGTTGGTTGTGGCAACTATCTTGAATTGGATTGAATCCAAACTTTCAGTCAGTTGTAGTTGTCAATCCAATCAATACTTTCTAGTTTCATTAGAATCTATTCAGTGAATCATAGGGTATTTTGCTAACAGTACAGGCAATCAAACCCACATACACAGACACACACACACACACACACATACATGGACAAAAACATTATCACCCCTTTGCCTTCTGGAGCTGGCGACAAATAAACAATCAAACAGATCTTTAAGAGTGCAAATTTGGAAATTTCTAATTTGGATTAGTATTATTAATAATAGTAAT
>JAOXNZ010000091.1:4148550-4159800 GCA_028566095.1 Kryptolebias brasiliensis
AAAGCAAAAACACTAAAAAAAACGACTGCATAAACATATAATGACAGTAGTTGTGTAATAAATTTCAATTCATAAGAATACAATAAAAATTTAGAGCTATAGGTTTAAGTAAAGTTAGATAATGTTCTCTTGAAATTATTAGTTCTGCTACTTTAAGGCTAATAAACCTGTACAAATTATATTTCATCTCACTTCCAGCATTTATTTTTAATAAAATAAAAGGTCAGGATAGTTATTATAAATCTTAATATAATTTTTAATATTTCGCCTGAAGAAGAAAACATGCTGGTTGTAAACTGTCAAACAGCACAAGTTCATTTTTAAAACCTGTCCTCACTGTCATCTAAACAAAACTCTGGAATGTGCAATGCTGTTAGCCATTTTTATTTCAAGAGACATTGGAGTATAAAGTTTATTGAAGTTCAAAAAGCCTTATAAATGTGATGAGTTACACATTCAACCCACTCATTTCCACTTAAAATAGGATATATGGCATGTACTGGTTACTTTTTTTTTCAAATAGCCATAGAGTAGTGGGCTTTCTTTTAGTTTCAATGACCCCAGTGGGAATCAAACCTTTAAATTCCTCCAGTTACTCTCCTCATTGAACAATACAGGACCCCATTATCTGCAACATCAGAAAGTGGCTCTTAACACAACCCATTTTATACTTTTGCTGCTGTGGGTAATGTGTTTCAAAGATACTTGTTTGTGCTGATATCATACAGGTAAACTGTCTATTTGTGTTTCATTTTCAACTTCCTCAAAATAGTTTATAATTTCTGAAAGGGACCAGGAAAATCAGAGCTTTGCAAAGCAGCTAGATTGTGGAGTATTATCTATAGTTTAATGACGTGATAAAACCAATTTTCTATTATATTTTTGTATTAGATTCAATTTTGAACCTTATTATGAAAGACGTCCAGATGAGAGCAAAGCAATTGTATGAAACGCTAATTAAGATGTAATCTACCACCCTGCCTATGGGCACAGACTCCATCTGAAAGCTGCAACACCTTACATAATCTACAGCATGTAACACATTCACAGGGTCACAAATGTTTTTCAACTACAGTCTGATAAAAAAAGATGATCAGAATGATCAAAGTTCAGGATTTTATGCCAACAGCTTTGGCAGATACTGACATGAAGGGTTTCTTGTTTTTAAACTAAGTAAGCCTATTTTGTCCTGGCTGCTCCCCAGCACTCTGAGCATGTACAGTCCCGATGCTCATTACTCAGCCTCCAAAGAGAAATCCTGCCATGGACTCACTAAGATTCACCGTTATGTTCCAACCCCTCAAGGTCCCTACAGACTTGTTTTGTTCTCTGCCTTGTTGAGAGTTTAGTCAGAGCAAAGGTCTTCACTGTTGTCCATTAGAAAATATAAAGTGCTTCACAGCAGTTCCATCGCATATTCTTTAACACTGATTAAATCAAAATTACTCACCCCATATAAAGTAGTATTTATGATATTGTTGCATCCAGTACTGGAAAAAAAAAAAGGAAAATCTCTTTAATCCACTGCAAAGCAGCCAAAACACACAGTGATATCAGGTAGATACTGAATTTCAAAGTAAATCAAAAGGCAGGTGTGGTTGATTTAACTTAAGGCAGTTCTGGTTTTACTAAACTTTCAGGAAAGATAACTCATTATTTCATATAAAACATTGTGTAAATTCAAATTTGAGCCTGTATTGCAGCCAAGGGCAATTCCTTGTCCTTGTGAAGGGATAAGAAAGCTCAGGGATGTAACATTTCCATCATGGCTAAATGATTGATGGATTCACTGAAGGTTTTTTGTGTGGTGTCACGTTTCCATCTTTCAGGGACCTGTCAGATCCACTTGTCATACATAAAATGACTGATACTGAGCACATTATAGGGCACTCACCTTCCACACATGCAAGTCATCTGTCATGTGAATCTACATGGAAATTCTAGAAAGAAAAAAGTTAGAATCAGAATTTCTTTTATCTCATAAGTAGGTAAAATGAAATTACACGTTGATTCACTTTTAGGAAAACATATAGGGCTATAAGGTCAAGTAGAAATAAAATTATCTTTTTTAGAAGCCAGCAGTTATTCAAAATAGAAAAGTTAAAAGATTTTTTTTTTGAAAATATTTAAATATGTGCAAAGAGTTAAAATAGGTCTTGTAAAATAAAGAAATAAAGTTTGAAACACAGTCCTCATTTATTGATGGTGTAATTTATATAAATATTCCATCTGTTTGCTTGAGGTTTGTGTATCCACAAAGTTTTTTTAGTGCATGTATTTATGCAGTCTTCTGTAGTAATTCTCAAAGTTCGGGTCAGGACCCTTCTGTAAGTTGTAAGACAACAATTTTGGGGCTTTGAGGTAGTAAAAAAAAAATTAAAATGATTGATAGTAGCATATTTCTGGCCAAATTGCCTAGGAGTTTAAGGTGGATGGATAAAAATAGTAAAATAATTACCTATTTTGTTCTTATGCCCTTGTTCCATTTGATTATTAGCAATGTTTGCATACTTGAACTAGTGACAGACTCTAGTTGTATCTACTGTTGTTATTTTCTGGGTCATAAGCTGAAAAGCTTTGGGACAGCTGGTCTAATATGTGTGCTCACAGTTTTTGGTGTTCATTGTAAGGCCAAGCAGAGGATAAATACTGCACTGTTGTCATTGTGTTGGTACTGGATTTTTATTGTCCAAAAACATTTCCCAGATGGATGCAGTTAAATGCTGGATTTTCTGGGTTTGTGAAAAGCTCTTTGCATTTGCTGCTCACTCTGCACTCTCTGTCTGCTCATGTTACCTAAAATCTTTGGCGTCTGAAAGACATTTTTTTTATCCATGTCTTAGTGAAACACAAAACACTGCTATCACAGTATTCCTGGTGTCCATGTCAATTCAACCTTCTCACTTTTTTGTTTATCAAGATGGTTACATGTCCCACTTTCAGAAAAGGGTGGTTTCTAAACTTGCTGATCCAAACTTTTCGCTTTGATATCATCTCTTAAACCTTTTACAGGTTTAGAATTTTATACTAGGCATTAATTGAGCTTTCCAGAATCAGTTCAGTCATCTGGGGCGTCATGTATGAACGATGTATACACACAAAACAGTTGCATACACCATGTTCCACGCACACATTGGGATGTATGAAAATGAACAATGCGTGTAAGTGTCTTAATGTGCAGAACGCCAAGAAAACTTTTTCAGTCAATAGTATCAAACTACCTAGTACTGAAACTTGCCTAAATACACTAAAATGTGACTCCATTTGGTTTTCTGAACTCAAGGAGCATTTGAATACAATGTTTTCTAATTTCTAAACAATGAAAACAATGAAATTGAATCACATTTAACCTCATAAACATAACACACTGCAAAAATGACTGAAACAACCTCAATGCAATGTAAACTGTAACAACTGTAAACTGTTGTCAAGTATAGATGTAAACGCATCTGTGACCACAGGCTTGTGAGGCACACAAAATACATGTGAATTGTCTAAGGGGCATTTCCAGTCTCAGTGAGGAAAAAAAAACACAACAAAAACAGTGTTGGATCAGCATATTAATTTAGTCAACAAGTCACATGTTGTAATCCCTTAGGTTGACAAGGTGTAGACAATGACACATGCCCATAAACAGCTGTGTAAAATCACACATAACTGTGGAACAACAGCAGCTTTGCGCTGTTGCAGGACATCACCAATGGAAGAATTGGGTCCAACCTGCTGGCACACGATGATGCCTTGCTTATTATCTGATTTAGAGTCCCACGGCCATTCTTTTCGAAGTCTGTGCTAACCTGGCCCCAGCATTACAGAGGGAAACTAGGAGGAGCCGTGCATTGCCAGTGTCAGTTCAAGCCCTCAGCACGCTGGAGTTTCTTGCAACCAGAGCCTTTCAGAGGAAACTGGCTGGCAGGTTGGGTATTTGGCATGGCATGGCTCAGTTGTCCCTGAATCATTGCATGTCAGCTGTATGGGATGGCATCATCCATATGATGCCTAGAAACATCAAAATCCCCTACACCAAGGCTGAAAGACTCATTTCTTGACATCAACTATTTAATAAATAAGCCTCTAAGTTCTCTTAAGCCTTTGAGTGCCTCTGTGTTTATAGTAATTATGTTATTAAATACATGTGTTAAGTTGGAAATGTCTCAGCCTCAAAAGTGTGCTGCCAGCAGGTCTGTGCCCTGGGTTAACTTCATTCATTTAAAATAATAGTGTGTAATTCATGTACAGTAAGTGGTGTCGAACATTGGATGCGAAGCTATAGGCAAATGGCCTTTGCTTTACTCCCAGCTTTATGTCTGACCATTTAACCTTTTTGTTACTTCTGCGGGTATGTGCTGTTCTGACAACCACAGCTTCCCACTCACCGTCACTCCTCTTGGCGCATGGCACAAATTCCAAAAGACAGTGTGCCAAATACGTTTTTACACCCCACTACATTGTTTAGGAGTGTTTCTTACTCACATTCCATGGAATTTCTCATTTTCCTGCATCTAGACATAATTTTTGATTGTGTGGAGATGAGAATCACACATGTAGGACATATTTTCATCGATTTGCATAAATGAAGGTGTGTCAGAGAAGGTGTTTTGTGTGCAGTTCCACGTAAATTAGAATGTATGAAGGAAAGTTGCACAGAAACAAGTGTCAGGAGTATCAGAAGAATTCACTTAAGTAGCACACACTAAACTATCCATTCATCCATCCATTGTCTTCACCTGCTTTTCTGTTCGGGGTTGCAGGAAATCTGGTGCCAGTTAACCTAACATGCATGTTTTTTTGTTTTGAGAGGAAACAAATCTACCTCTGAATGATCCATGGCAGGATCCATGGCAACATGTAAATATAATTTTGTTTGTTGTGGTTAAAATAAATCACTGCACTAAAATAACTCAATGTGTCTCTTTTGGGTCCCTTTTGCCAGTCCCAAAGGAAGACGGTTGAAATGATGACATTATAAAACAGAAGAAAAAAATAGATGAATTGATTAATCAACAGAAAAAGTTCATTTGTAGTTCTAACTAAATTATTATTTTTTTTATTCATATTTTGTCTTACCTAAAACGTTATTCCTCTCTCCTACAGCATAATACACATGGTCAGTTTTGCAAATTAGGTGATGTCCCCATTTAGGAACTTCTAGGAGCTTTTAGGACAGCCAATAGCTACTTTCCTTACTGGGGAGCTGGCAACACTTCACATGCATGGGGAGAACTCACAAGCTGCACATGGAAATGCCTCTGCAGGGTTATAAACTTGCAACCTTCTTGCTAAGAGGCAACAGTTCTAACCACTGCTGTGCCAAGTAGCAAATTGTATTTTATATAAGAAAATGTGAGGACTCTTTTTTTTTTTTTTTTTTTTTTTAAATGAACAATATTCCTAAATTTAGACAACTTCAAACAGCAAACTAAAATTGTATTAAACCCTGACAAATACTGTGTACTAGTTTTCACTTAGGGAATATAAAAGAAGACATTCAAAATTGGACAAGGTTTAATTTGTTTTTCAATATCCCTCCACAGAATAATACCAATGTGAATATTATCTTCTGCTTATGTAATGCCACATAACATTTTTATTTTTAAGGAAACAATGAACTTGACATTTTTCAGTCGTGAATTGCATCATTGCAGCTCAAACCCCTTTACGGTATATAGATACTGCTAATGCTCTTGTTACTCTGGGTTACATTGTATGTATTCAATATTGTTTTTCCCTCTCACAGTCCAGTGCCAACAATCACATGGAGGAAGATAAATGGCAATATCCCCAAAAAGGCAAGACTTCGGAAGTCTCAGGCTGTACTGGAGATTCCCAATATTCAGCTGGAGGATTCAGGAACTTATGAATGCAAAGCTGAGAATCTGAGAGGAGGAACTGCTTTCAAAGGGCATCTGCAGGTCTACAGTGAGTCTGAGTCTACTGTCACTTTTCATTCTTTTTTATATAAAAAGAATTCAAACCTTTTTTTTTGTGGTGATGTGGTATGCATGCAGTGTGACTCTTTGGCTATTCAGGCTCTCGTGCTCCTATTCCCTGCTGGTCTGTTTAGATCCTTTTTGCCTTTGTGCAGCCATCATGCATTATCCAAGAGCAAGCATACATTATCACAAGTGTTGATATATTTATACCAAGAATAGCCATCTGCATAACTGTTCTACTTTCAGTTTTCAACCATTTTTTATATAATACATCCTCTGCTTGTTACAGTCTTCTGAAATTCAAGGATAAAAACTCCCCATTCCTTTTAAATTTGCTGAACAGACCAAAGACTAATTTTGTTTGAGATGACAAAAAGAAGTTTATTGCTGTTCAGTTGTTATTTTATTTGAACTGTATGATTTGCCTTTTATAATATGACTTTAACTTCTTATACATGACTTTAAACACATTAGAATCATTTTTAACATTTTAAAATAAAATCATGTTGATAATAAAATAACACATTAGTCATGAAAATATATATTTTTTAGAAATAGCCAATAGAAATAGCCAATAGCCAGGCCCAAAACACATTTACTTGACAAAAATACATTTACAGTACAAAAACCCCATATTTCTTTTAGTTTAATGTAATTATTTATTCACTGTATTTTAGTTTAGCATAATTCATCACAATACCAACTAAATATTCAAGTTCAGGCAATAATTTTAAACATTTTCATTTGCTGTTCTTGGAAGTTGTGAATGCATATCAGTGTTAAGATGGGCTTTAGTGAAAAACAGCTTTCAGCTTTTTAACAGTATGAGGTGCAAAGAAGTGAACTAGAATTGCTGCCTCTGCTTGTGATCATAAGCTTATCTAAGCTGGTGCATGTCTCCCATTTCTCTTTGTTTGTGCCTTGTGCACAGGACTAAGATAATGGACTACCTCAACCTTGGTAGGACACATTTCCAAGACCCTACACTTCTTGGCAACCTTCATTCTGTTGACATCACAAGGAGAATAGGGGCCTAATTTGTAGCAGCCCTGCACTAAATGTAATTTACACAGGTCAGCTGGGAGTTTGAACTTTCATTGTGAGGGAGACCTCTCTGACCAAACCATTCAATCAAACCACACGGAATGCATTCTACTGAAAGTGGCATATGCATGGAAAAGAAAACCGTGTACTTGGCATGAGAGAAACAGCTCAATACTGAGCGTGTCTTCTTGTCTACACACACTGAACAAGAAATCCACTTCAATGCAGAAAACATTGCTTACTTCTGGAAGATGTATAATTCCATGTACTGATCCATAAAAGTTTAATCTGATAATGTTTTTAAGTAAATAAATAAATCTAATACTTAGAAAAGCATATTGTAGATAATGCCAACACTTGTTAAAGTGGCTGCAGGGTTCCTTCTTTACATTTAAAGTCCATCTGAATAGTTATGTAACAGGATACATACACATTTGATACAATCTGTTAGCTCATTTGATTAGATAATATTTAAAAATGGCCTTTTATAATTAGTAATACACAAAATTCAACTGTAGTGACGTGGTTTGAGTATATTTGAATTGTTGTGTTGAATCAGATTAAATTGGACTGGCCTCTGTTTGCTTGCAATGTGTGGTGGTACATAAATAAATTAAAATGGACTGAAACTAAAATTAAAATACAAAATCACAATATTGCCATTATAAGGATTTTTTTAGTGTACATTAAGAAGTTATTGTACAGAGGTGAACTGTACAACTTTAACTTGTTACAAATTCTATTATAACTTGGTGCTTATGCACATACACATTACAGCAATTATATATATATATAAATGGTTTTAAAAGGCCAAATTCTATTTTAAAAATATGGTCTTCCCTCTGTAATGGATGAATGTAATCTTTTAATTTTTCAAGAAGTGAAATAAAGAACAAAAGTAGAAACATAATAAACATAAAAATCAGATGAAAGGGAGGAGACTAGGAGTGTAAGAAGACCCTCATTGCAAGAGAGGGACGAGATGAGCTGCTGGTGAAAAAGAGACAAGATGGGATTTTTGCATCTTTTGCCGCAAACTCAACTGATTTGCATCTTTTAAAGAAAAGAAAGGGCAATAAATATGCACTTCATATGCTATTGAAAGCTTGAGTTGTGACAGAAATTTTGTGTAGTGGAACTATGCAGGACATGTGGATGGAGCTTGGAACACAAGGCAGTAAGCTATTCGAAAGAATAATAATAATAATAATAAAAAACATTTTATGTTAAACTGGCAGCTAATAAAGTTTGTATAAATTATAGACCAGCCCTGAAGGAAAGGAAAAACAAAATCTTTATTCAAGCTTGATACAAAGAATTCTGGAAATAAACAAATAAAAGTACTTTAGTGGTTATTCATTTGAGACTTTTTGCATTTTTACTTTATTTTTTTGAGCATGTAAGCTACACAGTGACACAAACAAACATGAAAGTGTTTTGCACTTGGAAAGAGTGCTTTACTCTTTTTTTAAAATTCCTTGACATCTATACAGCTCATGGTTCCAAAAAAGCTTTATTTTGTGTTTGCAATGAAAACAAATGCTTTATTTATAATTAGTCCTAATGTACTGGACAAGTTCTTTGTGTTGGAGAGTAATTGTCTCATCTGTAGTCCTTACTGGTGCTCAAGAATCTCTCTAACCGTGTGCTTTGCACCAGTCTGAATTTCCATTTTATTTGATTTAGTAATATACTAAATAAAGGCAAGAGATTTTAAACAAATGTAAAATGTTTCACATTTGTGCTTTATGATTAATTTATCTAAATATTTGCAGAATAACATTTCTTTTCATCAATGAATCAACCAACCTTTTCTGCCCTAGTG
Organism: Kryptolebias brasiliensis; assembly: GCA_028566095.1. NCBI lineage: Eukaryota > Metazoa > Chordata > Actinopteri > Cyprinodontiformes > Rivulidae > Kryptolebias > Kryptolebias brasiliensis. Next base: position 4,157,353 of record JAOXNZ010000091.1, read on the forward strand.
TTAAGTGCAGCCTCTTACACTGTTGACAGTACACTTGTGTGTGTTTCAAGGATAGATTTCTTATTCTTCTATATCTTTTTTTCTTCTATCTTGCAGCCCTCCCTCAGTGGGTCAGAATGATTAATGACACTCAGATGGATAGTGGAGAGAAGCTCCAGTGGGAGTGCAAGGCCATCGGGAGGCCTCGGCCCACCTATCGCTGGCTTCGTAATGGTTTGCCCTTGACATCCCAGGTACCTTGAATACACAGACCCTCTTCATTGTTGATTGCACAATTTATGCAGCATTATCATGTAAAGTATGCCGACTTTCATAAACACAGTTTTCTTGCTTCAGGGTCGAGTTGAAATTGTGAATGGGGAACTGACCATTCACAAAGTGCAGCAGACGGACTCAGGAATGTACCAATGTGTCGCAGAAAATAAATATGGCGCTGTCTACTCCAATGCTGAGCTGAAGATTTTAGGTAGTTACATGTTTGTTTTTGTTAATGTAGACTAAATCAGATACATTTAGGGTATTTTTTTTCCAGCAGTTTCCTTCGCTCCTCCACAAGCAAAAAGATTGACGTCTGAATAAAGTACAAGATGATAGGTAAAGGGATTGAAATTCCAGTGGGGAACGCTGAAGTGTGAGATATGCTGATTGCCAATCAATGGTCCCTGATTTAACCCAGGCAGTGGACAGCATGAATAAAAGAGGGACTCTCATGGTTATATTCACTGCACTATCTGCACACATCAAGCTGAAGTGAGTCTGGGACATTTTGGTATTAGTCTGACAAGAATATCAACCATTGACTTGTAGGTATAGATTTATACTAATGGAACCAAAAACAAGAAATGGTTTCTTTGGTGGAGTTTAATGACTCCATTAGTGTCTCATTTGTGCTCTATTTGCCATCACATTACAATTCCCACCACCAAGAAAAGCAAACTTTCATTTCATGACTTTCATCAGGTATTTTCTACTTAAGGAAAACTATTATTGTCTGATAATCAGCTCTAATCATTAATAATTGCCTACTTAGACACTGCACAGTTTTAGCATATTTTTAAAACAAGTATTCTCATTTCAGCAAAACTAGCATCACATGCACTTGGAAATTTTGGGACATAAATAGCCAAGAAAAAGAGTTTTTTAGTCCTGAGGCTTCAGGCTAAAACATAACAGTCATACTGAATAGCTGTCCACTGTTCTGTGCTGATGCACTATTTTCTCCTTGTCATCTTCTATACTGGGACACATCTGGTGATACCCATTCCCCTTTCATTTTTCCCTCAGGGACAACTTGATTTACTGTCTTTATGGCTTGCCCTTTTCTGAAGGGGAATCTGTGGCATTTTGAAAATCTTACTGCAAATAGAGAAAGTTATTTTTTATTTTTTGTTTTTTGGTCTACAGTTTGAACCATAAAAGTAAAACAACACTATTTAGTTGATTTAAATTCAAGGTGTTTGTCTAAAAGTGTTAAAAGTTTTAATAAGCCTGATCTGAGCTGAAGAGTAGGTGCTTTTGCCTTCCTTAAAGTCACAGTCACATTGGGGATATTTGGAAGATGTTGACGAATGTTTTCATAACTTTACCCTCCGGGAACATCTTCCCAATGACCTGCGCTCTCTCTAGATGTCCAGAAGCAATAACTATCAGGACAGATTACATGACTAATAACAGCCTGCAGATGAGCGATCACTGGAGGCTACACAGGGGCAGTGGTTGCCCTCACGTCTGTGATCTTGTCCCAGATCCAACTCTGCTGGGGGTGTAGCAGGCGGGGGAAGGAACACGGGTGCTGCTGCCACCAGCTTTGATTAAAGCAAATACACACAGCAACTGCTCTGTTTTCTGCTCCTTGTTGTGTCTTGAGGGACCTCCGCCACTCAGACAACTACTCAGGCTCAGACACAAGTGTTGCAGGGAGAAGGGTCAGCCTGTAGCTACAGATGAGATTGAATTGTCATTGTATATAATGTCACCTATGAGGCATCATTCAGGATTTGAATAATTACTGTTGACAGAGCCCTGCAGCCGGTACATGGCCTGTATATGGATTTCTTTTGAAAGACATTAATTGTTTAAAACATTTATGAATACTTTATCTGCTCAAGCAGTCTGGTTAAATATGGGTTAATAACAATATACATAAAAGCAGGACAAAGCAGTTGAACCATGTCATCATTATGATGGCATTTAGTTACTTAATTAGGCCGCACCAAACAATATGTATACCAATAAATAACGCAGAATACAGACACAGTTTGAACAATTTTACTCTGTATGTAAGTGAATGTGTGATCAGTTCAGTTATACTTATAGTGGAAACTCTAGTTATTTTGAAAGATATGGAGCTATTTTGATCAAGTGGTAGTTTTTATCATGGGCCGGTTCTGGAACCACACTTTGACCTGCCGCTCGGTCAGGTCCAGCAGGGCCGCGATCTCCACCCTC
>JAOXNZ010000091.1:4164507-4180292 GCA_028566095.1 Kryptolebias brasiliensis
TGTGAATGGTTGTTTGTCTCGTTTGTCTCTATGTGCGATGGACTTGCGACCTGTCCAGGGTGTCCCCCGCCTCTCGCACAGTGATTGCTGGAGATAGGCACCGGCTGTCCGCAGCCGTTAAAGAAGCGGTTAAAGAAAATGGATGGATGGATGGATATATACATATATATATGTATACCATCCATCTCGCCCTATTTGTTCTACATGGGCCGTTCCACTTTCACTCCAAGCTCAGGTCCTCTCTGAGGTTGTTCCTGGGATCTGTTGGAGCCACTCTTCCAGTCTGGAGGTCACAGCACCGAGTGCTCCGATGACCACCTGTGCAACTGAGGCCTTGACTCTCCACAACTTCTCTATTTCCTCTTTCAGCCCTTGGTATTTTTCCAGCTTCTCGTGTTCCTTCTTCCTGATATTACAGTCTTGGGACTGCTACATCTATCACCACTGCTTTCTTCTGTATCTTATCTTATGTATCCGGTTGGTTAGCCATTACCTGTTTGTCAATCTGGATCTTGAAGTCCCACAGTATCTTAGCCTTGCTATTTTCCACCACCTTAGGTGGAGTCTCCCACTTTGACTATGGGACATCCAGTCCATACTCAGTACAGATGGTCCTGTACACTATTCCAGCCACTTGGTTATGGCGTTCCATGTATGCTTTGACTGCCTGCATCTTATATCCTGCTATTATGTGCTGGACTGTCTCAGGGGCATCTTTACACAGCCTGCATCTTGGGTCCTGCCTGGTATGATAGACCCCAGCCTCTATTGCTCTTGTGCTGAGGGCCTGCTCTTGTGCTGCCATGATTAGTGCCTCTGTGCTGTTCTTCAGTCTAGCCCTTTCTAGCCACTGGTAGGATTTGTTGATATCAGCCACTTCCTCACTTCATCCTGTATAGTGGCTCTGATGCTCAGAGCCTGATGCTCAGAGCCTCTTTTCTCTTAGTGTACAGTCTCAGGGTGCTGGACTCGCATTTTGAGGAGCTTTCGTGTCTTGATGTCAGTGACTTCTATCTCCTCCTTTGGCCAGGTTATTATACCAGCAGGGTATCTGATGACTGGCACCACATATGTGTTGATGGCTTGGACTTTGTTCCTACCATTCAGCTGGCTCTTCAGGACCTGCCTTACTCTCTGTAGGTACTTGGTTGTGACTGACTTCCTTGCCACATCCTGGTTGCCATTTGTCTGCGGTATTCCAAGGTACTTGTAGCAGTCCTGGACATCTGCAATGTTGCCTTCAGGTAGTTCAACCCCTTCAGCTGTGATCTCCTCTCTTGCTGCCAATGTCCTCGTGAGGTGGATCTGTGAGTTGATGTCTCGCTCACTTTTGGCATACATGTAGAAGAGGTGTATCCATAGTCATTCTTTGCAGTCATCTGGCCCATGCAGGTCAAAGCATCACCTTGGTATATGTCACATTTGATGCTTGCTTGTGCAATTGGTTTTGAATTGGGCTCTAGAGTTGTCTTCCACATTCCCATTGAGTTCTCAATGATGTTGATGTTATACAAGTTCAAGCACTCCAGTATCCATATGTGGGGCATCAAGTGTATATGCTTTTCCTGTAGTCAATCCAGGCAGTGCTGGTGCTTGGCTCCCCTGGTGTTGGTGCAATCAGGTATTGACACATGTGCCTATTCATCTTAGCTTCCATGTTGTACAGAGGCAGGTGATTGGCCGGTAGTTGGGTCGACCACTCAGGGTGGGTCATTTGACCTGCTAGGTGTTCGTGGAAAGCGGTCAGTAGGTGTGGCTCATGTCAGGCCCTGGTGCAGTCGCATGCCACTGTTATTGTTCTTGGTGTGTTCAGATCTTGGATCCTGAAGCCATGGGGCATTATCATTGTCATATGTTTCTCCAGTGTTGCTCAGTCTCAGCTCTGGGTGGATCTACTCTCTTGTTGGCATTCCCATTGAGAGTACACTTGGGATGGTGCAGACCCTGTTTATTCTCCTGGCTTCCACTTTTTGAGTATATCTCCTCAGACCTCAGATGAGTAGCCAGAGCTTTGAGCTGTTGTTTGTCAGTTTCTAGAGCCTCGGGAATGGATATTTCTGTTCTGGCTGATTTCTCTCTGAGCCTTGATTTTAGTTTTCAGCCTCCTCCCTCCAATGCTCCTTATTGCTTGTAGGCTTGATCTTATAGCCAAGTATGTCAATGAGTATACCAGCTTATTGGCCTCTGTGATGGTGTCAGTAGGGATACTGGTAATTATAATGGCTTGGTACCTATATTTGGATGGTGGGGATTATAGTATCTCCCCCCTGACCTGTCATCCTGGCTCCCCCTTGCCGTAGCATCATTGTTGAATCTTGTCAATCTCTAGTGGTGATAGCAGGTTTCGCTCTCGAATGTTGGAAAACTGGGTTGGAAGTTGTTTCGTTGTCAATTTGGATGATGGTACCCATCATGATCTACACTCACCTCACCGGCCACTTTATTAGGTACACCTTGCTAGTACCGGGTTGGACCCCCTTTTGCCTTCAGAACTGCCTTAATCTTTCGTGGCATAGATTCAACAAGGTACTGGAAACATTCCTCAGAGAGTCTGGTCCATATTGACATGATAGCTTCACGCAGTTGCTGCAGATTTGTCATCTGCACATCCATGATGCGGATCTCCCGTTCCACCACATCCCGAAGGTGCTCTATTGGATTGAGATCTAGTAACTGTGGAGGCCATTCGAGTACAGTGAACTCCTTGTCGTGTTCAAGAAACCAGTGTGAGATGATTCGTGCTTTATGACATGTTGCGTTATCCTGCTGGAAGTAGCCATCAGAAGATGGGTACACTGTGGTCATAAAGGGATGGACATGGTCAGCAACAATACTCAGGTATGCTGGTGTAGATTCTCAGTCATCCAGGACATGGTAAATCCAAAAAATGTTAAAAACAAAAGCAACTGGACTTCAATTTGTATACTACTTTGTATAATACTCAGGTAGGCTGTGGCGTTGACACGATGCTCAATTGGTACTAATAGGCCCAAAGTGTGCCAGGAAAAAATACCCCACACCACTGCACCACCACCACCAGCCTGAACCGTTGATACAAGGCAGGATGGATCCATGCTTCCATGTTGTTGACGCCAAATTCGGACCCTACCATCCGAATGTTGCAGCAGAAATCGAGAGTCATCAGACCAGGCAACGTTTTTCCAATCTTCTATTGTGTAATTTTGGTGAGCCTGTGCGAATTGTAGCCTCAGTTTCCTGTTCTTAGCTGACAGGAGTGGCACCCGGTGTGGGCTTCTGCTGCTGTAGCCCATCCGCCTCAAGGTTCGACGTGTTGTGCGTTCAGAGATGCTCTTCTGCATACTTTGGTTGTAATGAGTGGTTATTTGACTTACTGTTGTCATTCTATCAGCACATTAAAATAAAATTTGAAGTCTATATATTTTGAATAAATTTGTTTTTTTTGGAAAGTTTGAGAGAACAAGAACTTATCTGAACACATAGCTATATAATTCCCACTTCGTACACAACTGCTCACCTACTTGTGAGAAGGCTTGTTGATTATAGTTATATTCATACTGTCTTATGTCAAACACTTAATTCCCCTGCTGTTACAACACCGAGCCAAATGTTACTCTTGTTTGTGTCCTTCAGTTGGATAAGGGTCTACTTATGAATGCAGGAGTGGTGTTTGCAAGTTTGTTTTTCTTCTGTGTTACACTTGTGTTTCCTTGGAGAACGGCCTGATGATGTGCACATCAGAGTTTGACAGTTTTTCCTTTAAATTCATTGAATGCAGCAACATTTAGACTTCGTCAGGTAGATTTATGGGTGCTACACAAAGATGAAAGCACTGTTTATTTAGATTTATGCAAATGTTGATGCAGAGGAACAAAGAATCCTAACAACTGTTTTATTTCCCATTGTGTCACATTCTCCTCAAATGTTGTGCTGAAATTTTCCTTTGATGAATTTTAAATTATACTATAATTATTCAAATTGCTGCCTATTGTGATCTTTGTAAGGCAGAAGTTCAGATATGGCGCAGCTTTGTACTTTGAACATTGAAATTTAAAGGAATTTGTGTTGCTGTGTTATGTATGAAAACCTCAGTGGCATTTTTTTTTTTTTTGCCACTGAGCTTACTCTCATTACATTAAACTGTTTCTTTAAATGAATCTGTGTTCACTTTTGTTCATGTTGGAGCTACTTAATGGGATTTGAAAATCAAATCTATTCCAGTTTCTTACAGGTTGCATTTTCTTGAAACTGAGTGCACTGCACACAACTGAATTTTAAGGCATCAAAAGTCTTTATCTTGCCAGTAAAACAATTTTTTTAGGCTCAAAACACCATTATATAAAACCTAGTTATAGTTTCTATACATTGACCAAAGTCGTTTAGTCATTATATAAGCTAAATTTATCAAATTATTTAAAAATTTCTTTCTACTGACGGTCAATCCTGCATATCTATATACATTTTTCTGTTCAACTTTCTGCTGAAGAAAATCTTTTTTTAAGCATCAGTAAATGCTGTTGTGCATCACATGGAGGCATTTTTCTAAAATATGATCAAAGTTTAATTCTGTATAAAAAACCATTGCACGCAGAAGAATAATATGTATTTGTGTAGAAATCCATTACTTCTCTTGGAGACCAAAGATTTCCTTCTGATCCATTCTAAGTCATGTGCAGCGAAGAGAAGAATTGCACAACAAGACATCTTTAAAATGTTCTTTTTTTTTTTTGTGAGGAAAATAATTGATCACACAGGATGTTAAACAAGTTATCATCTCCTTGTTGGACAGCCTGTTACTTTTTTGTAGCCAGCAATTTTTGTCAACATCACATCTGGTGTTTTTCTTTTGGATGCCCCAAATAGAAATTTTACAAGCAACATTCAAACATCTAACTGAGAGGTCTACTTTTGTGGCCGATGGTTATGTTTTTTACCTCCACACTGAAAACATAATTTCTACAGGATTCACAGAATGGGGGAAAGCTCTCCACTGATATCATTTTGTGCACAGCAAACCTTTTCTTAACAATGTTGGCTTGCTGGACGCTGACATGATCCCCACACACAATGGTTTAGCAAATTGGGTGTCTGTAAGGTGTGTTTAGGAAAGCCAAGGAGAAGTCGGGTGTTTTAAGATCCAATTTGTGGAATATTTCTGCTCAAACCATAATCAAAAATGGTTTGAGCACCTCACACTGCAAGATTGTCCCCCACTTTGGTCTTGTGTGCCATTTGAGACTCTTTGTTCGCTGTGTCATCATCTGCATTTCAATAGATACAACCAAGGTTAAGAGATTTAGTTCCTTGATCTCACTTGGCAGCTATTTATCCAAATTCACTGACATCAAAAACATGTCAGTTTGAGGAAATCTATAGATTAGACATAAATGACATATTTTGTTAATTGAAAGGATTACTTTCATTTGAAGACCTATGCTGAAACAACTGAGAATCACTAAAGCAGTTTTGATCTGCAAGGTGATTATGTATATTATAGACTTGTAGTTAGCATTTTGCACATAAGTGCCCAAAACCCTTGCAATTAGCTTTAATGAGCAATAAATTAAATATACATTATTGAATCAAAGTGCATGAGAAAAAACTGTAAAGCAATAAAAATAAAGTTTTTTTTTTTTTCTGTTTCCTAAGTAAAAGACAATAAATATAACTATAGCTGTCTGCACCATCCTTCCATCCTTTATCCTTATCAGAGTCCTAACATTCCAAATGTTTTTTCTCCCTTGCTTCTTGTTAGCTGCAGTTGGAAATGTTGCTGAATTATTATACAAAAAATACTTTAAAATGTCTTTTTTTTTCTTATTAAATATTGTTATTCCTGTAACTCTGCACAAGCAGTATGAGACTGCATACCTAAACTTGCCATGCCACTCCAGGTATGTGAATTTAATTCTCAAACTAGTATTGATTTTTGTGTTCTTTTCTTACAGGATTATGTTGTTACGAAACAACACTTTGAAAATTGTTAACTCCAGCCGAGCGGATGAAGGGAACTACGTGTGCCGGGCAGAGAATCAGTTGGGCTCAGCAGAGATGACTGCTATACTGTGGGTAAAAGGTAAGTGATGCCCTGGAGGCCTTTATTTTCTGCCAAATTAGCACAAGTCAGCCTCCAGTAAACAGTCCCCAATGTCATTTTACCCCCCACCATTTTTTGGGTGCCAGGAAATTTATTGTGCTTGATCAGCCGTGAAGAAGGGTTTTCACATTCAAGAATCATATTACAAGGGCAAACTTTAACAGTCTAACAGTCCATCTCAGAGATGCACTGCACACAGATCAGATCAGAGCTAACTAAAATCTCAAAATGGCATTTCTTTGCACAAGTGAAATTTGGCGTCTGATTGTTGCTTTGGCACTAATATTGCAGTCAAATGCAGCTGCTTGACGCTAGTTTTGGGTAGGCCTGAGGTGACAGTGCAGCAGTTTTGTGCTTCCAGAGGCCATGCGTGTGGTGCTTAGCCCGAGCAGAGTGGAGGTGACTGTGGGGGAGAGCGTGGTGCTGAGCTGCAAAGCAACACATGACACATCATTGGATGTGGCTTTCCAGTGGTTCTTCAACCAGAAACCTATCAACTTTCAGCAAGACGGCAGCCACTTTGAATACATCCAAACAGTAAGAGCAAGAGTAAGAGCCAAAGAATCTTAAATCACTTTATAATGTTGGTTGTTTACCTATGAATTCAACTTTATTTTACTAAATAAACATGTACAATCATAAAAATACTACTAGTTGTGTAAATCAGTTTTTTTGTTGCTTTTCTATTGTGTGAATGCTGAGTCACAATACATTTCTTGTTTATTGTTTTTTTTCTGTACATTTTTTGAAATCTGACTACTTAACATACTGAGTGCTATTTTGGTCATTAATATATATATGTATATGTACATACAGAGAAAGAGAGAGAGAGGTCTTTGAAATACATTTGACAAATACACATTTGTCTTCTTATGCTACCTTTAGTTTTTCGGCTACCTTTCGTTTACTTTTTAGCTACCATTCTGCTACTTTTAGCCTTTAGCCACCCTTTTGCTACTTTTAGCTAGCATTTTGCTATATTTTGATTCTTTACCTTTTAACTTGTCTTTGCTTCTTTTAGCTTTTAAACTCAGTTTCAGCTTCTTCAGCAAATTTCAGTAAAACCATTCAGCACTCAGCATTTTCACAGAAAATGCAATTTGTTTAGATTATTATATTTTTTTCCAAAATTTGCTGATCTATTATGTCTGCTTGTGGATTTTTTTTTATTTTCTGTGACTTCCTTTCTGTATTTTTATTCAATCAGTTTCACTGCATGACACAAGATGCTTGATACTTATATTAAACCAAATTATTACAATTTGTGGTAAATTGTCACACAGCCTCTAAAGTTTACACTGGTTTTTAAAGTAAATGTTTTGGCTAGTAAATTCCAAGTTGTGCTTTAATTAAATATGTAATAACAATGATTATAATTGAATTTTATGGAAACTTAAGGTTAGAACTGAAATCTCAAATTTTTTTTAATCAGTGAGGCTCAGAATATACCTTATCAATATAATAAAATTAAGTATATTTGAGATTTCTCATTAGTTGTGACCTTTGAAAACTATAAATGTATAGAATAATGTCTCTACACAAAACAAAACCAGACACATAAAGTATCTGAAAATATAAAAATCAGTGGAAACAGTAGCAACAGTAATCAGGAGGTGTGGAACGAGCTATAATAAGGCTAATCAGTGCTACTTTAACAGTCTGGATGAGGAAAAACACATTGGTAAAGCCTTTACACTTGGCATGTGGATTATCTCTATAGAAATCAGTGTTTCTGCTGAAGTTTTAATACTGCAACTGCTGTGAACAATGTCATTCTTTCCTAGCAAAAAAAAAGGCAAGATTACTTTTTAAATGAACTTAAATGTGATGCATATTTGGTAAAAATTGGTTAAACTTGAAGAATTTGTCCAACATAGAAACACAGATGTGAAGTATTTGCTGCCTTTGAATTTATTTTCCACATAGTGATACAGAGTGACTGTGTGATAATGGTGGCACAGCAGCGTAGTGGTTAGAGCTGTCGCCTCCCAGCAAGAAGGTTGCAGGATTGCATCCCTTTCTGGGTGGAGTTTGCACGTTCTCCCTGTGCACACGTGGGTTTACTCCAGGTACTCACAGTTTAGAGAAGTTTGACAGAAGAAAGTTTTTGTAACAGTCTACTGCATATTACTAAATTTAGAGCTAAGTCTAAAAATAAAGTGAAAACTATGACATAGGATGATGATGTAACAACAAAGCATTGTTAGGTTAGAGTAATAAATTGTTTTTCCAAGAAATTGTGCACACTGTTATTCTTTGTGCCAAGTCTGATTATTGAAATAAAGATAAAAATGCAAAACCATTTTTATCTTTAAATCTTAATATTGATTTTTGAATGCTTAATGCAGCTGTAGCTCTATTACAGCTTACTTGAGGGCCTTTTTGCCTTAAGTAAGAAATTATTGTGTAATAAAATCCACAAAGTACAGTCAACAAAATAAATAAAAACCCCAGTCTGACAGCTTTGTTACTTATCAGCTTTTGATCACATGCTAGTTTGAGGTATATTTGGTAATATTTTAACACTAACATGTAAGTTTTATGTTTTAACAAGTGTTTGAATGCCACAGAGAATAATAAAGCATTAAAAATGCTTGACAAATAAACCAGGATAAAACAGGTTAGATGCAAATTAGCAACAGAGCAACTAGTCTTGTTTACGTTGATGTTTTTTTGTCAACAGCGGGTGTTAAAATCACGTTCATCCTGAGGTATCCTGAGCCACAATTGCACTCTAAAGAGGAAGTATTTGCAGTGACAATCCTTCACAGGCAAACAGAGGCCAGGCTGAAGCATGGCTTGTAATTTTAATCAGGTTTCGTGCTAAACAGCTGCCTGTAGACCTTGGATTATTCCCAGTTTTGCCTTAGGCCTTTCTCATTTCAGCAGACAGAAAATACCAGCAGCTGAAGAATGTAGCACCTGAATTAAACAGGAATTTCTCAAGCCACATGAGCCTCTACAAGTTGTAATGGAATCACACTTCTTGTGTCATGCTCATTTAGGCTTGCCTGATGCCTTCCTTTTTTTATGCTTTCCTTTTCCCAATTGCAGCAGTCCTCTACGGTGGATCTGATGATTAGGAGCATTTTGTTGAAGCATGCTGGGAAGTATGGATGCAGAGCCCAAACCAGTGCCGACACTGTATTTGCAGAAGCAGAGCTCCTTGTGCGAGGTAAGCCTGATATCTTTCAGTGCAGCAATAAACTGTGCTGTCATGTTCACACTTTACCGGATACCAAATACCCCAACCTCCAAAAAAAAAAAAGAAAAATGATCAATGTCCATGAAACATGATTGACTCATTCTCATGCACAACTGCTTTTGGAGAATTTAGCTCAAGAAGAATAAAAACAGTCAATGTTTGGGCCCCTGAACAATGATTTCAAAATTTATTTTCAGCTCTAAAGCAAAACGTAAAAAAGTATTGCTTTGAATTAATAAAATCAAGCATTCAAGATTTTGTCTCTCAAAGGGATATGGGGTTGATGCCTGCCACATTGCAACCCCTTTTTGATCATCTTGATTAATCCATTTTTATTAACGTGACTGTGCTCAACAGACTGTCTATCTGCATAAATAACTTTCATATTCATTGTTAAATTGATTTTCTCCACTGTCTAGAGATAAAATGTCCTTTTCTTCCTAAATATAATGTTATGTAATGATTATTGTCCATGCAGGTCTGGTTTTGACTGTCTTGTTATGACTCAGTGACAAGTTTTCAGGCTCCTCATTACTTTATGAATAACAATGTACCCATGCCTCATAACGTCAAGAATATTTCTTCTGAGATGACAAAAACATTTATAAAGACCATTCATCCAAATTTGTTTAGTTCAGTTTTACTTTGTGTTTACATGTAGCATGCTGGGCCCCAGTTTATTCATATTGTTTTCGCAAAAAGAGAAAAAAACTGAAAAAATAAAATAAATAAAAAGCAGGTGAGTGACATTTTTTTAGTAGTACGACCAGCCATGATTTGTACACACAACCTTTTGCTCAAAGCACTAGTGTCCATGTTTGCCAGAAATGAGCTAAGCTATTAAGTCATATATTGATTTTATGTAAGTCATTCAGAAGCCTATGGCAAGTTTAAAGCAGGGCAGCACAATATATTTAAATTTATTGTCACCGCAGTATCGAAATTGGAAAGGACTGCAACAAATCATAGGCCATTATATTTTAAGTATGCATTCATGTTCTGCATGCTAATAAAATATTTGGTCATCCAGCAGCCTCTCACTGGCCTTGATGCCCACACCTGGTTTAGATGATAATGATGACAGAACAGAAATTGAGGGGTAAGGAAAATGTGGGTTTATCACAACTGATATTTTCATTGCAGTGTTAAACAATAATTCATCACAAGTTTTTCTAATATTGTGCAGTCCTAGTTTAAAGGAAATAAACAATATTTTATAAAGTTGAGTTCTAGCCAACATTTAAAGTTAGAAACAAAGTCATTTTGAACTGTCATAAATGTCACAAATATAAATACGTTATAACTATGAAGCAAAGCAAAGTGTTACATTGCAAAGTATTAATTAATTCTGTTTTTTGTGTTCAGGTTCTTTATTTTATGGACTTTTGTATTTTAGTACCTGCTCAGTGGAGCAGTTGCCCACTTTTTAAAGTGTGGGTGCAAACTTTGTTTTTTGCTGCCTCATTTTTAACCTAAAAAGATGTTGTCACTCTGGCTTTAAAACAAAAGCATGTACTGTTTATTGATTCTAATTTTACTTTCTTAGTTACAAACTAAAAATTTAATATTAAAAATAACTGCCACATTCTACACCCACTCTCAGCTTTCAGTTGGTTCCATCTCATCAGAACACTGGTATCTACTCTAGCTCACTGTCAGACAGACAGTATTCAGCTGAGGAGGCAGGAAAGAAGGCCAAAGTCATTTTTTTAAGTTTTAAAACCGTGTCGCAACTTTTTGGATCATGAATAACACATAATAGAATAAGAAGTTTAAAGCTTAATATCCAAATAATTCATTGCATTTAGTCATGGTTTATTAAAAAAGAAAGTATACCTTTACCTGATTAAATCCCTGGCCTCCTGCAAAAAAATCTTGCAACTTCTATTACACCAAACAGGCACACTGGCTTTGCTCCCCCATTTTATATCATAATCAGTTGTACATGTAGACAAGAACCCATTAAACTAATTTAATTTTTATCCAGACTGAATTCAACTTTACTAAAGTTGCAAAATGCTTCACTGAGTATAGTGGAGGATGTAGTTTCAGTTTTTTTTATTTTTATTTTTGTTGAGTGTCTTGTTTTTCTTGTTGCATTAGAAGTACTCATTTACTTACATTGGTAAAGCTGTATTAAATATGTTATATGTTTAAATAAATTAGCACAGGCTAACAAGCTAATGTGCTAAAATGAGCACACAAGTGATGAAGTACTAAAACATTCCACTTGGAACCTGGTCTAAAGAATTATTGTTCCTGCAGCTAAGCCAGATGTAGACTATGATAATTTACTGTTTTCCCAGATGACAAAATTCAAATGTCACTTTCTTTGCAACCTTCTTACAGGAACCTTTTAGGGACACAGTACACTGAGTTTCACTGAGGATCTCACCTGCCAGCTTTTCTTTTACAGCTGTTCACCCTGGAGTCCTTAGATGTTTGTTGCACTTACAGATTGCAGTTTCCTCTGAGCGCTGACGTAAACATATGTTCAGCTGTATTGAAATACAGGAAGGGCTATCACACAATGTGTTTTAGTATAACTGGCTCTTAAAACACCATCAGATTTTCTTATACACTTTAGAACAGCAGCAAATTGTTTTCTTTGTTTGTTTGTTTTTCTTCTGTCCTCACATTTTGAAAGCATTTTTGCATCAGATGTCCACAACTGTAGCCTAATTAAATCTGTGTCTTCTATTTGTTCCTCTACCAGGTCCTCCTGGACCCCCCGGAGTGGTGATAGTAGAGGAGATCACAGACATTACGGCCACCTTGTCTTGGACTCGTGGCCTCGACAACCACAGCCCTATCAGCACCTACAATTTACAAGCCCGAAGCCCCTTTTCATTAGGGTGGCAAACTGTCAAAACAGGTAATCAATAAGGAGCAAATTGCTGCCTCTAGATTTAGAAGTTTAATGTGGGCCCATAAACAAGTCCTATAATCCTGCCCAAAGTAATATACAAAAATGGAGAATTAGCTCAACTAGAGCAGGGGAGTGTTAATGAGTGGCATAATTAAAATGTCTTTTGGTAGTTTACTTTTAAATATTAACATTAATGAATCTGACACAGTTGGTCTGAACAAATATAACTGAGTTTCATCAGATGCCTGTTTAAAAAGTTCAAATAAAAGTCTTGTATTGTTTTATGACAGAACTTGTTCTTTGTTGAAAAGAGTTTTGTTAAAAGTAATGAGTCTGTTTCAAATGTCAGATCAGCACTTAGTGGAAAATTAACCTTTTGGACTTGAATTATAGGACTTATCCATATTCATTTAGTATATAGCACTTTCAGATCTTTAGAAACAAATTAGATTCTTATTTTTTTTGGTTACTTTAGAGAATAACCATCAGTTATTATCACTTAACATTAATGG
This sequence comes from Kryptolebias brasiliensis, assembly GCA_028566095.1. NCBI lineage: Eukaryota > Metazoa > Chordata > Actinopteri > Cyprinodontiformes > Rivulidae > Kryptolebias > Kryptolebias brasiliensis. Next base: position 4,177,170 of record JAOXNZ010000091.1, read on the forward strand.
ATGGGGCTTGCTAAGCGTTGTGTGCAATCTATCTTAATATGCCGTGAGATAATAATAGCAGAGTCTAAGGTGCGATAATGATACATCCCCAAAGATATATTAATCATACTTTGTATACACTCCTCTCACATCATGTCTGTTCAACTACATTTAATTCAATAAAGCACAATTAGGGCCCAGTGATAAATTTTTGGTGTTGAACTTGCTCAGATTAGCATAAAGGGGACTGAGCATTTAGCCCCTACTTCTTGCAAACAAAGCTATCAGCTCATGTTTGAAGAGCAGCTTGCTTGACAGAGTCGTCTCATTGTTAGCTGCTTTTTTGTGATAAGAGCATAAGCTCCACTGCCTCAGAGACCTATGGTTCATTTGCGACATGGATAAGCTTTCAGTTAATGTTTATTTTCTACTGCAGTATCAATATTGGCAATGCTTGATTATGGAAGTAAGACAAAAAGCTAGACTGGTTCAGTTCCCTCCTGGTAATTTAGTTTTAAATGCATTTATAAGGCATTTTCCAGTCTGAGAATGTGATTTATTTTGTCACTCAGTTCTACAGAAGCTGTGAGAATTGATTGAATGGGTAATGACTTTTACTTTTTTATGTGCTCTGACGCTGCAATTAAGCTGTTGTTCATGCATCAAAATGTCATATGCCGAGTGTTAAGTAAACTCTGGAACATCACCACCTGGTGTGAAAATATGCCAAGTCACGGGGAATCTGGAGAAGAGATAAAAAACCCTGTGCAGTCAATAAGAACAAAGGCGATACATTTATTTATTTTTCTTTTTTGCTATGCACTGCTGCTCACTGAATTTGAAATAAACCAATGGTTATAGTTTAGAAGTTAAGGATTGTGTCTCATCTTTTACAGGCTGGAGTAAACAGTACAGAAAATGTATTCTGCTTTTTCTTTTGTTGTTTTTTATTTTTCAAATCCATTTGTCTCAGTTTTAAGAAACATAAAATGGCACATCCTCATAAGACTTGATAATCACTTTTAAAGTAATGTGTTGCTGTTAATGAATGCCTGTAAGCTGCAATCCAGGCCCTGTTGAACTGTCATGTCTGTGCCTCTTCTCACTTAATTCAGTCTGGTCTTTTGCAATAAAACACCTGCTCAGTTCCATAAGTTCTTCAGTCCAAACGACCTTATAGGCCATTTCTTCGTACCCTTAAACCAGGCCCATAATGGTGTCCTCAGTGCTAAATGACCAGATAGAACATTTTTTGTTCCTCAAATATGACTCATATAGCAGTTATCACATATTTAAAAAGGTCATTAGGAGACATTTTCTTCATCTTGCCACAGTGTTGATTAGATTCTATTAAGGCTCTGCTTCATGTACTGCTTTCAACAACAGGACACACATTTGAAACCAGGAAATTAAACAGTTTTTTCAGATCCTTGTTATTTTTATGCACTACCTCAAGGCCACAATTATTTAAACACTTATTTTACTTCATGCTTGAGTTTTGGCAATAAGAAAGTGCTTGTTTTAGATTAGGAAAAAAATCATGATTAGCAATAACACTTTTTTTTTAAATCCTCATTATGGCTGTTTAATGACACATCAGCAACAGATGTTTAGACAAAGTTTTGTCACTTTGGTGTGTTTTAAGCAATAAAACTACTTGGTTAAGTATATAAATCAAGCCTACTTGAATAAGTAAAACATCACAGTTAGGACTAAAATACATTCTTACTGCTGCATGTTGTCAATAGATGCAAGTTTGACTCTTAAAATGCAGTTGAGTTAAGTTAAAACTTTTTAGCTGCTTGGCCAGAAAATCCTCTTTGCACTCTTGATTGCCTTGGCAACAGTTTTTATATCGTAAGTGGGGGTGTAATTTAAAGTCTTTGATTCCTAAGTGATTTTCTCCTCAGTGTGGATTGGAACACTATCAAACACCCTCACGGCTGAAGGTTTGCACTTATGTCGGTGTTTTTCTTGCATGATGTATGTGATGTAAACTGTAATAGCTGTTTTTTGTTGTTGTTTTTTTTTTTTCCTGATCGAACAAACTAACAAGCTACACTGTTTTTGCAGACCCAGACTCAGTGACTGGGGACATGGAGTCAGCTGTGGCAGTAGAGCTCAATCCCTGGGTGGAATATGAATTTAGAGTGGTGGCAAATAATGCAATCGGGACAGGAGATCCCAGTGCTCCATCTAGAAAAGTTAGGACCAAAGAAGCAGGTAAATTCTGGATTAGCACTATGTGCAAGTCACATTTTGACAGATAGCAATGTAAATAGTCTAAAAATATATTATTTGCTGCATTTAATTGTTCAAACATTGTCACCCAGTGATCTCACAACTGTGTTGTATTTTCATTCCTAATCTAATCAGCTTTAACTGAGAAAAGAATAAAAATAAGATGAAAAATATTAAGCCTTTTTTTTCTGTTGAAGCAACTAGTCTTTAAATAACCTGAGGCAACAACACATCACCATACAGTAAATTCCTTTTGCTGCTTCACTAGCTGCTCATTTCCTCTCTAAAATATAATTACAAAGGTCAGTGGTCATTTCAGAGGAGCTTTTATAATCTGCCCCATCCCCTCAGCACAATTAACAGACTAATTAATGTATCTACACACAATTAATCCAGCCATAAACTTACAATACATCAGCCAAATGTCAACAACATGGTTTCATTACAAAACGCTGGACTCCCCTGTGGTTATCAGTGTGATTTTTATTTTTTATTTTTTATTAAACAGAAGCACAAGGCTAACTAAGTTTTCAGTGTTCTGCCAAATTGTTTATTCTTATCTTCAGTTGTCAAAAAGTAAAGAAATCTTTCAGTTTGTTGCGTGGGTTTAGTGATGCTGTCTTAATGTTGGGTTTTTTTCTTTGCACAGTTCCTGCTGTGGCTCCATCAAATGTTAGTGGAGGAAACGGCCGCAGGCACGAACTGGTCATCTCGTGGGAGGTAGGTCCTCTGCCAAAAATCTCCCTCTGTAGAACAAATGTGACAACAAGTGCAAAAACCACAAAATGTCACAGCAGTTCTGCTGTTAGGAAGCCTCAGATTTGGTTGAATAAACAGATAATCATGGAAGCTTTAATTTAGTCTACTATCATAATTAAAAGATGGAAATTTGCTCTTTGTGTC
>JAOXNZ010000091.1:4195944-4209343 GCA_028566095.1 Kryptolebias brasiliensis
GCCCCTATTGTTAGGAGAGAGAGGGCAATCTGCATGTGAATCCAGCTTACAGAACATCTCAGCTTTAAAAGCTCAAAATCCACACACTCTGTTTTTGAATTAAGAAAGCTCCTTGGATGAGAAGCGAAACGTCTTCAAATACAAAATTGAAGTCCAGTCACTTTTGTGTTAAACCTTTTTTGGATTTCCTTGGCTTTGTTAATACTGCCACATAAAAAGAAATCATTTGTGAAAGTGATCTAATGTCCTCTCTGAGTTTTCTGTTTTCTTTATGTTGGCATTAACTTTGCTATCTCTGCAATACTGCATATGATAGGAAAGAAGGAAGTACATTTATTTGCCATAATACAATGCCACAGTATTAGAAAATTTGCATTTAAGAATGTTTTTTTAAACAGCCAGGATGAAAAAAAGCAGTCAAACTCAACTTTGGAAGCTAAAGTGCAGATTTATTTACAAAGGAGAAAATGTTCTGTTGATTTGAACACAAATACCTTTGCCTGTGGCAGACAGTGTACTATTAGAAGCAAGTTTAAAAAAGCTCATTTAATTCACTGTGAATTCTAATTTACAGCAAATTAGAGCAGAAGTGTCCTACAGTGAGGCCTAATTAGAAGAGGAATCTGAGAAGTAAAATCACAGATTCTTGCCAGATGATGTTCTATCTTTTAAAGTTGATTTACACAGACTAATATTAAAAAGTAATTGTAATTAACATTTTACAGCTGCAGTCACATCAAATTCTACGTGTATTAAAAGAATAAAATAGTAAACGATAAGCAAAATCAGAGTAAAATATTATTTTTACAGTAAAGTACTGATTGTTCCCCTTTGCTGCAACATCTAATTTCCACCAAGGAATAGTTTTGAAATTATGTTACACATCTTTGTGCTCAAAAGAAAATTTTCTTCATATTAAAAAGTCACAGACGCTGTTTTTTATGCAGATCCTGGAAGTCAGCCAAATCCCTGCAGATTGCAGGAGGTGGTGATTCAATTTGGAGATCCAAGCTTCTTTTCTCCAGGCTCATTGTTTGGGGAAATATAATGAGATGGATGTGTAAATCTGTGGATAAGGAGGGAGGGAGCTGCACAGAGAGATTTAAAGTTCAGTCAAGGTAGCAGTCAGCTCATTGCAGACCTTTTCCGAGACAAATTAATCTCCCCAGTTAGATGTTATTGTCACAGTAAGTCGAATTGTCACACAGGCTTTAGCACTTATGTGAAACTGTCTTTTTTGTGTGCACGTGGACAGATTTCTTTGAAACTATCACATACTGTAGTACTGGTTGCTTATAAAGACATGCCTCAACAGACACTGTGTCAGGAGATTCACAAGGTTCTGTTTATTTTTAGGGCTACTGTATCTGCCAATTTAGCTCACTATTCACTAGAGTGCCACGTCAGTGTCTTGTAAGCTCAGTGTCATCTTAAGCGAAATCATCAATAAATCACTGACCCTACATTAAAGATGTATGCTGCTAGTATGAGATCACCATTTGTATTTTTATGCCATGTAGAGGCTACCAGTTTGTTGTTTTGTTGTCATTATCTTGGGGTTTTCTGATTTAGAAGTGACGTGAAATGAATGGATCTAAGTAAGAAGCCTGGGACAGTGGGCAAACTTGTATCCATGATTTTAAAAAAAACCAACAGCTTTAATCATGCATAACTTTAAGCCTTAGTGCTAGGCCGATGTTTTTCTGGTTATCTTAGGTTCAGTGTTTTTTGTAAAGCTGTGGTTTAGTCTGTAGTTGTTTTTTGACTTCCTGTTTTATTTGGTTTTCTTTTTTCTGTCAGATTTGTTTGTTGAATTTTCTTCCCCAGGTATCTGTTTTTTTTACTTGTTATCTCCCTAAGTGTATATTATATGCATATATATATATTTATGTATATGTATACCTTTACCTTTTAATAATTTATTCATTCAATTATTTATTTGAAATTGTTTTTATGGACTTTGCATTTGTTTGTTTAGAGAATACCTGAACATCAGTGCTAGTTTTATTTGGTTCTGCAAGTGTTTTTAATGTTCACGCTTCTCATGCAATTGTCTCCTCTTCCACCTTTTGATGAAAAATGCATTTGAAAGTAAAGGTTTTGTTTGGCCTTTCTTTTTTTTAATAGTATACAGTCTAGACATGATAAAAGAATAACATAAAATGAACAAGTGTCACAGGAACAGAAGGGGAAAATGTCTACAGTTCTCATCCTGAACTTGTGATATTTACTGTAAGTAGCAAAACAAAACTTGGTTATTTGGATTTTTGTGCTTCTGAGCTGAAGATGAAACATCAGAATATAAAAACGTTTTTGCTTTTTAACAACAAGATCCATGTTTAATATCACCTGCTCTGATTGTGACAACTTTGTATTCAATCAGATTCAGTTTTATTTGCCAAACTAGGCTGCATACAGTACGTTCTATAATAATTCCTGAAATCTTACATTTATTACAAAAGACTGGACAAAGATGACTGTTCTTGATTCCCATTGGAGGCCTACAACATTGTATTTTTATTTCTTCTAATTCATGGGTTTGTTCAAATCTTCATTATGACCTAAATCTAGACTCTAATATTTGAGGTGTAAGTACCAAAACATTAAAATCTGGTAATCTGACCACTCATTTAAAAGAAATACACAATAATTTCCCACTGTTGAGAATTAAGCCTGTGTATCATATTTAAGGTATAAATGTTCAGTAGATTTGATTTAAAGACATGGAGTGACATCAAAACTATCCTGATTTAAAATCTGTTCTACTGTAAGTACTTTGTTTTATACATTATGTTGGCAGCTAGAGTATTTTGCTTACTTTCTTTTAAAAAGAGGTTTGAAAGTGTAACATTGGGGAAAAGGAGAGGGTAGGGTATAAATTTTGGAAAACAAAAATTTAAAATTGATGCCTGGGAATAACCATTTCTTTAGATGGCATAAAATTATCTCTTAATTTATCAAGTTAAAAAAAATGTTCCTGAGCGCTGTGGCTGTGGAATAAGGGATGATAAAGAACTGTTTAAGATTTTTCTTTTTCTTAGAAGTAAGTGGATCTGAAGATAATACCTAATGTTTTATTCATTGCTTTCAGATTCAGACGCATCAAAGTGCCACGTGGGTCTTCAGTGCATTGGCATCTTTGCAGATTGAACTGTCCTGACCTGTCACTAAGACCTTGCTGCAGCGTCCATTTTACATTTTTCAGTTGTTGAAGGACAGAAAGGTAAATGCTGGATTTATCCTCGAACTCGAGCTTGGCTGCGTGAGAAGGCATCCAGTTCATTTCTTGTCCTTTTACAGCATCATTGACTACTTTATAGTAAAGCTGGCTGCAGCAAACCTTGGGTGCAGCTGACATATTGCCTGATTTAAAGATTACCTGGGCGGCAGGTCTCAGTAAAACCTGGATCAGTTGAGGTTATCTGAAGTTTCCTTAAAGGTGAAATTAAGTAATAAAACAAAATAGATGACACTCTGTGCTTATCACTCTGCCTTTTTTAGTGACCTTTTAAGTTACTAGTATCATCAGAGACTCATACATTTGATGACTTAGAATTTGTTGAGGGTTTGTAACATTTAGAAAGTTGACAGTATACGCTGTGCATACAATTTAGCATGCCTGAAATGTGCCTGATTTTAAAATATACTGAAAAAAATGATTCAATTTTCAATTAAGCAGCAATACTTTTGCTCCACAACATGTATCAACAAATTGAAATTAACTAATTGTCTGTGATAAAATCGTTGGCCTTTCATTGTATAATCTGAAGACATATAGTTTAAATTAAAGGCCTAACATCCCTTGAAAGAATGCATATTGCTGCCACCTTTTATCCCAGAGACTAAGATCATCTTATGATGAGAAATGATGGAGGTGGAAGTCAAACCTTGTAAATAACTTTATGTTGTTTCATGCAACATGCACTTTTAAATTCAAAATTAGAAAAGCATTGAGCATTTTAAAATCAAACCGCAAGCTGGCTGTGTCAGGTAAGTTCTGCTTATATCACAGATATAAACAATTTCAATGGTTTTCTGCTAATTAAACAAACAAAGAGTTTTTCTTTATTGAGCAAATAAATGCTTCACTGGATAAAGCAGCTGGTTGCATAGGGTCATTAAGGTGTAAGACTCAAACACACTGCAGGCTACCAACCACCATCTAAAGGGAGGATACAGTGATACTGGCAGAATCAATGGCTTTATCAATACCATATAGACTGCCAAAATGCTTACAGCTGAAATCATTCACCTCCGATGTCTTACACAATGAGATGTCTTCAGTGTCTTCTGTTTGACAGTTGTGCACCATCAAAGTCCAACAACAACCTGGAGTTCCAATCACCCTCTCAGACTCTTGAGTGAAACCAGGTCCAAACATCTGTCAGAGAATCGATACCCCTTGAGACTCCAGCTGTAAGTAAGACCATGATGAATGGTACTGACTTGGAGGTGATTGAGCATGTCTGCTCTGATGGTGCTGCATTTAAATTGGGCTGTGCATGTAAATGTTTTCCATTAATTGGTAGCGAGAAGAGGTTTATTACCCGAGGTGAATGCAGATCTGCGACACGGACAACCGAAAGGAACATTCAATTCGGTTTTAATGAGCTGTAGAGTTGAAATCTAGGTTTTTGCACACAGGTTGAGCAGAGAGACACTTTTTTTTTTACTGTAAAGTAGAGATTTTCTCTTTTTTTTCCTTCAGTGATTAATGTCCTAAGCTTGACCTTATTGACTCAAAACTCAAATGACTAAATTGCTCTCAAGAGAAGTGCACTGTACCCTTCATTCAGACCAGGATTTGACACACATTATTGTTTTTCTTTGGTGGATTTGGCAGACTGACTTTCATTTTCCTAAATGCTGACATTGAGTCTGAAGACTGTCTGCAAACAGCTAAAATAAACTTGTCTGTTCGGGCAGACTGGACATCAAGGTCTTTAGTGTTGAAAAGGCTGCTTGATTAACACATTTTTACGGACCATTCAGCACGTTAGACAGATCCTTGATGCTTTTGACAAAGCTTATGCTCAACAGTAAAGAGCCGCAGGGAGGTAGAAAGCAAAGCTTTGAAAACAAAAGCAGAAGCACACCATGAGGGTATTACACAAATCATCAAATTAAGGTGGAAACTGTCAGTGCTATCATCTTCACACATCACAGCATGCAAACTCCTCAAAGTGTGTAAACAAAACTCTCATTTTAAAGTGGTCATGCACATGCTTCAGTGCTGCACAACTGAAGGTAAACATAATATTGAGAAAGCATTTTTCTACTTTAAAGGTACCATTTTAAAGTAATAAAGACCAAACAAAAAAATAAAGTTAAAAAACAAAATGCACAATATTTTTTTCTCATACCTATGGTTAATGTGTCCTTAAATTAAAAGTTTGAAAGCACAGTTTGTGATTTTGCACACGTGTTTGTTTATGGAAACGGCCGAAGAGAATAAGAATAGGTCAAACATCAAACTTCCCGTCCATATTTTTTTACCTACACAGACTCCGGCCAGCCTAATGCAGGCCAGTCATGTGACTCAAGATTCCACGTGGTTTTTGGCAGATTCAGCTGAGTACTTTGTTAACACTGAGTGTGGACCTGCATTTCATAATTATATTTAATATATTTGGAAAATACTCTTTTAAATGGCACCACTTAATGAGGTTCAAAATAACTTATTTTTGATTTCATACTTTTCAATTAGTACCAAGAAAGTACCAAAGAAAAACAACTTACAAAAAATGTTTTTGTCTGTGTAATTGTTAAAATACTATCTGATACTACTGTGAAAATAAAACAACTCATGTACTGATGAATGACTGTAATAAAGAACTGCTATAGTGTGGCATTTCCCAACCTATGTTAAGGATTGTGAATGTTCTGTAAAAAACGTTTCTTGTTTTCAAGTATGAAAACATTTATTTATTTATTATTCAAAACTATAACTGCTAAAATCAATAGTCACTGTTATATTTGTGCTATTGTACACTGGCACATAATCAATGTCATATGAACTTCATAATATCCTGCTGGATGTTCCAGCTGGTGAAATCAACAGATAAACTTCAAACATTTCCTCTGGGTTTCATTTTGAGCAGCTGGACATTTTGTTTGTCAGCCGTTCAGTTCTTTTTTTTTTTTTCTACACCATCAGAGCATTTGAATGATTTCTGTGCTCTCTTTGTAGGCTTCTTTTCAGGCTTCATGCCGCCTGGTTGCCGGCTGGAGTTAATCTCAGTTTAGCATTTCCAACACAAAAGCTGTCTTTGTGGTTACTTGAACAATGTTGGGCCACTAAAAGTTTCAGATCAGGCCGTTTGCAATAACAATGACTTGTAGTCCTCAGTTTGAATCTTTATGAAATTGAAGCTTGTGCATGTAAGCTGCAGCTCAAGTGGTTTTTCTCTGGTCTTGATCCTTTGGGCTAGGGACAACTACAAACGTTTCTCTCTCATAATTTACCAAAAAATACTTGGGAAAAAAAAAGAAGGGAATACAATGTTTTCACACAACACAGTGCATACTTAAAACCTACTGGAAGAAAAAATTATGCCATATTCTTATCATATATATAAAATGCATTGGAATCACAAAACTAAAAGCTTAAAAACCTGGAAGAAAATGATAACTAAAGGGCTTCAGTAAAACAGACACTTAAGCAAGGAAAGTAAGATGTTGGCAGAGGTCAGCAGCTACATTTAGACAAAACAACACTAACAAACCAAAGTCTTAAAAATACAACAAATTAAAGGCCTAGCATTCCTCAAAAAAAATGCATATCACCCACCACATTTCATGCCAGAATTTTAGACGAGATCATCTTATGCTGAGAAATGACAAAGTTGCTCAAAGCTTACAAAATAACGTTACACACAATCTTATGTGATATTGTAAGATGTCATATGCAGCATATGTGTAATGAATGACTCTCAGCTACTACCAAATCAAATTTTAGCCCAATATTTGTTATATATTTTATGTTGGCTAATGCTTTTTTATTCAAATCTGTCCAGTGCAAACAAACTGGGTTGACTCCAGCAGTTAAAGATCTTGCACAGTGAGTTGCACTGGGTGTGTGTGTTCTGAATGAATGTCAGCTACAAAGATGCCAAATTTTAGCACAATATCTATAGAATTCACTGACTAATAGCCATTTTTGTGTTTTCTCATTTCAATTGGCTATGGCTGCCATCTTGACTTGGGTTTACTCCAAAAGTAAATCAGTTGTAGATTTACATCCGATAATTACTTTCTACAGTTTAGTGGACTTGGAGAAGGCGTTCGACCGTGTCCCTCGGGGAATCCTGTGGGGGGTACTCCAGGACAATGGGGTAGCAGGCCCTTTGATACGGGCTGTTAGGTCACTGTATGACCGGTGTCAGAGCTTGGTCCACATTGCCGGCAGTAAGTCGGGCTCGTTTCCAGTGAGAGTTGGACTCCGCCAAGGTTGCCCTTTGTCACCAATTCTGTTCATAACGTTTATGGACAGAATTTCTAGGCGCAGCCAAGGTGTTGAGGGGATCCGTTTTGGTGGTCTTAGGATCGCGTCTCTGCTTTTTGCAGATGATGTGGTCCTATTGGCTTCATCAGGCTGTGATCTACAGCTCTCGCTGGAGCGGTTCGCAGCCGAGTGCAAAGCAGATGGGATGAGGATCAGTGCCTCCAAATCCGAGGCCATGGTCTTGAGCCATAAAAGGGTAGAGTGCCTTCTCCGGGTCGGGGAAAATGAAGAGCGAGCTGAGTCAAAAGACGAAGCTCTCGATTTACCAGTCGATCTACGTTCCTACCCTCATCTATGGTCATGAGCTGTGGTAGCAAACAGACACACAGACACGCACACAGACATGGGCAACAACTTTGTCTAGTTTTAAATTTCCATTTGAAAGTAAAGTACATTTAACTCAAAGTTTTGCCAATTTACATTTCCTAAAGTAAATGTGCTTCTGTACCTTTTCACAATTGTGAAAAACTGTTGGTCTGTCATATTTTTTTATTGTGGGTTTTGTTAATTATCCATAAAAACATGTAACCACTAAAGTTTGTAATATGGTTTTAAAAGCTAGTGTCTTTACTGTGTAACAGTGTTTCATATCTATCTATTTTTTATTTATACATAAAAAAAATGGTTCAGATACAATTAGTGAACTACAACTATTTTTTACCTGAAGTTTATAGCTTAGGCTTTAACTTAATTGTACTGAATATGTCAATTTATATTATTTTACAAATAAAAAGATCCAAAAAGAAATAAACATACATCTCAAATCAAATAACTTTATTTTTTAGCTGTCACACCTGAGCATCCAAATATCAGCTGTTCTTTCTCCTCTGCTTCTAACAATCCCTCGCATTTAACAGAGAAGAGATGTGTGGCACAGCAGCACATCATGTGACTTGACACATGAAAGCTAAGGGCATAATCTTCTTTCAAAGGAATGATGAATCCAGGCACCCACAAGGTGAAAGTGAGGTAATGATAGTGTGGTTACCCTGGTCTGTGCACAGAAGCTATATCTAGTGATTTACAGAGGACTGAAACTGAAGTTAGGCCAATGTATACATTAATAATTTTTACTTTAGTGGATACTGATACATTCATAAAGTCTGACACCACATAAAAAGGCAAGCATTTAGATTAGCATAAATCTTTAAATGCAGCCTGTCACTCATTGGGTTTGACTGGCATTATTGGTTTTATGAAGCAAAGAAATGGTGGTTAGCTAAGCCTTTTGTTTTGTCTGTTAAGTGCCTTGACCTTGAGGTATTGAGCTTCTGTCAGCTGCAGTCACCACTTCCTGTTGCCATTTAGTATTGTGCTTGAGTAAGGACATTCTGGTGAAAAGAAGGATGACTGTTTTGAAGCTGTTTTTACAGACACTTAAAGCCATCATTAGCACTAACCTCACCTTGCACTCAGATATAGGGTAGGAGGCTAATGTTTAGCAAGATGTTTGTGAGAGTGAAAATAATGTCTTGACATTTTTAAGTGCACCTGCTTCACAGCGAAGACTTATGAGAAAGGCCAGGTCATGATCATGTGCCATCATTTTAAGCATATGTTTTACGAAACATGAGGAAATGAAAATTTTCAAATGCCACCACAGCTAGTTTGCTAAAATTATTATTGGACACCTGCGTGTTATAACAGATGAGAGAAAGCATGTGGTCATTAATTTGGTCACAGTTGTAGCTGTTCTTTTGAATTTTTAAAACTGTAGAAAAAACTGAAATAATAAACCACTGCACAGTTTGGAAGTTTAGGTAAGACTATGCCCCTTAGGTTTATTGAAAGTGAAAAAAAAGTAAAATATTGGTAACCTTTTAGTTGTGGTTAAAATTAGTCCAGTAGTGGCTGTACAAAGGATGGAATGGGCTCCAGTTAATCTTCTAACTATTATTATTTTTAACTCAAGGAATGAAACATTCAGGTTAAACAGTTTTGTATAGGAAATTTGTCATGTTATATGAAATTTGAAAATAATGCAAATTATTATACTAGTTTTATTGGTTAGACTCTAACCATTTGATTTTGTAGTGAGGGACTAGATCGTAGTACTTTGTTTTTAAGCAGTCATGAACTTGGTAAAAGTGCGAAAATATATATTGTTGAAGACATGTGAAATCAAGCATACAGTATGGGGCTAAGCTCCAGAGAGCCCAGTCCAATTTGTTAGTTCTGCAATCTGGTACATTTATTTTGGCAAAGTTGCTATTTCTTCTTCTTTTTCTTTAAGGGTCGCCACAGTTGATCACTTGCCTTCATTTCACCCTAGCCCTCTCTCCCACTTCCAGCTCTGCCTTCTGTCTTTTTGTTAATGCCACCATCTCTAAACTATAGCAGGTTTTACTACCATCTTGTCAACCTTCCCTTTCACTCTTGAAGCTATCCTTTTGTCACAAATCATCACTTGTCTCTATTCACTCCAACCTGCCTGCAGGCTGTCCTTCACCTTTGTGCACCGTTTGTCTTCCACCTCGCTGGGCTCTCTTCCACCTGCTGTATGAGTAGCACAATATAATATGAAATGATGGTAAATATTGTTTAAATTCTGTTTGTTCAGCATTTTCCAGTGGTTGTGGGAATTCATAATGACCAGTGTTATTAGTTGATTGAAAACCATTTGTTAGTAGAAAAAAATAATTATTTTCAGGTATCATCCTGACTACACAATACACAGAGTTATTATGTTTCATAACACCAGCTGTTTTGCCACAATTAGCCACTAAAATTAACTACCTGCCATTAAATTTCTCTCTTTACAAAGTGTCCAGAGCTCAACTGAAAGGCACTGCTGTAATGCATCTTGGCACATTTAACATGGTCTGACACATCTATTGAGTGCTTTCTAAATTATGTAACAGATGATGAGGCTGGGACTATTATGGACATGTTGTCTCTCATCTGAGCCAGTGTTCAGGATTTTGTGTTTGTTTCTGCTCCGTGGTTGCAATTAACTTGTCAGATTATATTCAGTGCTCCATGCTGAGACACTGTGAAAATCTTAAATAAACTGGACTGCATTATAAGCATGAAAGTTAGTTTTATTAATATCTATGCCAAGCGGGGGGAAAATAGCAGCGACTAGTGTTGCTTTCAACCAAATACTGTTTTTAGTTGTGTGATCTTTTTAAGGTATAACCCACACAAAGAATTATTTTTCCTTTTTCAATTACCTGGCACAAAGCTATAGAGATCCCAAAGAGAGCAAACAAAGCTTCTATCAGTCAATCACCAGCTGTGGAGGCGTGTACTTGTGGGCCGTTAAAATTGAAAGCTTCATAGTTATTAAGCCTTTCCTTCAAAGCACATTTCTCTTGGAGAAAAGTGATCTCTTCAAAGGGACCTATTCTCAACTCCCGAATATATATTTCAAACACAGAAATGCACCAAAAAAAAGGAATGTTTCATAACCGTATTGTTTCAATGCTAAATGCAAAAGGGTTTCTTTTTGTATACACTGTCCTACTCTTAAACCAAATCTCTGAAAACATAGTAATCTTGAAGTGTGTTGTTTAATGAGACTTTAGAAAATGTTTATCCATTTAAAAATTTAAAAAAAATAATAATAATAAATTGCTGCTACTTAGTATCATTAAGTATATGTGCTCACTTCCTCTATTCTATCAGTGAGAACAAAAAAAACCTGTACTTTGCCTCTGGGAACGTGCTGTATCACAAGAGTGCATTTTTAGATTTTATGAGAAATGTTTTCTTGATTTTTTTTTTTTTTTTTTTTCCTTAAAGTACCCAGTGGAAGTTAATTTCCTTGGCCTCTTTCCGTCTGTAAGAAGAAGAAATATTGGATGGAGAAACTTCATATGACATACAACTAATGGGCTTTGAATTTAACCACGAGGAGGAGAGATGATTGGAAAAGTTTTTGAAGGATCTAAAATTACAAATTCAGCCTCCCTGAGGAGTAGTCTGAAGCATCAGAGGACCTGTGTAATTCTCTCTCTGATGAAAACCCTTAATACTGATTTATCTGATCAAGAGCGCCTCAACAGCTTTCTCTGGTGTGCGCAAGGAATACTAATAAACTATTCAATGAAGGCTCATTTAGCAAAGAAATGGATGGGATGATAGCTTTACAAACAATGTAATTTGAGTATCTAACATCTGATTATCTTCAGTCTTGAACCGTGACCTCTAAATTTTCTGAGGCTTTGTTAAAAATGTTTGTTTTATGGTTACTTCAAGAAGAAATGTTGCTTTTCATAGCACATCTAAAATTAACTTACTGAATAAAAGTAAAAAAAAAGAAATATTCTCAAGTTTTATACACAATAAAGTAGTTGTATTCTCATAATACAATAAACTACATCTGGACTGGATTACAAAATTATTTTAGAGCTGATTTAAATATTTACTGTGGTCTGGTCTTATCCATTGATTAGGTTGGTCAAACTAATTTTCCTTGGTAAATGTTTTACTTTTGAAGTGAATTTTCATGTGGATGTCTATTTTTTACCTGCAGTACACAGCAGCCCTATTAATGTCAAGTTATCTGCAGCTAAGACAAGGACTCATTCAAAATCAAATGTTCTCTATTTAAAACAACTCAAGCTCAAATATTTCCTAGCAGTTCCAGCAATTGTTGTACTTTTACACAGTGTCAGTTTTGCACAGGACATTTGTTCACTTTGTCACTGTTCTTTCAACTGAACCTTTGTGTTGTTACATAGACTGCAGCTGCTCACGCATGACTCACAGTTTCTTCCCAAAACAAAAATTAAAATCAGTAAAATTATGTGATTAAGAAACTAAGACAATGTGTTTTTTTCTGGATAGATAAGAGAATATTAGCTAGATTATAGAGTTGAAAAACTGCTGGTTAGAGTGACAGAACAACTCTTAATAGACTCAGCTGATCAGTGGCAGGGTATTTTTAACAGGCACCTTGCAAAGCAGCTTGACCATTATTCAGCAGAAAAAGTAAACAATTCTCATGCAAAAGTAACAAGGTGTAAGAAATATCTAATGTAACCCTTGCACAAACTATGAAAGTCATTGTGTTGTTTGAGTTGGCAAAGATTTACCTTTGAAAGGTCCCTTTAACTGTTAGCTCGACTGCTTTTAGGCATCAAAAACCTGATTATAGATAAGCATATGAGAAAACTGAATATTGTAACATGGAGTCATGGAACAGCAAGGTAAGAACTATGTAAATCAACAGATGTTAACTCATGGAAAAAAATATCCATGGTATATTTTTATTTTTTTTATCAGGCAAATGTTCCATTTGTTTACATGGATTTACACATCTACTACAGCCAATCCACAGGCAGCACTCTATGCCATTTTTGGTTTTAACTTACATATTGACTTCCTGTGTATAGTTATTAATAAACTGTATGTTGATTAGCTTCAATCACCATAGCTGTTAGCTCAACTCCCTGCAGCTGCTGGCTTGACCCTCTGCAGCTGTTAGCTTGGTTCCCTGTAAGAAATTCTCTCTGATTATCCAGGGTTGCTCTGATTGCTGTCAATTGCAGGTAAAATGCTGACCAGTTACTTCACAAAATGTTGCTTTAAAAAATGTTGTAATATTTATAATTTGATTTCTTTTTAATTCATTCTACTAAACACTTCAGTGATAACGCACATTGTAAAAAATAAATACTTTGATATTGTTCATTGTGGAATGAATGAAAATGAATTAATATGAGTCAGTTATATTATATTGAGTCATTCAGTATCTTCTAGGCTGTGTTAGCTTGACACAACAAAACTGCCTAATTCTGAGAGATAGCCTATCATACATTTCTCTGTGAAATTTTTTCAAGTATTTATTTTTATCAAAGTTAACTGTTAGATTTATGTATAAATAAAAGTAATAAATCAGTTAACAAACCTAAACTAAAAATATTTATTGCATGCTTATTTCTGTTTATT
>JAOXNZ010000091.1:4209443-4240566 GCA_028566095.1 Kryptolebias brasiliensis
TTATTATTATTATTATTATTTTGAATTTCAGCCAAACTGTGAAGACCAATATTTAAACAGCAAATAAATAAATACAAAAATGAATATGCAAACCTTCACATGAAAGGTATAATTTATAAAGAAACGTTTAGATCCTGAACTTTACCATCCCGGAATCAAGTTCTAAAACATAAACTATAAATGCCCAATTTTTCATGCAAAAAAACATAACTGCAAAATTTCTACCTAATAAGACAATTGTGGTTAAAAAATGTAGTCCAAATGGAATAAGCTGCAACTGAAACTGTACCCAAGTTATCAGTCAGAAAAGTAAAGAAGAAATTTTAGCTTGCATTGAATAACAGTAAAGAAATTATTAGATTTTCATGCCATATGTTTGTAAGACTTTATTCATCTAAATTGAATTATAGATTTTATGGTCTTAAGCAGAAAGAATCTGAAGAGAATTCACAATGACAGAACATGTGAAATATTCTGCTTTGAGTTAAAATTAAATCATAGTCTTTCATGGGTGAGAGAAAAAAAAAATCAGAAACATCTCCCAGTTCTTAAAACTTTGACCTGCATCATACATGATAAAAAAGGCTTCACATCTCAAAGGCATTTTTCCCATCCAGCCCAGTGATTTGAGAGCTACAAAAGCATCCTTAAACTGTGGGTCTGGATGAAGGTGTTGGAGTATATATTTAGCTTGAGAAGGGCATGCTCTGGTTGAGAGGCCTCCTTTTTGAATTCCTTCTGTGCCAAATTAAAGACAGTCTCCACAAAGCACACAAATGGTTTGCTTACAAAGCCGGTGAAGCAGCACTTGTAATTTATCACCCAGACTTAAGTTTGTGCCTGCGCTCTGCCTGGACAGGTATATCACCCGATGAAGGTCAATGAAGCAAAAAATAAAAGTGCTTTCCTTCCGAGGACGACCTTTCTTATGAGTGCTGAGAGGATTTCTGAGTCAAAAGCTTCAGATGCTGAAACACAGTTGAGTCTTTCATGTGTGCTGGATTGCATTTACTCTCTAGCTTTAACATTTTGCACAGGATGTGTCCTTTACCTGACACCAACCTCAACACATATGCGGCCGTGGCATTTCAAGCTAAAAAAGCTTACCACCACCATTTTCACTGTGCAGTGAAAAGCAATAAATGGAGTCCCTGTGGACACTTCATGTTTTAGAGATGCCTCGTTTTATAAAGAGAAGGTAATCACGCATAACTGCTCAAACGTCAGCTGGACATGTGGAGTCAGAAATGAGAGCCCACCACTTGCCACTTTGGCAGATTGCACTGTCAGGAGGTAAACAACGGAAAGAATGAGGAAAGACTCATCTGATAGGAAATGTCAGAGCATGATTGGATAAAAAAAAAATGGACTAAATTGGGGTCATTAATCATCAGCTAGAAAAACAGTGACAGATCTGGTTCTCAAAAGCCCTCCTCTGGAACTAAGCTGAGTGCCACCCGGAAATTGTGCAATTACCTTAATACCTGATTTAAATGAAGACTGTGCATGGTTGTGTCAGTTGTTAATTAGGAAAA
Organism: Kryptolebias brasiliensis; assembly: GCA_028566095.1. NCBI lineage: Eukaryota > Metazoa > Chordata > Actinopteri > Cyprinodontiformes > Rivulidae > Kryptolebias > Kryptolebias brasiliensis. The sequence continues at coordinate 4,210,979 of JAOXNZ010000091.1, forward strand.
ACAGCTCATACCACTGCAAGGTAATTACCATCACAAGTCTAGTTATCTGATCTAGTCTTTTTCATGTTTTTTTCTTGAATTTTTATTACAACTGTCGCTACTTAGATGCATGATTCTTTCATAAATAGTGGGACTAAATATAATAAATAGTAGCCATATTTTATGAGTAATACCAAGATCGTGGGAAGAAGGGGTGTAGGTGTTGATTTTTCTTGCTTTGCGCAGTTCTTATCTTGCTGCTGTATGTTCGAATATGCATTTTAAAAATATGTTGATTTTCAATTTGAGCCTTTAAGAAATGTGTCATGTTACACTGTGACTGACAGCGTTACAGCCTAATAGCAAATTGGCAGGGTGTGTAGGTGGGACTCTTGTACTGAGGATACAGCCCCACATCCCTACTGTGCCTGCCTCTGGCTTCAATTTTACAACAAAAACTGACATTTTGGCTTTAATTTTCAACAACAGAAGGAAGCGGAGATGGTTTGTGCATCTTTATTTATGCTAAATCAGGTCTAAATACCATTGTATTTAGACCTGATTTAATGCAGATTTAATGCTGCATATGTTTAATTTATGATATTATTTTGACAATCCATCCATCAATTATCTGCCGTATGTTCCTGAGTCGGGTTGAGGCGGCAGCAGCTTACGCAGGGAGCCCCAGACATCTCTCTCCACAGCCACCTCTTCCAGTTCTTCTGGGAGAACTCCAAGGTGTTCCCAGGTCAGCCAAGAGACATACTGTCTCCAGCGTGTCCTGGGTCTTCCCTGGGGTCTCCTCTCAGTTGGACATGCCCGGAACACCTCCCTAGGGAGGCATCCAGGTGGCATCCTTACCAGATTCCTGAACCACCTCAGCTGGCTTCTCTAGATGTGGAGGAGCAACAGCTCTACTCCAAGTCCTTCCCAGATAACTGAACTTCTCACCCTATCTCTAAGTAAGAACCCTATGGGGAAAATTCATTTCAACCCCCTGTATCAAAGATCTTGGTCTTTCGGTCACTATTCAGAGTTAATGGCCATAGGTGAGGGTAGGAATGTAGACCGACTGGTAAACAGAGAGTTTTGCCTTTCAGCTCAGCTCCCTCTTCATTTCAATGGACTGGTACAGAGTACACAATACTGCAGAGGCTGCACTCCTCCATCTGTCACATTCCATTCTTCCCTCACTAGTGAACAAGACTCGGAGATACTGAAACCCCTCCACTTGAGGCAGCACCTCATTCCTAACCCAGAGAGAGCAGTCCGCCCTTTTCCAACTGACCATGGCCTCAGATTTTGGGGTGCTGATCCTCATTCCAGCTGCTACAATTTTGACATTGAGTTTTATAACGCTGCTATGAAAACCAGCACTGTTATTGTAAATATGTGTGCAAAATTTTACAATTGCCAAAAATCCACAAAAATTGGGCAGATTAGCATTACGTCATGATTGCAACTTTATAGATATTATCTATTCAAAAAACTACATATTTTTAATATCCATATTCAGATGACAACATGCATTGCCAGAGTGAATTTCACTGCATATGCTGTATTTGGTGTTATGATATTTGTATGGGGGTTTAGGGTTATACAAATTAATACATGCTCACAGCACCCCCCAACTGAAACATGTTCCCACAGTTTTGATTAATATACATATCAAGTGTAAAATCATCAACTTTATCATTTCTAGGGTTTGAGATGGAAAACTAGGAGCTGAAACCTGTTTTTCCTACTCCATATAAACCATTATCTTTCACCCAATATCCCAGTTCAGTACTGCAGAGCGCACACAGCAATTAACTCAAAGCAACAGGGTTTCCACTAATGTATCACGTTTCTCTGCTCACTGTGTCAGTGTAACAAACTGCACCCCTGAGGGCTGCTTCTGCAAAATGATGGCATGCGAGCTGGAGCTGACGGGGGCATGTTAGGGACTAACCCCCCCACCAGTGCTCCCTCCACAAGGAAACCAGACATCTTCACACAACACTGACTGCCCCACTGTGTAATGCAGTGATTTCAGAGGAAATCTAATCAGAAGCTGCATGATTTGTGAATAACTCAACGCAGAGCTAATCGATGCCTATTCTGCATGGATTATTGATACCTCTTGTGAAATTCAAGTCTCATTTCTTTTTCATTTCTTTTTGAGCTCCTGATTCTCCTCCAAACGAAGCCAAAGTGGCCCTGTTTAATGCAGTGAGAACAGGAGTGAGGACGTGGGAAGATGTGTGTTGCACATCTAATTTCTTCCCCCACTTGTATGGTATGTGAAAGATGTCTCACTCACTTAGTGTGTGTGAAAAGCCTGTGTGGTTTGAGCATGTGTGTATCGTCTGTGTGTGCATGCTGTAAGACAGTTCCTCTATAGATGGTGGTTGGTCTCTATAGGTTCAGTTACAGAAAAAAACGTGCAGTACTTCCAGGAACACTTGTGTTTGCATTACTAACATAAATGTGACATTGTGTCATTTTCTGAAGAGTATGGGGACACAGTTTTTTTTTTCTTCAGAGTATCAACTTAATTAAACCAAATTCTCTCAAAGACTCTACAGGCAGCTATTTTAGATTTTAATCAGCAATATTTCAGCTATCTTGTCTCAATGTCTTTTGTGTTTGCAAGATACTGTTTTAAAGTACTTTCCTGTTTCTTTAAAGGCATAATATAGTCATAGTTTTAGTTTCATTTTTGGGCAGTTGAGCAATTTATTTTTTCATGTTCACATCCCATCAAGTGCATAATACAAGGAACTGCACAATTACAACTGCAATAATCACACATCCCAAGGCAAGCTGGGCCCCCCATCTTGCTTTGTCACATGCAAATTTAATACGGTTTTATTGGTGAACACGATGAGTGTTACTCCTCTGACTGAATCACTCACTCAGGGTTTCGGCTCAGTTTCATTACCAGACATCAGATTCCATCACTGTAAATGCAAATGTGTGAGAAAGCAGATGCTTTCAATTCCTCAGGTGGAACCTGAAGCCCAGGGTTATTTGCAGTTTCAGGTCCCTAAACTTGTTTCACTGACTGAGGTTGCTTCATAGTTGTGTTGCAAGGTCACAAATAGGAAAAACCTGCTTAAAGTATGTGAAATCATAGGTTAAACCATATGGTTTATTTGGTTAATCTATCTAATATTTGGACTTAAAGCAGGAAAGTTGTGAGAACAAGTTTGCATTGAAGAAATATGCTAAACATTTTTTGTTGTCTTTTTACAAAACTCTGTTCTTTATTGTAACACAATAAGTTATTCATTTTGGACCTGAGCATTATAAGAACAAACTTTCACTCACTCTGGATGGCATGAACCTGGCCTGTAGCACTAATGTAAAGAACATGGGTGTGATTTCTGACCAGGGCATGTCTTTTAAATCTCACATTAAAAATGTTACCAGGACAGTTTTTTTCCACCTGCAATATATCACTAAAATTAGAAACATCTTGTCCCAAAATGACGCAGAAAAACTGGTTCATGGATTTATCACGTCTAGGCTGGACTGTTGAATTTTTTTATTATCAGGATGTTCAAAAAACTCACTAAAATTTTCAGTTGGTCCAAAATACTGCTTTCAGAGTTTAAATTAGAGTTAGGAGAGATCATATTTCTCAAATTTTAGCTTCTCTTCATTGGCGTCCTGCAAAATTCAGAATAGAATTTAAAACCTTACTTCTAACATACAAAGCTCTAAAAAACCAAGCTCCATCTTATATTTAAGACCTTCTTGTTCCATATTTTCCTAATAGAGCTCTTCTTTCTGACTGCAGGTTTCTTGTGGTTCCTAGAGTTTCTAAAACAATGAGAGGCAGAGCTTTCAGTTTTCAGGCTCCTCTCTTGCGGAGCCAACTTCCAGTTTCTGTCCATGAGGCTGACCCTCTGTCTACTTTTAAGAGCAGGCTGAAGACTTTCCTTTATGATACATCCTACACTTAAGGGTTGGCTTGGGTTTCCTAAGATATTCCTTAGTTATGTATGGGGTCAAATTTACGCCAAATGTCCACCACGAGCATGTATTACACTCCAGGCGTGCATTGAACCTCCCATGTGAGCACAATTCAGTAACTACGAGCGCTACTCTACTGCAGGGCACAAAACTCAACACACGCGTGCATGAGTTGCAGCTCTCTATATATTAATCTCCTCGCTCGTGGATCTACTCCTGCGCGCTCGTGTGAAACTCGGCTGAGTCGGAGTTTGGTGAGTAAATGTTTTATGAAACGACTGAGTCGGAGTTTGGTGAGTAAATGTTTTATGAATCGACTGAGTCGGAGTTTGGTGAGTAAATGTTTTATGAATTTGTTTCTATGCTAAACTCATAAAACATCTACTCACCAAACTCTGACTCAGCCACGTTAGCTCCACACAGAGATGAGTTAGCTATGGAAGCAAGCGCCAACAAGGGTCACAAGGCAGGGATAACAGAAAAGTGGCTAATCATATGCAGGTTAATATTTCTGTGCTTTTTTTCTACACGTGTGTGCATGGGGGGGGCAAAGTTTCACATGAGCGCGCAGAAGTAGATCCAAGAGCAAGCAGATTGATATATAGAGAGCTGCAACTCATGCGGGCGTGTGTTGAGTTTTGTTTCCCTGCAGTAGAGTAGCGCTCGTAGTTACTGAATTGTGCTCACATGGGAGGTTCAATGCATGTGTGGAGCGTAATACACGCTCGTGGTGGACTCTTGGCGTAAATTTGACGCCGTAGTTATGCTGCTATAGACTTAGACTGTTGCAGGACAAACTGACCACATTTCCTCACTCTGCTGTCTTTACTCTCTCTACTCGTCATGTTTGTACATGCAATTATTGTTGTCATTAACCTTTGTTTTTCTCTGTATTTCTTTCCATAGAAACTACACCTGGACCAGTCCTTCTGTGTTTGTGTCTCGTTCTTGATCTCTCAAACCTCAGCCAGCCAAGGCAGATGGCTGCTCGTCCAGTGTCTGGTTCTGCTGGATGTTTCTTCCTGTTAAAAAAAGTAGTTTTGTTTCACTGTCACCGACGTGCTGCTCGGGGTGGTAAATTGCAACAAAATGAAGATTCAATGCAGTCTACTGGCTTTATTACACAACTTTTACTAATTGGCATTTCATAATGTGCTGTATGTAAATGGATTGTATTACAATAGGAAAGAATTGACTGTAATTGGATTTGAATCTGGATTTGAATTGGATTTATGATTTGGACTTGTTTTGTTTTTGTTTTTTGTATAGTGCCCTAAGATGACTTCTGATGTGTACTAGCACAATATAAAAAAATTGAATTTGTATGTGCTTTTTCTAGCTAAAGCTGTGGCATTTACTTCTCCAAGAAGATTGGTGTTTTACAGATTAGCTGTCTCTCTGTCTCTTGATTTTGTAAAAGTCCATAAAGCAAAAGAGTAATCTGAAAGACTTATCACCACTGGTTACACACCCTCTGTTTCATGCCTACCAATACACTGATTAATTTGGGGATCCTTTCTGAAAGAGGTTTTTTTTTGTTTTTAAACAAGTGGGTAATGTGTCAAATTCCAAACTTCAGTTAGTCTCTAGTTTACAAAAGTATTAATTCAGATCCATCTTCTTAGTTGTTACCCATAGTTCAAAACTGTATAAACCCATTTGCATCATTAACTGTTAAGAGAAGACTATGTGAAGTCAGGGCCTAAAATGTGCAATTATAAGACACAATAAAATTAAAAGCCAAGCATTCCTCGAAGGAATGCATATCACCAACTGCCTTGCATGCCAAAGTTTTAGACTAAAATCATCCTTTGTTGAAAAAGATGGGGTCAAAGCTTTTTTAATAAAAACTTGAAAATAACATTATATGCAATGTCATGCAATACTGCAAGATGTCACACTCAGAGTATGTGTTATCAAATACTCTCAGCTACTACCAAAAAAAAGCACAACTTCAGGTCAATATCTGTAAAATTGACTAAGTTATATCCATTTTTGTGTTAACTAATATGGATTAGCTGTAGCAGACATTTTGAATTGGATTCACTCCAAAAGTTAATCAGTTGTAGATGTACATTTAGTGGCATTCTGAAAATTCCATTAAAATCCATCCATCATTCATGGGATATTTTTCAGACAGACAAAGTTGCCTCTGAAGAGTTAATGAAACATTTGAAACAAAGACAACGTGTTTGACTTGTTTATTTGACCTGTGTTCAGTCACTTTGGCTGTTTCTGAGGTAAACAAACACGTAGTGTGGGCATCCAGTCCAGTTAATGTGTCCTTTAATGTAAAGACACATTAACCACCAATATGACAAAGATATTGTGCATATTTGTTTTTTTTTCCTTTATGTATATTTTGTTTGTTTATCAATGAGTACCTTTAAAGCTGACCAAACAACAAATAGTGCTTAGTGCACTCGCATAGTAACTGTATCATCATTTTAAATTCTAATGTTTTTGTATTTGTACGCTATAATCAAAGTTATTTTATTTTGCAGATATTTTTTACTTCATAACGTTGACCTGTTATTTACAACCATGAAGGGCACCTATTTTACTGTTGTTTAAACCCAGGAAATATCTTAAACTGTCAGCATCTCTGCAGTTTATCTTTCGCTTCTGGGAAATCAAACAAAATACGCCATTTAAATATTTAACATTCAGAGAAGCGTGTTGCACAAAATAAAGTAGTAGTAGTTGAAACCAGTGAAGTAACCAGCAGGAGTCATAAGACCCCTATTTGTTGAGAAAAGTCGCTGAAAGTGAAAAAAAAAGCGGAGAAATTCAAAGCGGAAGTAAGGAACAAAGCGGAGCAGGAAACCTCTTTCTTTGGAAACTCAGAGAAGTTGGCATCACATCGGAACTGTACGTGATGAGAAGAAGAAACTTTTGGTCAACACAGAAAGTTTAACAAAGCGCCGCGTTGTGACAGAGACGATGGGACTTCCACCTCTGGAGTTCAGCGACTCTTTTGTGGACAGCCCGGACTTCAGAGAGCGGCTGAAATGCCATGAGTTCGAGCTGGAGCGAACAAATAAATTTATCAAGGAGCTCATCAAGGACGGAAATATGCTGATCACTGCGCTCAAGAGTAAGTTGTTCAAGAACACCTCTGTTTCCTATTTTACGAGTCCAGGAATAAAACTCTAACTACCTGAGCCACAGGCGACTTGGCAATCAGAGATGCATTCATCCCAGCTCACCTCAGCTCACCTCAGCCTGCCCTGGGTTTTCTCAATGGTCCCTCTCTGAGCTCAGGCTACTGCGAGCTCTGTAGGCTTGTGGTCTCCTGCTGGGAAACATTGATATTTCTATTAACGAGCTTAAACCTGCAAAAAAAAAAAAAAAAACGTGCAAAGTAATTGACTCTGCTAAAGCGTTTTGCCTCCCATACCACCCTGCATGCATGCAGAGGCTTGTATTTAGATCCAAAAGTAAAGATCAGAGTCAAAACTGAGGAACTTGTGAGACGAAGAGATTTAGGCTGCTCCAATAACCAGAAATAAGATTGTTGTTACTTCAGTTCATTAATAGATGCATTCAGTACCAGAGGTCACCCATCAGAGAAATAAATAAATACACATACTTTACCCATTTTAGTCACTTTAGTCAGCGACAACTGTATGAGGATGCCATCACTTCTATCATGGGTCATTGTCCTCTCTAATTCCAAGTTCAGTCTCAAATTCCAACATGCTGGTTAAACTGGACTTCCTGTCTGCTCTGTGCCTGTGGGGATGGGAGTTAAGTCTCTTAACGTGAGAAGTGTATCCATGAAATGAATACAGATTTAAAATATAGGCCTAATAAATAAAGATAAGAGCTGTGTTGGGGTAGAATAACAAGGACAATCACTAACCCATCAAACAATTTGATATAAATTTTGCACAAAAATCATTTTATCATGATCTTACATAGCCGTTACTATAAAGCTGATCATTTCTTTTTTTAATTTCTCATTTGAAATGAGTACTGTACACGTTTGGTCTTTCCTTCTCTGGTGGTTGAGGCAGTGAACCAATAATCACATTAAATCTGCTTCACCAACTTTTTACACAAACACATGCTGCACAGAGTTTATGAGTGTGAGTTTTGAGAGGCATTTAACTACACAAGAAGTTGTGTTTTATTACATATTTTATATTCAGCTCTATTTCTGGCTCAATCACATCAAATTTAAGCAAATTTGTGCCACTCACCATGTTAACTCCTCAAGGCCCCGAGAAGAGCAAAATGTTTCAGCAATCAAATGTGTTTGTTTTTCTCTCTTACCCCATCAGTGGGACATTAGTCCAGTTAACTTTCTGTTTTGGTTGTATAATATTTTGACATATGTAAACGTAGTTCAGTAATTGTGCCTTTTAAAGTGTAAGTTTAAAACTGCAATTCTTTTGATTTGGTCATTAGTCATAAAACTCTTCAAACACAGTTCAGTTTCATTTCCTCCTTTGATTGAATCCAGAACATGTGTTTATTATTTATTTATTTTTGCATGTATTATTGGTTTGGACTTATATTGTTTTCATGTATAAGGTCCATCTGCCCAGTTTTGGGTAGTTTTAGTTGTTTTTCACGATGTAACTCCTGATCAGTGCTGTATTTCCCATGGATTTCTTTGGTATTTTTAGTAGATGTAGGTTAATAGAGCAGTCACATTATGTCCAACATTTTAATGTTGTCTTGATAATCAGGCCTGAACATTGTTTGTGACTGTTCACAGATGTAAAATTCAGTAAGAGTAAGTCCATATGAGACCCATTTTTGCACTTCAAAGTAATCTGAAGTGACTCATTCATAGTGCACAAACTATGCTATGAAAATTGCACTATTACATTTAGAGCATGCTAAAGATGATATGATCCTAATAACTTATTTAGAATGATGCCTGTGTTTTGTGTTTAAAGCTAGATGTATTCTTATTATTAGCAAAAGTGTCAAAAGCAAGCCAGTAAGAGAACGAAGCATTACACGCTCAGTTGCAGGTAATTCTCTGGGCTTTTTTAGAATTTATACTAGGGAGCTGTTCAGTCTTCCACCAGATGTCATCTAGAAGATTTCAGCTTCACGGTGCATGTGTCAAAACAGCTACTGTCAAAATTGTGCCTCAAGCTCTTTTTGGTTGCAACACTATTACAACAGCCCTCTGTGAACCACTCACAAAGCTTCGTCGGACCATCAATTCTGGTCCATGTCCAAAGATATTGCCACTTTTTTATTTTTATGTTGGTCATCTTTCTTTTGGGAGTGCGCATTTCTTCCACTGATGCACATCTTCAGGTGACACTTGCACATGTACACCATGAGGGGAAAGAAAGGCCTGAGTCTTAAATTTCAACAAAATTTTGCTGACTTTGGAGCACTTTGGGGGTGGAAAACAAGACATTAGAAATGTGAAAGTGTCAAGTAAAACTCTTATTCTGAAGAGATCCAAACCCTCAAAATAACAGTCTACCTCCAAATCATAGACCAAAAGTAATCACAACATTGCAACGCAGAGATTTTTTAGAGATATCAGCAAAAAATGTTTATTTCCATACAGTATAGAGAAACAACCTCTATAACAGTTGCACAAATTGTTAAAATTGTAAAGTTAGACAAGAATTTAGGAAATACAGTCCAAAATATAAAAGGTTAAAAGAATAAAAAAACAAACTACAAAGATGGCATGTGAAAGCTTACAATCTTTGTAAAATGGGTTGTCAATATCTAATCATTTAATGGGCTCCAGAAATACTTTTTTAGTGTAACATGATTGTCGTAGCACCATGTCTTGTTATATAAAGGTGCTACTTTTATCTTTTTCAATTGCACTTTTTGATCTTGTCATTTCTGCCTGAACTAACTGGAAGGCTGTCTGTGAGCCAGAGTATTTTCCTCTTAGCCACATCTCTTTGAACCACATAACACTTGTTTTCTCACCGTGGCTATTAGCAAAAAGATCAGATTGTCTAGTGATCTCACATTGCTCATGATTTTGGCATGGAGAGAAAGCCTGTCTCCTCTTCTCTGATAGTCTTTGTTGTCTTGACCTGTCTCTCCTTCTCGCTGCCTCATTGCTTTGTTCCTACTTTACATTCTGTGCATGTTCTCTTACTGATTTATGCAAGGATGTATATTGATGTTTTTCTCGTTGCCATATTGAACAACTTTAGTGTGATCAGCTGGTCCCCAGTGTAAACAGAATGAGTGTGTAGTTGCTTGGCAACAGCATTGTAAAGCAGTAATAACATGGTTAAAAAAAGTCAAGGGTTAGTAGGGCCAGAGAAAGTCACCAGCAAGTTTGACAGAGAGAAAGATTCTAAATAAAGACAGTTTGTGGAAAGAAAAGTGTTAGATGTGGCTTGCATATAGATATCTTTGTAATATATGTTGTATTAATCTATTTATGGTTTTCATTTTGAGATTTATTTTATAGATAATGGATATTGCTTTGGTTCCCCTTTATCTGCATATGTTTGGTAGTCTGAACACAATCCGTCCTGATCCTCGATGTAGGACCTCCTCCTGAGCTGATGTGAGCTCAAACAAGCTGCAGATTTATTACCTGGACATAAGAAAGTCTGCTCAGGTGTCAACTGATTCAAGATAATTAAACAGCCATCCTTGGGAATATTTGGCTTTTTTGCTTGTTTTGTTTTGTATTTTGGGCTAAAAGTGATATCAGAATCCTTCCTATTAAAATGCTTGTTTTGTTTGGCTTTTTATTAATCAGAATTACCAGAATGCAGCATGTTGAGTTTCTCTTTAGTTTAAGTTTGCACTGATTGTTTTATTAGCTAATTCAATCTTGTGGTCACTGTATAGTAAAATATGCTTTGTCAATCACAGAACAACAGTCTGAGCAGCGTTGTGTTGCATTATATTCACCCAGCTAAACATAGTTAGTCCAAGGTCTAAACAGGGCCTCAGTGGGTTTAGATGTGTGTATTGGATTTTTTTGTTTTTGTTTTTGCCCCTGTACCTGAATGCTCTATCTTGCTGGCTCAACATTTTAGTTGGAGAAGTGAGGTGCTGATGAGTGTATATTTTTATATATTCACAGTATGTGGTTAGATCTGTGTTTTTAGAGAAACTGGTAGCTTTTATTGTTTCGTTGGATCTATTTATGTAAATCACATAGTGTTCCACACATTGTATGAAAAGTGCTTTCCAAATAAAATTTGATAAGTCACCTTATGTAAAGTGATGGTTTGTGGATATTTGACCAATGCAGATGAACTTGCATGAATCATTATCCCATTTGAACTGTGCTGGTATTGTGCCATCCCCATCTTTTGTTCTGTACAGAAATATAAAATCTATGCCATTTTTGTCCCCAGTCTAAATTCGTCATGAGGTTCAACAAGAGCCCTACTGTTAGATCTTTTTTTCTGTTTTATGGACTTTGCCTGCAACGCATCTCCAAAGTACAAGGATGACAAAAACTGCATATAATGGGTCAGTTATTATGGTTTAACAGTGATTTTGGTAGTTTATGGTAAACCCATGTTTACATTCCTTAACTGTTAAAAATGAATGATCATAACAAGGATAAATAATAATTTAGTTATAGATTAAATATTTATGAAAAATAGTCATACGGACTAAGATAAAATTTTGTGTTTTTTAATTAGACAGTCAAACAAATTTTGCTCTATACAACAATAAAACGACAAACTGGGGACAAAAGAAATCACTGGATATGATGTGTAATGATGAATAAAGACAGTAAATAAATATAAAGAGTTCTGCTCAAATTATTTTAAGGTTTATATTTGTAGATGTAATAGAGTGATATTACAAGCAAACAGCAGAAAGAATAGAAATTAAACCCGGTCTGTGTAACCATTTTGTTTGGTAAGAGAACTGATGTGTGTTAAGAGATTTTCTGAGTTTTGACAAGGCTCCCAATAGTTATCAAAAGCAAATTGACCGGTCACACACAGTAACTCTTTTTGCGGAGATAAACTCTTTTGGGGCAGTCCAAATCATTTACAAATGAGACACATACCTAAAATTAACCAGGTATAAAGTTAAAATAAATTAGGTTTTTTTTTGTTGTTTTTTTTAAACAATATTTAGCATTTTATATATGTGAAACTTTTATTTTTTTATTTTTTCTCGCTTTTTGGAGCTCTTACCATTTGGATCATCATGCCTTGCCACTGTACCGCTGACTTTTCTGTTTCCTAGGGCAACTGAGTCCCAGTCTTTTTTCATATCCTTTTTGCAGAAAAACCCTTCTGTCAGTGGGCATGGCACCTCTGTTGCACAAAAATGTCCTGCTGAATGTATTATTAATAGCTGGGAGGATAGTGAGTACTGGGATATCAAGAGCCTGTGCAAAGGGTTTAATACCAAATAGGACTTTGACCCTTCAGGTTGTACTAAACTTTTTAGACAGGAAAAGAAGTTGAAACTTTGATTGCCCTTGATTGTATTATTGAGGGTAGAATTACTGCTGTAATCAGCTTTAGATGTGTCTGGATTTGTTTTGGGTTGTATTTGTCTTTAAAAAAAAAGAGTGGTTTGGTCCATTCTCTTGATCGCGTTGTCTTGAGACAAATAGCAGGATGAAAGGAAGGAAGTAAATTATTTATTGTTTATAACTGAGGATGCCAAAAAGGTTTATAACACTTTATGACTCGCTATGAGTGAGGATATTACCGGAAGACATTTAATGGATCTATTTTTTCCTGATGTGTCAATGTGTCAACATTGAGCCAACTTGTTAATACATTACTTGTAAAACGGTTCTACAAAATCCGAGCCTAGTGTCTTCTTCTAGGAGTATTGCAGTACTCCATAATATCCATGTGAATTTGTTGTGTATTGGGAGACAGATATGTTTAAAGACATTTAGAAATGCCGCTCTGATTTTTATTAGTACATTTCAAACATTTATGTAAAAAAAATATTACTAAAAGTTTTACTGTGCTAACTACAGAATATTGCAGAATGACAGATATTGTTTTAAAGATCATTTGTGTATATTTTATTTACACTATTCTTTAAAGATTTAGGCTGTGTATAAGTTAAAATTCTTTTCCAACCTTAGAAATATTCCTGTAAGAGACCTAATTTGTTCTACATTCTTTTTGCAGCAATGCAATAATGCCAAACATGCAGCAACAGAGAAAATGAAAGATCTTTAGCCAGAGGTAGAACAAGAGACAGTGCAACAGATGGTAGGGCTCACATAGAGTCCTGACCTTAACCTTGTACAGTTACTTTGAGATTAGATGAAAAGACAGAAGATTCACTGATAGGAAAATTGTGGCGACTTCTGCTCGGTGCTTGAAACAACATGCTATTCATGACTTATATTTAAAGCTGCACTAAAATTGACAAAAACTGGGGCTTACTTTAAAGAAAACAGTAATCACATAAAACAATAAAAGGTCTAGAATTTATTGAGAGAATGCACATTGCCCGCTGCCTTTCATGACAGAGTTTGCATTCAAGATGGCTGCCATCCATATCTCAAGATTTCTTAATGCTCGGAGTATGTGTTGAGGATGACTCTCAGCTACTGCCACATTAAGTTTACCCCATTATTCGTAATTTTGAGTAACTTATAGCATTTTTTGTGTTGGGAAAGGAAGAATAGCTGTAGCAGCCATCTTGAATTGGGTTGACTCCTAATGTCAATCAATTGTAGACGTACATCCAGTGATTACTTTCTGAAGGTTTCATTAAAATCCATGGTATGTGAGACAATGTTGACTATAAAACTTAATGCCAAGGTTTTAAGCAAATATATCATGCAATCAATAGTGAGCGATGGAAGTTATATATATATAAATGCTCAGTAATTATTATAAATATCCCTGCTGTTTTACTGTTTTAAAATTCAGCATTGAATTGTAATTTAAAAGTTAAAAATATTTATTAGATATTTCCTTTTATTTAATGCTTCTAAATGTAGTCACAATGAATACAGAGGACTTAACATTCTACGTACCTCTAAATGGAATAAAGTAACAATATTTATAATGATTTGGTCAGGTGCAAGTAATATCTCAGAGAAGATGCTGTCATTAGTGATGACATATCTGTGTTTGGCAGTTACTGTTCACACCTGGTGTAAATAACAACTGCTGACTTTTGTTAATCCCTTTGCCTGAGTGCCGTAAATCAGCACAATAAAGACACTAATTATCCCTGTGTGAGAAACTACATATACAAGTGAAATAATTAGTAGGTGTGTAAGTTTTCAACTCAGCACTATGGGCATAAAGCCACATGAGATTATTGGAGGCAAATGACATCAACAGAAAAGCCATGTGGTAGCATTTAAATAGTTGGAGAGGTAAAGAAAGATATCATTTCATGTAAATGATGTTGAAACTGTCAAAGAAAGTGACACAGTTTACTACGCCTTGAAGGTTTGAAAAAATGGCAAACTGTATTTATTTTTTGTTTGCTACATTAAGTTTATTGAAATCCATTCGTCCATCCATTAGTTTTCTTTACCTGCTTTCTCCTGTTCAGACATGTAGGAAGCTGATGACTATCTCCAGCAGACATGGGGCAAGAGGCAGGGTAAATCCTGAACAGGCCACCAACATATCACAGAGCAGTTGATACCTTCAAATCACAACTTGAAAAGGAAGTGTTGTGTAAAAATCCTGGATACTAGTGGCACCCATTCATATTTGTAATGAGGTGCCTCAGGGCTCTATCAGAGGAACATCACTGTTTATCTTTAATAAAGCCTATATTCTAATGAATTCACACATTATATCAAGATATGTACATGGAAAAAGAATGAAAAAGGTTCTATAAAAGCTAAACAAAAATAAAAAAGTTTTATTTTCTAGACTTAATTTGGACAAAATCCTTTAGGAAAACGCATCTTAAACAGATACCGATACTGGTATCAGTATCAGGCCTGATTCCAGCAGCAAATACTCATACTTATTGAAACACCCCAATAATCTGGACCAATAGCTCTTTTCTGCTTTTCTGCTCTTCGAATCTTGTCTATTAGTCATAAATTGTTAGTCATATTTTGTGTTATAGCACCTTGTGGTGACAGTTGTTATGTTCACATGTATAACGTCCTTTTTGTTTCCGGTTATGTAAGTTGTTTTGTTAGCACTGCTAAGAGTAGATGTTTAGATACTGCTGCTATTTGTTGAGAGTTGTAGCACCACAGCGTATCTAACTGCCATCATCTGTTAGTATTATTATTCCAACATATAGTTTTAAATAGCCGCTTGTTGTTTTTGAGTATATGTTTCGTTTAGATGGTAAACCACAAAACTGATGTTTATGCTAACAATGGATGCAGTCTATGTTTCATTATTCAACAGACAATTTCTGTTTGTTTTGTTCCAGTTTCACAAAAAAAAAATGTGGTGTGAACGAAGAGCTTAATAAACTCCCTGAATGGACACAATTCCTGTGGCGTTTTTCCGACACCGTGTTTAGTTGGTTGGATAGTTAACCTGTTTGGTTAATGAGGCCTTCACAGTGACATCATTTCTTCTTTCACTGCGCAAGTAACTAAGGGCAAGCAAAATATGTCCGTAGGTTAAAAATATTTTAAGATAAACACAAATGATGTCAGGAAAATTTACTGTGTTCTAAATCTAAGAAATGTTTTTAAAGTCATTGTATAATATTGTTGTACTAACTCATTAACTACTTGATATCGGTACTCGCTCTCGGCATGTACTCAAACTGAAGTACTCATACTTGTACTCAGTCTAAAAACAACTAGTACTAATATTTTTTGGAAATACTTGAGTTCTTGTTGCATAAGTTTTATATATTCATAAAACTGTGATCCAGGAGTTTTTACCTGCACATATACAATAAACAGATTAAATGCACTTTTAGTAATTATGTCAACCTTTTCACCAGATATTCACTGATGGAGTTTGTTGCATTTTAGTGTTAATTGTAAAAACAGCAACAACAATTTAATTTTTAAAGGTTGTATTGTTTTTAAAAGATAAAGCCTGATAAGACTGGACTAAACCAGAAGACAGCCTATTATTATACTACCTGACAGTGTTTCTGCCACCACCCCCATGCCCACGCCTGCTCACCCGCTACCGAGTGATGTTTCCTTCCTGGGATACATGCAGTAATGAATGGCTGACACGCACGGAGTTGTTAGAATAATAATAAAAAAAACAACAGTGTTTAACAAGTCTTTACAGAGCAACTTTTGTCATTCCAGCTGTGACTGCATGATTCTGAGGCATTAATGCAGTTTGATACAGCTGTAATTAGTGACTGTTATTTTAATAAATAAAAAGATAGTGTATATTATTTTTCTAACTCAACAACAGTGCTCAGCTTTGGGAACTCTTGTGTTTATTTGTCTGAGGACAGATGATGCTCCCAAGGCTCAGCCACAGGAAATGTCCTGTAAACATGCTTGTATAACCATCCCCCATCCTCCTTCAGATAGCATTTGGCCTGACATCATTCTGCTTCCCTGTGTGGGGGTGTGTATGTGTTTTCTCAGTGTCTGCGCATGTTGGACTGTGACTAAGGCAGATTTTGTGTAGCAGGGTTATTTTATTTATTATGTATTGCTGCAGCTTTAACTACTTATATGAATTTTACATCATGTAATGGAAATGAAATACAGGGTCACATTATGTGACTTGTTCAGCAATCAAGCTGTGTGAAGCAGTAAGCAGAGTTCATGCAGCTCTGCAAGGAGCTGGGATATTTTTCTGGACAGATTTTGATAAAAGGATTACCATTGTATACCTAAAAGCTGCTTCCCTTCAGACTGGGCAGAAAAATGTGTTAGGATTTAGTTTGAGGTCTGTTTCGAAGAACTCTGTTTTTACTCTGTCAGTCAAAGTGATTGTCACACTGAGTGACACACTGGGGAGGATGTACAAAGAGACAACAGTTTGCATTTTGGAGGCGTAGCAGAGGAATAAAACATGTTCCTTTCAACCAGGAGACTGAAGTTCATGTTTCACGCTGGATTCAAATTGGTGCACTTTAGTTTTTTTAGTTTTACATATAAGAGTTTTCTTTTCTTGTTTTGCTTGGTGCCTTTTTGTGGGGGAGGAAAAACAAGAAATGTAGGACAATAGCATGCTTTTGGTTGAAATACAACTTTCCATACATTGACCATTGACAATATTTCAAAATACATGACTCATCTGCATCAAGCTTCTTGGTGTCAAGTCCAACAGAAAAGCCAACATCAGTAAAGACTAGGTGACCTGAGGCACCGAGCAGGAGAGTATGGGTGAAGTGAGTTGAAAGTTCTGTATGTTATATTAGAAAAAGCTAAACTGTACCATGTGCATTGTAACGTTTCCTCCAAGTCTCCCTGCAAACTTTGATCTGTGCAGCCCATTGTTAGTGTAAAAAAAAATGCAAAAAATAACTGTATTCATGGTGGTCAAAGTGAATTTTTTTTCTTCTTCTTCTTTTGAATGTTTGAAGGTAATAGTGAGTTGATACAAATGTGTGTTTAAAACAAAATGAAATATCAGAACAGTTGGATCAACAAAGAGAAACCCTTAAGGAAAACTCGTGGGAAAAAAAGTGTTTGGAAAATTAGAACGAAATTTTCCTTGTTAACTATTTCAGCAAATGTAATGCAATTCTTTTTTAAAGGCAGCCCGTCAAATGTTTTGTTAGATGGCCTGTCTGTGTCTTCTGAAAGGAAATCTTTGAACTCAGTCTAAAGGCTGTACCCTGAGTGATTTATGGTTAAGGCTGGCATGTCTGGCTTTTTTCATTCCAGCAGGCTTGTAGGGGTAATAACTCTGATCTTTTCTTTAGAGCTTTACAATAGACTGTGGCATTGCATCAGCCTCATATCAGAGACTGGGTGTCAAGAACTTCCATCTTTTCACTTATTTTCATCAGTTAAGCCTACTGAAAACAATGTGCTGGTGAGCATGTATTCCTGCCATGTTCTTACATTAAATCTGAATTAAAAAGTCAGCCACTATGATTTTTCTATGACCAATGCTAATATATAGGGAGCCGATAACCAATATACAACACTGATTTTTATTTTTACTTTTGGACAATATGTATTTTACATTAAAAAAAATAACAATAACTGCTTAACTTAAATAAACCTAAATTTAACTACCCTTAGAAGAACTTATCCATCTAAAAACAATATATAGAAGATCATTCTCACTTATAAACTAAATTGCTGGCTACAGTGAGCTGGTTGTAGCAGTTGCCGCTGCATTTTCCTACTTACCCTACTTGGTAATTGATTAGGTATGTATAGGGATGGCCGATTTCTAGTTTTTTCAAAAGTAAGCCAATAATGGCCGATTAATCCATCTAATTCTAGTTTGAATGTATCTAATATATTAAATTAATAGTAAATAATATATGTACAAACAGTACATAGCTGTAAAGTCTATTCTTAATTATAACTTCAATTCTTGCTGTGATAATATTACAAATATTAGCCAGTATAAGTACAATAATGCTCTTTTCTTGCGTTTAGTGTTGTGATAGTTGGATCACAACAGGATCCTCCACAAGCTATTTACTGAAACATCTTCTGAATATAGTAAAATTGAGCTTCTTCTAGTCGTGTTTCATTCAGTTATAGTAACTCACACAAGAATTAGTGATCAACTGCAAGTCACTGTCTGCCTCTGTATCGCAGCAAATGTGCAGATTGCCGTCTCTGTTTCTAACAGTTGGAAACTTTCTGTATTCTCCATGAGTGCGAGGTTCAGTCTGCAAGCTCTCCTCGCACAGCAACACTTCCTTCCCTGCTGGGCGAATGACAGGCAATTGTGATAGTACGCAGGTGGAAGAAACCTTACCTGAAGGGCTGCTCCCTGGTTACAAGCCTTCCAAATAGAATCAAAGTGGCACAATGCACCCCACTGTTGCATCAAAGAGATCTCCACATCTCTCATTAAGCTGGGGGCATAGAATCACTCCCCTTTGAAGACCTTCTCATCTGAAATCAGCAGTGTCTCACTGACAAGATAAAGTAGCTATAGTGCCTCTTAATGCACATTGTCGTACAGGCAGACAGCGTCTGGTCTCGACCAAAGAAGTGTAGTTCACTTTTGATTGCCTTTCTAAATAACAAAGATGTCATATAAAGTCTGAAAATATGTAAATGCTAAACTGAACACCTTGATTTTTTTGTGAGTCATTTAAGCCGAAGTATAAATTTGTGGCTGTCAAAAGCTGAAAGGTAGTTCTCAAGCAGAGTGTAACTTTTTAATGGGACACATTTATGCCAGTGCAGTAAGGTCTTAAAATCTTTTATGCACTAATTTGTGTAAAAGAGACTTCATTAAAACCTCTAGGAAATATTCAGAGCAGTAAGAGCACAACAAGTATGTTGCTTAGTAATTAGTGTTGCACTGAATGTGTCCATCTCATACCTCAGAGTCCTGGCAGTGCAGCATATTGATGCTCAAGTATGCCCTGTCACGCAATTCAACAGTGTTTACCATCATTTTTTTATATATGTTTACTGGCAATTTAGTGCTCAGCAGTGCTACAGTGAGCCCTTATTTCTGCAAAACATTCATCTGTTGTACTTAGAAGTACTAAAGAAGAATAAAATGAATAATTTAGTCATAAATATAATGAGATGAAAATTGATCTATTACAGGAATAATTTATTCTGCATATGTTTAATGGAAGATTATGTGAGCTTTTAGTTTTATCAAAAAGTTAGAATGTTCAACTTGATGAAGATGATTTGAGTAAATGGAATTACTTATTTAGTTTATTGGTGCAAGATGTTTTTTAAGAAATTAAATGTACCAGAGCTACACACCTACATGTGAACTTTCATCACTTACCATAAGAAGGGACACTTCAATGTACATAAAGAAATGTTAATATCATTGTTACCTTGCCCAAGAGTGGTTGGTCAACAAAGATCAACCTGAAAGCATCTCCAGATCTATTGAAGTTGTTTAGTTCAGTAACCATAGCAACTGTTAAAGTGCAAGTGGGTGTTTTCAGTCATTTTTGTTATATAAATATATATATATATTACAGACTTTTACATCAGTATGTGGGCATAGTCATTTGTTTTAGAAAGAAAAAGTGAAAAGGTTGTATTTACTACTACTACTACTACTACTACTACTACTACTACTACTACTACTACTACTACTACTGCTGCTGCTATTAATAAGAATAAGAATACTTTAAATAAAGGACTAGACTGAAACAAAAACTTATTCATATGTTTATAGAAAAAAAGAAATTATATTTCACTCCTACATCCAAACTTTTAACACATTTATAAAACGTGATGATTTTAATTATTCTGATTTATCAAAATGTCTCACTTTTGATGGGATGTTTTTCAAGTTTTTGGGATTCCAAATTCTACTAAACCACCTAAAGAAAATTATCAGAACATTTGATTGTGAACCTTGGGTGGCATGGTGGAAGAGTCACTAAAGCTGTTGCCTCACAACAAGAAGGTTGCAGGTTCAACATCTGGCTGCAGCCTTTCTGTTTGGAGTTTGCATGTTCCCCCCTTGCATATGTGGGTTTTCTCCAGATACTCCAGTTTCCTTCCACTGATCAAATACATGCATGATAGGTTAATTAGTAACTTTGAATTGTCAGCATGAAGACAAAAGAACATAGCAGAAATGAAGCAATTTTTTATTGAACAACTAGACTGAAGACTATTAAGTGTGTCAGGCTGATGACCAGTTAGTGGAAACCTGTAGTTGCAGTTACTGTTGATAAAGCAGAGCTTTTCATCCACGGATTTCTGCCTCTGGTTATGATTTTAGTTCCTATTGAAAAAATCCAAAGAGTAAAGTGGCACTGCTGCAGTCATTGTCTGTTTGTTTGTGGTATGATTTTATTTTAGAGTTTATAGAACCTATTTGATCAAATTTAATGGTGCTACGACACATGTCCTTACAATTTGGGTCCATGTGTTAAACTCCCCTGAAGGTTTTTTCTCATGTTATATTAGAACATAAAGCAATTAAGAGTTTCTCAATATAATTCATCTTAGTGTAAGCCACCTCTGCATCTGTGGTGCACTTTGGAGATAATGAAGTAATAATTTTTTTATGTACCCCTGAGATTTTAAAAACCATAAGGTTAGTTAGGTTAATGAATAATACCACTTAAACATGAGGTGATGCAAATCTTTTTCATCAAGACAAAACATAATTGCCATTGTTTTATTTTTTTTTCTTTCCCTGAACGTTTGAGTTACCTTTTGTTGTTAGGCAAAAAATGAACAAATTTTCAATATATCTATAATCTTTGTACATTTTGGTGACTGAATTTGTCCATGTAAATAATTGTTTTATGTTTATTTATAACCTTTTGTTGATGGTACGGTTCCTTTTCTTGTAAAAATCATGTTTGGCACAATGTTTTTATGAAAGCACTTTAAAAAACACCATAGTCTCAAAGGTCTAATTAAAGCTTAGGTCCTCTACCTAAATCTTCTGAGATTTCCAAATTTTTCTATAGTGTGAGTTGGTTTTTTTTTCACTTTAAAGTTATATAAAGTTTTACTGATGTTTCTTAAATTGTTTAATGTTTCACACTCAGTATTATGATCTTTGGAGAGTAATTAACCTTCTGTTGTCTTAATTATTCACAGTAAAAAAAATGAATTGCTAAACTTTTCCATGCCACGTTCAGGGCGTAAGCATATTCCAGCTGGCATTTTGTCAGACACGGGTTATATTGGACAGGTCACTGATCTGTTCAGAGCTAAAACAAGCAGGCAGACAGACATCCATTTATGCTCACACCTGCAGCCAATTTAGAATCTGCAACTGATAGTTTGGACTGTGGGAGGAAAGTGAAGTGAGAACATGCAAACTCCACACTGACAGGCTCCTGCCAAACATCAAAATAGAACCCAGAGACCACTTGTTGTGAGGTAAGAGTGCTTCCTACCATGGTTCTGCAGCATTGCATAGATAAAAATGTAACTTTTGCTAACTATGTTTGTTGAGTGGGTGCAAACGTGTAAATCTGATTCAGTTAATTAAACAAATACCTGAATCAGCTAATATTATTAAACTAGATTACAAAGAAGACTGTTCCGTAGTGACAATAAAGGTGACAGTTGTTTCTGACAACCTTTACAAACCTTCCAGGTGTCTTTTTTTTTTTTTCACAATGAAAACAAAAAAGAATCTTACTGAAGTGGAATTGGACTGCTAACATGTCAGCTAGCCCTAGATTTTCTGCTTCAAAGGATTTATCTTTCTTTTATATCTCTATCATGGAAAGTGTGCCAGTTAGGCTGTTATGCAGCTATTTATCTTACTTCCTAACTTCAGTAATTCCACAGAAGTCTGCAAAGTTTGTATTATAACTTACTCTGCCTATAGTTCATGTCCTAAAATATACTAAAATAAGCGTGCACCTTATCTTCTTGCAGGAAGCCTGCAGACTTTTCTGCAGCCTTGTCTGGTGTAATGTCTGGGGCTGTCAGCAGATGGGATTTGGTAGTATGTGGTTGCCTTGGAGATGAGATAAAGGTTGTACCCAGGAGGTTTGCTGTGTGATGACTGACAGTCATAGTGCTTTCTCATAACTCTCACTGGGCACCAACTGGGGTAGCCCCTCCAACAATTCATGTGTTTCCTGGATGCTCAGAGCGCCACGCTTTGATGAAAACCTCCGCTGAGAGATGAAACAGCATACTATTGATGTTTTTAGTTAGTTACCTCCTCAATTGTGAGAAGACTCATTAGTTCAAACAAACTGCGAGCAGGATGATAAGTTTTAGCTGAGTTTGGTGTGGGTATTATTTTAAAGGATTCATACAGACAAACTAATGAGACACAATTTTAAAATTAAATGCTCTCTTTTACCTTTTGGGTGTATTCAAACTTTCAGAAACTGTTGCTTTTTTTCCTTTAATTACTCCCCTGAAGTGCACATCTTTTTATTTTATTTTTTACCACATTTTTCACATACTGGAAGTGGTGTGCACAAAATTCTTGTCTCTGTCAGTGGAGATGGAAAGTCAAGAAATCACGGAGATTCTGATTTCTACCTAAGGTTCTGCTTTCAGTACCTCAAACCTTCTCTGTTTTTGTCAGTGGTTAAAGTTTGTTGGGAATCATTTTTTTTCTGCAATATTTATACTAAAACATTTAACTGCACAACCTACAACGTGTTACCCATGTTCTGTTATACTGCTTTGCCCTACGGTTAAAAACATTAGCCCCTCAATTTGTCTTACTTTCTACTGACTCTTTGTCCATTCATCTTTGTTGCTCAGCCTTGTGATCACATAAAGTGAGGAGGTTCCTTTCTCAATGCTTGAGTAATATTTTTATGGCACCAATTAATGAGCAGAGGGGCACCATCATTTGTGTCAATTTGCATACATGGTAAGAATGCATATAAAGTGCCTGTAAACTGCTACTGAAGCAAGTCTTTTGCAAGCATTGTCCCCATTAAAAATAGAATATGGATGTATACTCATAAAAAGTTCACAATTAGTTACAGGAGAAAGTGATATCATCCAACTAATCATTTCTTTGACTTTTGCCCTGTTGTTAATGAAGGGAACTGAGTGAAATTGATATAAAGTACGAGTAAAATAAGGAGCGCAAATGACTAAAACAATGAAGTCTAATTTGTCCTTTTCAAAACTATTGAATGATGGAACAAAAAATATTAACACAAATATGGCCAAGATTAAATGATGAACATACATTTTTAGATTTTTTTTGTTTGTATGTGGCTCTAACAAAAAACATTCATTTGACAGCAGCACTGGATTGTTTTGTGAATGTACGGCCTGTCAGAATGCCAGAGCTAAAAGATCATCCATTATTGATGGCCCTGTGAGGGCAACCAGACAACTGCATTTCTGTATTGATCTAAAATCTTCAGCTTACAATAGGAGCTCCTCACTGACACAAAATACATCTTCTGGAAAAGTTCCTCTCAGTGGTAGTCAGAGCCCCTTCGGCAACATTTTCAAGTTGTTGGATGTACTCTGGATAATAAAATCTTCCAATCTGTATAATATAGTAAACTTTTATCTTTTTGCTAAAATGCATGCAGGAAAAAGTTAAAGGAGAACACTAACTGAAAAAATAATGATTCTTTTTTGTGATGTGATAACACATGCCCTCTACACCAGAAGAAAAAAAAAACTAACAATATAAAGTTATGCCTGGAATCTGTTCTTTGACTTTTTTTCAGTCTTTAGCAAAATCATCCCACAGCAGCTTATGATGCTCACTCTGCTTTGACTGAACACTTTACTGTAACAGTTTTAAATTTCCTGTCAAAGAAATAACAGTGAGTACATGTTGGCAGTAAGACATCACATTCAATCAAACTAAGCCCAGGGGCCCCCCAAGGATGTGCGCTTGGTCCTTTGCATTTTACTGTTCAGATACATGACTGTGCTGCCAAATAACACTTATTAAAGCCTCTTTCACAAAACAGTTCCATGATATGGCCTCAAAGACAAGCCCTTCTTTAGGATGCCTCTTGTTCATAAATTATCAAAAGAGCTGTCCACTTCCCACAAAGATGTGAGCTTTCAATATTGAAACTGGCATTACAAAACCAAAGGAGGTGTGGAGTCTAACTCAGCTGTATTTACATGGACTACTGTGCATAAAGTGTGTGTCAGACATCTCCCATTATAAATCCTTCGGCTGGTTGGACAGACTGCCATAATGACATCATACCCTCGAGCCACAAAGATGACTTATCTTTTGATATGTTGACTGTTATTGGGCTGGTACCTGCTGAGTACATACCACCTTAGTCCTTTCAGAAATCACAACAAGATGGCCAGAAAGCCTCTCGGGCGTGGCTTGAAGTGTTTTGTGAAAGAGGCTGAAGTTTGCTGATGATCCAATAGTGGTGAGACTTATCAGCAACAAGGTTAAAAGAACTTACAAAGCAGAAGTAGGAAAGTTATTGAGCTGATGTGTGGACAAGACTATGTCCCTTAATGTCAATGAAACTAAACAGCTGATAGTGAACTACAGACAAAAGGCTGATCATCCCCCACTGGCCACAAGTAGCTTACCTATGGAGAGGGTAAGAAGCACAACATTTCAGAATGTCTGCATCACAGGGCATCTTTCCTCAGATCTCAACACAACGCACCTGGCCAAGAATGCTCAACTGGGGATGCGCTTCCTTAATAGACAGAAGTGTGTAAGAAATCTTCCCTCCATCCTCACCACTTTTTACTAGGACACCATTCAGAGCATCCTGAGATGATGCATCTCTTATTGTTGAGATAACTGAGTGCGTTATCGGAATCTCACTCCTCTTGCTCGAGACCATTTTCAAAAAGAAATGTAAGAAAAACGCCCCCAGGTTTGAGAGAAATCTCACCCATCTCATGCGTTGTTTAATCTTCTGCCCTGTGGAAGAAGATATGGCTCCATCCAGAATGTGCCACTGAATGAACTTTGACTTTATCACATACTTTTGTCTTTGTTGTGTTCTCTTGCACCTTCATTTCAATAAATTTTATATATGTAGATATAAAATGACATTAAAGTATTTTTAAATCTCAAATCTTTATCTGGCTTTCCAGAGATGTACTTCCCTGTCTATAAGAGAACATTATTTTTGTTTGTAGCTTTTTTAGGCTGGTTAGTATTTTTCAATGCCTTTTTCAAATAAACTGACAAACTGTCACAGGACAAGTTAAATACCACATAAGAGTCAAAATCCACACTCACACAAGTTATACCAAAACGGTGGAAACAGAAGTTTGAAACTTGAGAAAGTTCATAGCAGCTCTTTCCTGCTAGTGATATGCAAAAAAGAGCTTATAGTTAAAAGTAATTAGTCATCATTTTGTCTCAGGCTTTGTTTACCCACAACCGATAAAATTTTGCTTTATTATGCTCTTTTAATAACTAATTCTTCTTTTACTCCTGTAAAGAAAGCTGGATATGGGGGCCTTTAAACAGAGCAGAAACATAGGTTCTTAAGCTCAAACATGCAGGATGAAAAAGCACATAATTATACACCTCCATGTCGCATCAACATCTGTAAAACAACTTCTGCAGGTTTGATTTAGACTTGCAAATTACAAGTTAGAACAACCTCCCCCTCCATTTTTCATAGATGGCAACTAATTAGTCTTCTGTCACATGAACACAGTGTCCGCAGCATACACTCTGTCACATTATGCTTTTTTCTACTTTGCAGGGAAGACTCTTTCAAGTTTTGTTTTATTTGAAGTGAAGATATGGCTGCTGATGAGAGGAGAAAGCAGGCAAGAAGCAATTAGTGACTCATTGTGAATATGAAAAAAAAGTACATTTAAACTGAGCCAGCTGACAACTAAAATGTCAGAGTATTTTAGAAGCTCTATCTTGTTTTGCTTTTAATTATAAATTGAGCTGACTTCTGAAATGTTAAAAGCATTCTTTAATTGCTGAAGCTTCACCTAACTAGTAGAACTGTTTGTGGACATGTACTTTCTCACCATAACAAACCATAGACAGGGTTCATCTAAGAGGCTTGATGCTATTTAAAATAGGATGCATGATCAAAAATGAATATAGTATTACAAGATTTATGGATCTGGTCAACACTGCATTAGGTTTGGTCCCTGCATTTGAAATAAAAACAAGAACAGCTTACTTGCTTCAATTTGTAGTTTGAAGACGTTTCGCTTCCCTTCAAACAAGTCCAGTTGCTTTTGTTTTTAACTTTTTTTGGATTTACCATGTCCTGGATGACTGAGAATCTACACCAGCAGCTTACTTGCTGTTTTTACCCTTGTGTGGGAGTTTCTAAATTGTCTCAAAATATTTGCAGAGATTTTTAGTTTCCTTGTGTGAGTCACAGAGGCCTCTTTGTTTGAATCCTGAACATATTAAAATAAATTGTTCAACAAATTTTCTCTCAAAATAGTCACAGAGTCGCAACAGGAGTCAAGAACCCTTTTCAATTTAGTTTCTGTAATTTTAGAGCTGCATGTTGACACCGGTATGGTATCTCTTCTGTGACAAAAAACATTCAAGGATACAGACCCAAATGCCCAGATCTAAAAACCCCACCCATGATAAAAAAAATAAAAATGGGTCCAAATCTGTCTGTCTTCATTTCAGAAGTGTACTCCAGTCGATGAAATCATAAACGTGGGGGTGGTGAGAACAAAGTTGGCTGAGATGGCATGGTGTAGGAATAGGTGGGCAATAAAATAATGTGTATGGTCTAGATGGTCTAGGTGGCACAGTGGAGTAGTGGTTAGAGCTGTCGCCTCCCAGCAAGAAGGTTGCAGGATCGAATCCCGGCCTGGGTCCTTTCTGGGTGGAGTTTGCATGTTCTCCCTGTGCACACGTGGGTTTACTCTGGGTACTCCGGTTTCCTCCCACAGACCAAAAACATGCATGTTAGGTTAATTAGTAACTCAAAAAAAAAAAAAAATGGTCCCTAGGTGTGAGTGAGAGTGGTTGTTTGTCTCGTTTGTCTCTATGTGGCCCTGCGATGGACTTGCGACCTGTCCAGGGTGTCCCCTGCCTGTCGCACAGTGACTGCTGGAGATAGGCGCCGGCTGCCCGCGACCCGGAATGGAGAAGTGGTTGGAGAAAATGGAAATGGATGGATGGTCTAGAATTGAGTTTTGCAAGCTGTGCAGATGAAAATAGTTTGATTTTCAAAAATTGCCCACTTGGCTCCTTGGTGACCGGTCACAAACACTTAGGTTTCAGTGTGACTACAGCGGAAAGTCTATTTTCTCCATTTTTCATCTATTTTCTTGCAATTCTCTGGCAATTTTGAGTTGCCAACTAGTCTCCAACAGTCGCAGCCTAGTGAAATTTGTTCTATACAGTATATAGTGAGTTAAAAATAAATGTCTGGACAACAATAAAACTCACAATAACAAAGAGTTATTTACCTGGATAAAAAGTAAATACTAGTTATTTCATGTCATAGTGAGTTGTGATGCATTTCTGGTCATATTTTAAATTAAATGTCTTGTTTCCTCTTTTTTTAACAGCTTAAAGAAAATTAAAGAGAGGTTGTGTTTTAGGCAGGCAGTGAGGAGGAAAAACTGACTCTTTTTATTTTTCCCACAGAGTATTAGGTTGTTAAAGCTTCTCTAATTCTTAAGTGGTCACTCACCTCAATAAACAGAATGCAGTAGCTCTTGGCCAGTTGTGACTCATTGCGGAAAAGTCAATGAAAGCAAGACTGCACAGTAAAGGGTTTACAAGATAATTCAACAACGACTCCTTAGTATTTTTGTGTTGCACAGAACTTGCAACTGAGATGCCTGTGGCTCTGACAGCAGGTTGAAAGAAGAGGCTGAGCTTTGCTGTTAAATTTGTTAAACATAGCTTAAAATAACTTTTTTTGTAGATTTTGTTCAGGTTTTGACTAATTCATCTGTTACAATGGTGTGATTGTAATTACTACATTTAAACTATGTTTGTAATCATATGCTCTGACCTTGAACTATGTTTGACAAATGTTACTACTCAGTATGCAATTTTTCTGCTGTTTTTTACTCTAATGGCTCACAGTTTACTTCACCATTTCAAATAGAGTAGCACAGCTGTAATTCAAAATATTATAGGGGACAGTTGTTAAATGCCAAATCTTGTCGCATCTTTTCATATTGAGATATTTCCACACCACTGATGCATTTTGTCTGAGACCAAACACTCCCCTTTTTTCAATTTGCATTTTTCTAACAAGCACCAATTTCTGTTTGGTAAAACCAAGGAACATAAATTTCAAGACCTTAAATTAGAGTAAATAACAATTCAGCCTCTATTGTATATTAGCAATGAAAGCACTTTCTTCTTGTGTCAAGTAGCAGGTTATAGCACAACATTCTCATTTGCTTTACTTTACTCTGCATGTACTGAAATCTGACTTTTACACACAACATGTTACTTGAACGAAGTCAAAATGTTAACAACACATAAATTCTGGCCTTGCTGTAGTAATAAGTCATTGTGTCATATCACTTTCTCTCAATTGTGAATCTGCATTTGGAAAGTTGATGAGACCATTTTTCCATTGATTCCCTTTGTCTGAATTAAAGGGAAAAGAAGCATTTCCTGTCTTTTCTCAGAATGGTTTGAAATGTCAAGCAAAAAATAATAAGAATGTGATAAACGTCAAAGATTTATACCTCCAGAGAGAATATCCAAAAGGTGGAATTCTTTTTTAAGAATTTTTGCCCTTTCTGTGTTGTGTATCCTTTAAGACTGTAATGACTTTGATAGAGCAAAAACTAAATATAACCAATATTTCAGTCACTATCACAACAGCTCACACAATAATGTCAGTGAACAAAAAGTTAGACAGTCAGAAGGTCAGAAAAAAAGGTTTTATTTTGCTCATTTGTTCTCAGACGTTGCCAGTCTCTGAAGGTTTTGCTTGTTACTAATAAATGTTTGTCCCCTTCCTGCCTTGGAGAAAAAGTCTGGAAGCATGCATTCTTCACTGTGTTATACATAAATAAAAAAGGTTTTGACACTTGTGGGAGAAGAGGTAGGTGCTCAAATAGCTATCACCTTTTACAACCAATTCTGCATCAATGTATCCTGGACCCTGAGGCAACAAAGTTTTCTCTTATTTGACTTCAGTAAATTGATAACATATGTATCTTACTAGGTGGCACAGTGTCGTAGTGGTTAGAGCTGTCGCCTCCCAGCAAGAAGGTTGCAGGATCTCATCCCAGCCTGGGGCCTTTCTGGGTGGAG
>JAOXNZ010000091.1:4240666-4260358 GCA_028566095.1 Kryptolebias brasiliensis
ATTGAATGGATTCCACTGATTGCTTCTCTTTACTTTCTTCTCCTGCTAGGCTTTACAATATACTGTCAAAATGTAGAAGAGACTGGTGTGGTGGTGATGTGCTCACACCACCTGGGATAAACGTCAGTAGCCTGTATTGAATTCTGCACGGCCACATGCATTCAGAATACAATCCGTTTTACCTTATCTGCCAGAAAATTGAGTCTTGATAGTTTCACATCTTCATTAAATCGAAGGCCAGATACAATTTGGTCTCTGTTGGTCAGCCCCTGTGTCCAGCCGTTTAGCTGTGGTCGAGCTGCTTCGCTTGCCAACACAGTAACATCATTATCGGCCTTGACAGCCTGGCACGGGGACCCATGCATCATCTTAGACACTTTGGTCCATTTACACACCAAAGCTTTTAAAAAGCAGGGAGCAATGATTTTGTGCCAGTGATCTTGTGGGCAGCTGGCCTTCTATTAACGCTACCAGCTCCTTTATCAACAGTGTGAGCCTCTCAGGGGGTAAAGGCCACAGCAGGAGCCGCTAATGGGACAAGATTAGAAAGGAAATGGGAGTGAAAGTGGGGTTGCAGCTCGCATATAATTCACTAGTAAATGGAGGAAAGGCAATAATTCTGATGAATCACTGTATGAAATAAAAAAGGTGAATGAGAATAAGTTTATACTAAATTTTCTTGCATAAGTTTATTTTTCTACACTCCATTTCAAATATAAGTGTTTCTGTTTGATATTTAACTCTGTTGATCTTAACTTGTGCTCATCCAATTTGCTCCCAGAAGGCTCTGAACAGCTCTAAAGGACTGACCTTCTGAGTTAAGGGGGCCTCTAACTTTTTGAAAAATTTAAATTTCTATAGCTACATCAATCTCTTGCCCCTATTGATTCGTAGATAACGGACATGGAATGTGAATGTCACTGCAGGAAGTCATCGAGTGAAATCGATAAAAGGTCAGGTGAACCCGTCTGGCAGCATTCCGATGTTACTTGGGGAGGCTGGGAGCATCAAAGTGAACTGTACCAATACCACATCAAGATCATGGATGGCATTCACTCAAGGGTTCGCCTGTGTCAGTCAGGAAGCTTGGTTTCATTGATGGCGAGATTGATTTCAACAGGCTGTTTCATTTTTCCCCTCTTGGCCTTTTCTCACTGAGATGGTGAGTGAACACAGTGACAATACAACTCAGAGGGGGGGAAAAAGGATACAGAACACTTAAATTAATACTCAGTCCAATTCTGAAAAATATAAAATAAAGACCTAGCATTCCTTGGAGAAATGCATATTACCTTTTATGGCAGAGTGTAAAACTAACATCATCTTATGATGAGAAGAGAGAGTTTTAACTCTTCCAGTCAAACCTTGAAAAATAAATTTGTTGTTGCATTATGCAGACTCCAAAAGTTAATCAGTTGTAGATGTACATCCAACGATTAGATTGCAAAAGGTTCATTAAAATCTGTCTAGCAGTTCACAAGATATTTTCCTAAAATACAGACAGTTGACTCCAAGAGTTAATGGCAAAGTTTTAGGAACAGATCTAGTGTCATCAGTTGGCTCTAAACGTATAAATTGAGGATGACTCCCGGCTTTGACCACACCAAATTTTAGGTCAATATGTGTAAAACTGACTGAAGTACAGCCATTTTTGTGTTTTCTAAGACCAGCTGGCTGTGGCAGCCATCTTGAATTGGATTGACTCCAAAAGTTGTAGATGTATATCCAATGATTAATTTCTAAAGGTTTAATTTAAAATCTGTCAAGTGGTTCATGAGATATTATAATAACAGACACACAAACACCCACACACATACAAACAAATGCACAAAGAGTGATAGCAAAAGTGTTGCTGATGCAACAAACTTCAAATTTTGTACTGTGTTTTAAGGCCTGACATTACTTTGCATTTTAAAATTCATAAACTTAGTGCTGCTGTTTTAACTGTTGCTATTGTGCTAATTGTTTGCATTACAGAAACAGGTGAAAGGCTAAAATAACCACTGCTCTATCAGTAATCAACATATTCTTTATAGTAGGCCTGGGAATGGGAGCATTGCCTCAAATTAAAGTGTGCTTTATTCTAATGAGACTTGGCTCTGGGTGTGGATTTTTCCATTAAGCATAATTAGCAACTGTGCCCATGGCCACCGTACGGTTACTTCAGCTTTGTGTAGAAAAAAGAAACAGACTATTCATTTAGCATTCTGATGAACATTAAAGCCTCATGAAGAGAGGGTCGATAAGCAGTCCAGCCCTCACAGATGGACAGTAATTCAGCTGTCGACAGCTCAGCAAGGACTGAGAGACGTAAGCTGGGAATAATGAGAGTGGTGCAAAACAAGAAGAGAAGGAAGGGGCCAGACTGGCATTTCTGCCCATTAGAGCCAACATCTCCTCCTGTACAGCTGCTTTCATACACCTGATGAAGGCGAGAAGGTTTTCACCTCCATTAATCTCTGACACTGATCACAATTAGTCCCTCTGATCTCTTGGAGACAGAAGGAAGCATCATAAGCACATCAATAGCATTAATTATTCTGTAATTTAGGATCTGTAAGCTTCAAAGCTAAACCATAAATTTAGTCTAAAACCATTGATTCTTACAAAGCTATAATGATTTTGTCTGTGCAAGTGTGTGCGTGTCTGTGTTTTTACCAAAATATCTCATGAACCACTCAACAAATTTTATTAAATCTTGCAGGAAGTAATCATTGGATTGACATCTACAACCGATTAACTTTCAGAGCCAACTCAATTTATAACATCATCAGAAGTTGAATGGACAACAGAGTACCTTGCCAATAGTTCTGTCCATGCAGGGATTTTTGTGTGTGTGTGTGTACAATTACCACAAATTTCTGCCTGCATAGTCCAATCTACTGAAAGGTGATTTTCCATGTTAAAATTGTAACTGAACCATTTATTGCATGTTTCTGTGGAGGGCCAAAAATGTCTGTATTTGTAATTGCAGCCAGGTATAATTGACTTGTAACAGCACAGTTGGCAGTTGTATCCCTGGACCCTCCACATGTTTTGGAGTCCTCAGAAAAGATACTGATCTACATTTTGTGCAGCTGGCACAGCTACTCTGCCACAATGTGCAACTGAACATCTGCGCAAATTGTAAGCAAAGGACTTCAAGTATCTCCATAAACAAAAGTCAATAAATTACATTTGGTTATTTCAATGAAACACAGCAACAACCAAAAAAACAAAAATCAAATCTACTTAAAAAAAACTGATCACAAACACAATTTTATTATCTTTTGGATGAATTTACGAGTGCCTAAAAGAAAAAAACAAATAAAGAAACAAAAAAACAATACAAACCAGTACTTTATCAACAGTGTTTACATAACCATAAATTAAAATGATCACTTTTAAAGATAGTTATTGCAATGCCATGAACACCAGTTAAAAAACTGATGAAGATTTTCCTCATTTTGATGGTTATTGTGTCCCCAAACTAAAAATTCGTAAGCAAAATTTGTCAACGGCCGCCATCTACCATGTGTGTTTGTTTTATCTGTAGAAACTGTCAAAGTGACTGAAAATACCTTTACTATGGCAATATCATGGAAGAGCTATTTGGGATAGAGAAGTATGAACATTTTAATGTATTGTATTGATAATTAGATTTGTTGAGTAAAGCATATCATATAACATATCACAGACTGGAAATAAATTAAGATTGAAGTTATAAACACTCCAAGTGTTAGAGTTGAAAAAAAATGTTAAAACAGTAAGCTTATCAGTCTAGCAGAAGTTTTGCAGAAGCTGTGTTTGAATGTTGAGCTCTGTCTTTATGGCTCTCCAACGCCCAGCTTGATCCTCGAAAAATATTCTCAACAGTCGTTTTTTTTTGTTCTCTCTCTTTTCTTTTGTGTTTAGCAGCAGATTTCCTCCTATATTTCCATCTAAACCTCTTCTCCAAGATTCTATGCTTGTCCAGTTCCATCATATTTGTTTACCTACTCAGACTATGGCCAGCTTAATGCAGGTCATTCATGTGACTCAAGCTTCCACATAGTTTTAGGCAAATTCAGTGCTTTGTTTAGATTTAGTGCATATTAGACTTGTGTATCAATATATCTGGAAAACTACTAAAGTAAACTCCTTCAGACTGCACCATTTGATATAGTTCAGGGTAACCATTTTAATGTTTGCTTTTATAGTTTGCAATGAGTACCTTTAAAAGGAGAATGGAATGGAAACTAGTTGTCTGAACACTTTTTTCCAAAGAAAATGATTAGTGTTTTATCAATCACAAAACAAACATGATAATAAAACTACAAGTTAATATAAATAAAGCTATGTACTGTTAATCAAAATATTCTTAATCATAAAACTGTTAGTTTAGTGAAAAAAGTCTTTAATAACTGGGATGATGGTCAAAGGACAAGAAAGTTCTTACTAAAAAGTGATCAAAATGTAAAACTAAAAGTTGCAAATCTATTTATAATCTGTTTTAGTCAGGCCACAGTATTACAGGCTTAATGATCCATGCATAGAGAAAATTAAAGTAGAGCTTTTCAGGAATGCATTAATTAAAGTTGTTTAGAATGCAACCCAACTCCAGACAGGTTAGGTAGATTGCTGCATGCATTGAATGTACCAAAAAACTATTAAGGCATTTTAGAGAAAAATAAGTTGCACTGAGTAAATAACAAAAGTTTGAGGTGAAGGACTGAAGCAACCTGCTACACAGACTAAAAGACGGTTTGAAGAGGAAAGAAATTACAGCAAGTAGACTTATGACTGGTAAGAAACGAGTGCTGTTCACAATTGTTTTTAGCTTTTAAAATGAGCTAAATATTGCTACTGCATTAAATACTATTGAGGTTATATTCATGATAAAGGAAGGGAGACACCAGACTGATAAGGGAAATTTCTAGCTGGTAACAGAAAGAGGAGCTATTGGCAAAAATTTTGCAACCAATAAAAGCAGTGAATGGTGTTAATAACAAGACTGTATATATGGTACATTTTATGCAACTATTTCTTTTTATCATCCGCTGCTGATAGGCAAAGGCAAAGCAATCATGTTTTTGCTTGTGCCTGTGAGTGTGCATACATGTATATTTGTTTGTGCGTAAAGTTAGCAAAGTATCTCATGAGCCAGTGGACAGATTTGAATGAAACTTTCAGAAAACAATCAATGAATGAA
Organism: Kryptolebias brasiliensis; assembly: GCA_028566095.1. NCBI lineage: Eukaryota > Metazoa > Chordata > Actinopteri > Cyprinodontiformes > Rivulidae > Kryptolebias > Kryptolebias brasiliensis. Next base: position 4,245,837 of record JAOXNZ010000091.1, read on the forward strand.
TGTACATCTACAACTGATAGATGCACTAACACATCTAGCAAGATCTCATAATATTGAATAAATAAATTCAATATTAGAATAAGATAGCCAGTTAAAAAATGTCATGAAAGATGACGGGCGATATGCTTTCCTTCAAGGAATGCTAGTCTTTTAGTTTATATAAATAAACAGATATATATATATATACACTGTATATCTGTATGTGTTTTGGACATTTTACAGGTTAGTTAATTATGCAAAACTGGTGTTTATTCATTTATTTCTAAACATAGCAATTTTTTCTTCTTTTGGGAATCTTTGCCAAAACTAGAGAGAATATTCTTAATCGATAACCAAGAGGAAGATGTGTTTTCCTGTCTGCTATATTGTACTTACCAATGTTCACCTCATCATCTGTTTCTGCATCACCTATGCACTCAAACTGGAACTCCTGCAGGGACTGGGAAAACTTCTGGACAGCAGCAGAAAAACCTGGGAAATCAAATAATTGGAGCAAAAGATTAGGTACTGCCCAGCCAAGTCAGATAATTTTACATAGGTGTAACAGAAAGTAAATTTAACGAAACCTCCTGGGAGTATTCACACTCAGTAAAGTCAACCATTAACTATTTATTACCACAGGACATATTTCCTCAACAGGAGCCCATTAATTTATAACCTGGAGCTTCCTGGTTTCCTTAAATAAAGTGGTTAGTTTTGCTTTGTACTTCCAGTGTGTTTTACAAACTAAAAAAATCCCTTCATGCCACTGAAAGGGCACCACAGTTCAGAAAAAAATGTGCTCTGTTGTTCTTCATTTGAAGAAAATTTCTGATGTACACACAAAGATAAACAGTGGCCTTAGTTATGTCGTGCTGTGGAGAGTAAAGAAAAGATCAGAGCTGTTTTTATGCATATTTGGATCGGGAGCTCAAACTCTACGATTCAAGGTAATAAATGGCTCACAAGGCTTGGGGATACAAATGAAGCCAAATGAATTTCACAGAGAGAGAGAGAGGAAAAAATATCCTGCAGTGAGTTGCCAACACCTGCTCTCAGTCTCTGTCTCGTGCTCACATGCCAAATATGAGAAGCCTCAAAGCCCCTCCTCCATCAAACAAAAGTCAGATGTTAAACAGAGTCGCTCCACAAGGAGGACGTTTCAGCACCAACAGTGCTCTATCATCCTCACAGAAAGAGCAAAATGCATTTTTGTGCCTTAGGAAAGCAAACAGACCTCTTTATAACCACAAAACACCTTTAATGAATGTAGCTTACAGCAGATTGCAGATGTAAATGGAATGTACTTAAATAGCACCTTTCTAGCCAATCAGGTTGCTCAAAGCACTTTACAACACAATCTGCCCTCATCTACCTATAGATTTATAAAGCTACTACTATACTCTACTATATCTCTACAAAGCTAATCTGAATAAATCATTCTATAGAGTCTAATCAGTGCTTAAACACCGATGGGGCACATCAGTTCAGTGTCTTGTCCAGGGACACTCCAACATGTGACCGCTGCCAAGAATTGAACCTCCAACTCTCTCATTGGAGGGCAACTGCTCTAACCACTGATCCATAGCTGCCCCATTGGGACATTACAAGATGTCTTAACTGTAATGTTGTAAAGAGTGATTAGTTAAGGAGATGGGTTATTATTTTGAAGCCGTGTTAAGAGCGTAGTGATCAGATTTTGCTCACTGTGTGAGAAAGCACAATATTTTTATTTTTATTCCTACAAATTGAAATGATGTTCCACGTTTTGACTGGCACCATTTTTCAAACATCACCGCTGCAGAATATACTTTATATATATATATATTTTTTTTAAATTTGGGTCATATCCAGTGGCTGTGAAGGAAGCAGGGGAGACTCTTATCATAGAGGCTGTGTTTAATGTCAATCAAAATGTTCACACACAGGCCAAGTGCAGGTTAACCTGTCACTTTACTGCTGGATATGCCAAATAAGAAAAATAAGGTTGAGAAACCTGCAAATATACATCTTAAGCTCTACAGAATTCAGTGAAATATAAGGGAAACTGACACAAAAAAAGAGGGATTGCAGCTATAATTAGAGTTTGACCGATATACTGTAGTTTTTACTGTGTCTTATGCCATTCTTTAGAAACTTTGGCAGAAAATGTCCTATTTACAACACAAATTGAATTTCTGACTATGTATTTTTCATTTAACAAAAATAGAGCATAATTGCTTAACTTAAATAAACATGAGAAACTTAGATAGACAGATAGATGATCACTTTTGTGATCTATATATAGATCACAAAAGTGATCATCTATCTGTCTATCTAAGTTTCTCATGTTTATTTAAGTTAAGCAATTATGCTCTATTTTTGTTAAATGAAAAATACATAGTCAGAAATTCAATTTGTGTTGTAAATAGGACATTTTCTGCCAAAGTTTCTAAAGAATGGCATAAGACACAGTAAAAACTACAGTATATCGGTCAAACTCTAATTATAGCTGCAATCCCTCTTTTTTTGTGTCAGTTTCCCTTATATTTCACTGAATTCTGTAGAGCTTAAGATGTATATTTGCAGGTTTCTCAACCTTATTTTTCTTATTTGGCATATCCAGCAGTAAAGTGACAGGTTAACCTGCACTTGGCCTGTGTGTGAACATTTTGATTGACATTAAACACAGCCTCTATGATAAGAGTCTCCCCTGCTTCCTTCACAGCCACTGGATATGACCCAAATTTAAAAAAAATATATATATATATAAAGTATATTCTGCAGCGGTGATGTTTGAAAAATGGTGCCAGTCAAAACGTGGAACATCATTTCAATTTGTAGGAATAAAAATAAAAATATTGTGCTTTCTCACACAGTGAGCAAAATCTGATCACTACGCTCTTAACACGGCTTCAAAATAATAACCCATCTCCTTAACTAATCACTCTTTACAACATTACAGTTAAGACATCTTGTAATGTCCCAATGGGGCAGCTATGGATCAGTGGTTAGAGCAGTTGCCCTCCAATGAGAGAGTTGGAGGTTCAATTCTTGGCAGCGGTCACATGTTGGAGTGTCCCTGGACAAGACACTGAACTGATGTGCCCCATCGGTGTTTAAGCACTGATTAGACTCTATAGAATGATTTATTCAGATTAGCTTTGTAGAGATATAGTAGAGTATAGTAGTAGCTTTATAAATCTATAGGTAGATGAGGGCAGATTGTGTTGTAAAGTGCTTTGAGCAACCTGATTGGCTAGAAAGGTGCTATTTAAGTACATTCCATTTACATCTGCAATCTGCTGTAAGCTACATTCATTAAAGGTGTTTTGTGGTTATAAAGAGGTCTGTTTGCTTTCCTAAGGCACAAAAATGCATTTTGCTCTTTCTGTGAGGATGATAGAGCACTGTTGGTGCTGAAACGTCCTCCTTGTGGAGCGACTCTGTTTAACATCTGACTTTTGTTTGATGGAGGAGGGGCTTTGAGGCTTCTCATATTTGGCATGTGAGCACGAGACAGAGACTGAGAGCAGGTGTTGGCAACTCACTGCAGGATATTTTTTCCTCTCTCTCTCTCTGTGAAATTCATTTGGCTTCATTTGTATCCCCAAGCCTTGTGAGCCATTTATTACCTTGAATCGTAGAGTTTGAGCTCCCGATCCAAATATGCATAAAAACAGCTCTGATCTTTTCTTTACTCTCCACAGCACGACATAACTAAGGCCACTGTTTATCTTTGTGTGTACATCAGAAATTTTCTTCAAATGAAGAACAACAGAGCACATTTTTTTCTGAACTGTGGTGCCCTTTCAGTGGCATGAAGGGATTTTTTTAGTTTGTAAAACACACTGGAAGTACAAAGCAAAACTAACCACTTTATTTAAGGAAACCAGGAAGCTCCAGGTTATAAATTAATGGGCTCCTGTTGAGGAAATATGTCCTGTGGTAATAAATAGTTAATGGTTGACTTTACTGAGTGTGAATACTCCCAGGAGGTTTCGTTAAATTTACTTTCTGTTACACCTATGTAAAATTATCTGACTTGGCTGGGCAGTACCTAATCTTTTGCTCCAATTATTTGATTTCCCAGGTTTTTCTGCTGCTGTCCAGAAGTTTTCCCAGTCCCTGCAGGAGTTCCAGTTTGAGTGCATAGGTGATGCAGAAACAGATGATGAGGTGAACATTGGTAAGTACAATATAGCAGACAGGAAAACACATCTTCCTCTTGGTTATCGATTAAGAATATTCTCTCTAGTTTTGGCAAAGATTCCCAAAAGAAGAAAAAATTGCTATGTTTAGAAATAAATGAATAAACACCAGTTTTGCATAATTAACTAACCTGTAAAATGTCCAAAACACATACAGATATACAGTGTATATATATATATATCTGTTTATTTATATAAACTAAAAGACTAGCATTCCTTGAAGGAAAGCATATCGCCCGTCATCTTTCATGACATTTTTTAACTGGCTATCTTATTCTAATATTGAATTTATTTATTCAATATTATGAGATCTTGCTAGATGTGTTAGTGCATCTATCAGTTGTAGATGTACATTCATTCATTGATTGTTTTCTGAAAGTTTCATTCAAATCTGTCCACTGGCTCATGAGATACTTTGCTAACTTTACGCACAAACAAATATACATGTATGCACACTCACAGGCACAAGCAAAAACATGATTGCTTTGCCTTTGCCTATCAGCAGCGGATGATAAAAAGAAATAGTTGCATAAAATGTACCATATATACAGTCTTGTTATTAACACCATTCACTGCTTTTATTGGTTGCAAAATTTTTGCCAATAGCTCCTCTTTCTGTTACCAGCTAGAAATTTCCCTTATCAGTCTGGTGTCTCCCTTCCTTTATCATGAATATAACCTCAATAGTATTTAATGCAGTAGCAATATTTAGCTCATTTTAAAAGCTAAAAACAATTGTGAACAGCACTCGTTTCTTACCAGTCATAAGTCTACTTGCTGTAATTTCTTTCCTCTTCAAACCGTCTTTTAGTCTGTGTAGCAGGTTGCTTCAGTCCTTCACCTCAAACTTTTGTTATTTACTCAGTGCAACTTATTTTTCTCTAAAATGCCTTAATAGTTTTTTGGTACATTCAATGCATGCAGCAATCTACCTAACCTGTCTGGAGTTGGGTTGCATTCTAAACAACTTTAATTAATGCATTCCTGAAAAGCTCTACTTTAATTTTCTCTATGCATGGATCATTAAGCCTGTAATACTGTGGCCTGACTAAAACAGATTATAAATAGATTTGCAACTTTTAGTTTTACATTTTGATCACTTTTTAGTAAGAACTTTCTTGTCCTTTGACCATCATCCCAGTTATTAAAGACTTTTTTCACTAAACTAACAGTTTTATGATTAAGAATATTTTGATTAACAGTACATAGCTTTATTTATATTAACTTGTAGTTTTATTATCATGTTTGTTTTGTGATTGATAAAACACTAATCATTTTCTTTGGAAAAAAGTGTTCAGACAACTAGTTTCCATTCCATTCTCCTTTTAAAGGTACTCATTGCAAACTATAAAAGCAAACATTAAAATGGTTACCCTGAACTATATCAAATGGTGCAGTCTGAAGGAGTTTACTTTAGTAGTTTTCCAGATATATTGATACACAAGTCTAATATGCACTAAATCTAAACAAAGCACTGAATTTGCCTAAAACTATGTGGAAGCTTGAGTCACATGAATGACCTGCATTAAGCTGGCCATAGTCTGAGTAGGTAAACAAATATGATGGAACTGGACAAGCATAGAATCTTGGAGAAGAGGTTTAGATGGAAATATAGGAGGAAATCTGCTGCTAAACACAAAAGAAAAGAGAGAGAACAAAAAAAAACGACTGTTGAGAATATTTTTCGAGGATCAAGCTGGGCGTTGGAGAGCCATAAAGACAGAGCTCAACATTCAAACACAGCTTCTGCAAAACTTCTGCTAGACTGATAAGCTTACTGTTTTAACATTTTTTTTCAACTCTAACACTTGGAGTGTTTATAACTTCAATCTTAATTTATTTCCAGTCTGTGATATGTTATATGATATGCTTTACTCAACAAATCTAATTATCAATACAATACATTAAAATGTTCATACTTCTCTATCCCAAATAGCTCTTCCATGATATTGCCATAGTAAAGGTATTTTCAGTCACTTTGACAGTTTCTACAGATAAAACAAACACACATGGTAGATGGCGGCCGTTGACAAATTTTGCTTACGAATTTTTAGTTTGGGGACACAATAACCATCAAAATGAGGAAAATCTTCATCAGTTTTTTAACTGGTGTTCATGGCATTGCAATAACTATCTTTAAAAGTGATCATTTTAATTTATGGTTATGTAAACACTGTTGATAAAGTACTGGTTTGTATTGTTTTTTTGTTTCTTTATTTGTTTTTTTCTTTTAGGCACTCGTAAATTCATCCAAAAGATAATAAAATTGTGTTTGTGATCAGTTTTTTTTAAGTAGATTTGATTTTTGTTTTTTTGGTTGTTGCTGTGTTTCATTGAAATAACCAAATGTAATTTATTGACTTTTGTTTATGGAGATACTTGAAGTCCTTTGCTTACAATTTGCGCAGATGTTCAGTTGCACATTGTGGCAGAGTAGCTGTGCCAGCTGCACAAAATGTAGATCAGTATCTTTTCTGAGGACTCCAAAACATGTGGAGGGTCCAGGGATACAACTGCCAACTGTGCTGTTACAAGTCAATTATACCTGGCTGCAATTACAAATACAGACATTTTTGGCCCTCCACAGAAACATGCAATAAATGGTTCAGTTACAATTTTAACATGGAAAATCACCTTTCAGTAGATTGGACTATGCAGGCAGAAATTTGTGGTAATTGTACACACACACACACAAAAATCCCTGCATGGACAGAACTATTGGCAAGGTACTCTGTTGTCCATTCAACTTCTGATGATGTTATAAATTGAGTTGGCTCTGAAAGTTAATCGGTTGTAGATGTCAATCCAATGATTACTTCCTGCAAGATTTAATAAAATTTGTTGAGTGGTTCATGAGATATTTTGGTAAAAACACAGACACGCACACACTTGCACAGACAAAATCATTATAGCTTTGTAAGAATCAATGGTTTTAGACTAAATTTATGGTTTAGCTTTGAAGCTTACAGATCCTAAATTACAGAATAATTAATGCTATTGATGTGCTTATGATGCTTCCTTCTGTCTCCAAGAGATCAGAGGGACTAATTGTGATCAGTGTCAGAGATTAATGGAGGTGAAAACCTTCTCGCCTTCATCAGGTGTATGAAAGCAGCTGTACAGGAGGAGATGTTGGCTCTAATGGGCAGAAATGCCAGTCTGGCCCCTTCCTTCTCTTCTTGTTTTGCACCACTCTCATTATTCCCAGCTTACGTCTCTCAGTCCTTGCTGAGCTGTCGACAGCTGAATTACTGTCCATCTGTGAGGGCTGGACTGCTTATCGACCCTCTCTTCATGAGGCTTTAATGTTCATCAGAATGCTAAATGAATAGTCTGTTTCTTTTTTCTACACAAAGCTGAAGTAACCGTACGGTGGCCATGGGCACAGTTGCTAATTATGCTTAATGGAAAAATCCACACCCAGAGCCAAGTCTCATTAGAATAAAGCACACTTTAATTTGAGGCAATGCTCCCATTCCCAGGCCTACTATAAAGAATATGTTGATTACTGATAGAGCAGTGGTTATTTTAGCCTTTCACCTGTTTCTGTAATGCAAACAATTAGCACAATAGCAACAGTTAAAACAGCAGCACTAAGTTTATGAATTTTAAAATGCAAAGTAATGTCAGGCCTTAAAACACAGTACAAAATTTGAAGTTTGTTGCATCAGCAACACTTTTGCTATCACTCTTTGTGCATTTGTTTGTATGTGTGTGGGTGTTTGTGTGTCTGTTATTATAATATCTCATGAACCACTTGACAGATTTTAAATTAAACCTTTAGAAATTAATCATTGGATATACATCTACAACTTTTGGAGTCAATCCAATTCAAGATGGCTGCCACAGCCAGCTGGTCTTAGAAAACACAAAAATGGCTGTACTTCAGTCAGTTTTACACATATTGACCTAAAATTTGGTGTGGTCAAAGCCGGGAGTCATCCTCAATTTATACGTTTAGAGCCAACTGATGACACTAGATCTGTTCCTAAAACTTTGCCATTAACTCTTGGAGTCAACTGTCTGTATTTTAGGAAAATATCTTGTGAACTGCTAGACAGATTTTAATGAACCTTTTGCAATCTAATCGTTGGATGTACATCTACAACTGATTAACTTTTGGAGTCTGCATAATGCAACAACAAATTTATTTTTCAAGGTTTGACTGGAAGAGTTAAAACTCTCTCTTCTCATCATAAGATGATGTTAGTTTTACACTCTGCCATAAAAGGTAATATGCATTTCTCCAAGGAATGCTAGGTCTTTATTTTATATTTTTCAGAATTGGACTGAGTATTAATTTAAGTGTTCTGTATCCTTTTTCCCCCCCTCTGAGTTGTATTGTCACTGTGTTCACTCACCATCTCAGTGAGAAAAGGCCAAGAGGGGAAAAATGAAACAGCCTGTTGAAATCAATCTCGCCATCAATGAAACCAAGCTTCCTGACTGACACAGGCGAACCCTTGAGTGAATGCCATCCATGATCTTGATGTGGTATTGGTACAGTTCACTTTGATGCTCCCAGCCTCCCCAAGTAACATCGGAATGCTGCCAGACGGGTTCACCTGACCTTTTATCGATTTCACTCGATGACTTCCTGCAGTGACATTCACATTCCATGTCCGTTATCTACGAATCAATAGGGGCAAGAGATTGATGTAGCTATAGAAATTTAAATTTTTCAAAAAGTTAGAGGCCCCCTTAACTCAGAAGGTCAGTCCTTTAGAGCTGTTCAGAGCCTTCTGGGAGCAAATTGGATGAGCACAAGTTAAGATCAACAGAGTTAAATATCAAACAGAAACACTTATATTTGAAATGGAGTGTAGAAAAATAAACTTATGCAAGAAAATTTAGTATAAACTTATTCTCATTCACCTTTTTTATTTCATACAGTGATTCATCAGAATTATTGCCTTTCCTCCATTTACTAGTGAATTATATGCGAGCTGCAACCCCACTTTCACTCCCATTTCCTTTCTAATCTTGTCCCATTAGCGGCTCCTGCTGTGGCCTTTACCCCCTGAGAGGCTCACACTGTTGATAAAGGAGCTGGTAGCGTTAATAGAAGGCCAGCTGCCCACAAGATCACTGGCACAAAATCATTGCTCCCTGCTTTTTAAAAGCTTTGGTGTGTAAATGGACCAAAGTGTCTAAGATGATGCATGGGTCCCCGTGCCAGGCTGTCAAGGCCGATAATGATGTTACTGTGTTGGCAAGCGAAGCAGCTCGACCACAGCTAAACGGCTGGACACAGGGGCTGACCAACAGAGACCAAATTGTATCTGGCCTTCGATTTAATGAAGATGTGAAACTATCAAGACTCAATTTTCTGGCAGATAAGGTAAAACGGATTGTATTCTGAATGCATGTGGCCGTGCAGAATTCAATACAGGCTACTGACGTTTATCCCAGGTGGTGTGAGCACATCACCACCACACCAGTCTCTTCTACATTTTGACAGTATATTGTAAAGCCTAGCAGGAGAAGAAAGTAAAGAGAAGCAATCAGTGGAATCCATTCAATTGAAGTATTGTTTCTTAAGGCTAGGTATGGCTTGGTTTTAAATTGGACAGCTGCATGCTTTTATTACGCTCTGCACTGAAGGGTGTGAAACGACAAAGAAAAACATTTTGGCACAATGCTACAGTACCTGGAACATCTGATCTTTAGTGATTGCAACATGTTTCTTTTATTGTCTTATCAGAGTAACACGATGGTTCACTGTCTGTACCTGCGCAATGATTCCAAAGATGTTAAGGCATTCAATTATCAAACAGATGGCATTTATTTCTATGTTGGTACTCAAATTTTCTTTTTCTTTTTTTGTTTCAGCCCAGTCATTTAAAGAGTTCTCCCAGCTGTTGAACACAGTTGAAGAGGAAAGAAGACGCTTGGTAAGAATGCAATTTATAAAAAAAAAGAACAAAACAAAACAGAAATTGCGGCAGCTATTGTGTCACTTAATTGACAATGCTATTTATAATGTGTGAATAAAGAAATCCCAAAAACACACATTGATTATTATAGCTGACTTTTCTTCGATCGTTTTAACACGCATGCTGGGAACAGTCACTGAATTTATTTTTTTTTTTGCTAAAGTCCAAACATTTTGTCTTTTGAAATTATGCTAACCAATCAAGAAAAACACAATTTAGCTGTAGTTGCAGAAGGGAATGCCATTAACTCTTGCTTTCATTTTAAATCTTTAGGTACAAATCACATAAATACATGTTTTTTACCTAAACCATAACAAGCCCTTATTATAAACCTAGCATATAAAAACATAAAAATTATTGTTGATTTTACCATCCTGTACTTTAGTCTCTTCTTCTTTTGAGTTTTTGAAGATATTTTTTTTGAAAGGCCTAGCATTCCTTGTAGGAATGCATATCACCCGCTAGCTTTCATGCCAGAGTTTTAGATTAAGATCATCTTATGCTAAGAGTTATAGCTGTGTTGGTCAAACCTTGAAAATAACATTGTGTTTGAGTAGGCTAAAGCTGATTAGCTGTGGTGGCCATCTTTACATTTTGTTCTCAAAAGTTAATCAGTTGTAGATGTACAGCCAATAATTACTTTCTTAGATTTTTATTGAAGTCCATCCAGTGGGTTTACAAGATATTTTGTGAACAGACAAACAAGGTTAGCTGCAGCAGTTAATGCCAAGGTTTTAAGCAAATATGTTGGGTTCAGAGTATGTGTTGGCGACGATGCTCCGCTACTAACACACCACATTTTATTTCAATATCTGTTAAATTGATAAAGGTATAGCCAGTTTTGTGTTTTCTCAGGTCAGGTGACCGAGGTGGCCATCTTGTATTCGGTTGACTTCAAAACTTAATCAATTGTTGATGTAAATCCAATAATTATTTTCAAAAAGTTGCATTTAAAATTGTTTTAGTGGTTCATGATGAAAATTGTCCTTGCAGACAGGCAGAGTTGATTCTAGTAGTTAATGGCAAAGTTTTGAACACAAATTTTGTGAAATCAGTTTGTGATGTAAGTTGGTTATCAGTCTCAGCTACTAACACACCATATTTGAGCTCAGTATCTGTAAAATGGGCTGATTTAAGGTTGTTTGCTAAAGTTGTTTTGCTGTGGTGACCATCTTAAATTGGGTTGGTCACATGTTAATCATTTGTAGATGTCAACCCAGTGATTATTTTCTGAAAGTTTCATTAAAGTTTATTTAGTGATTCACACAATATTTTGCTAACAATACAGATAAATGAACACACACGTAAAAACATTATTGCTTCGCTTTTGGCAACAAGTGAAAATTAATCTCAACGAACATGAATGCAGCATAGAAACTTTATCAAAACCTTATACGGTCTGTTTTTATGTGATGTATTCCTGAGCTTAGATGATTTTAATGCAGTTGTTACTGTTTATTGTGTCATACAGAAGGTGACAGTTGTAGTTCTGGTTGGCTGGTCTAAAGGTCAGAAAACAAACCTCCAACAAGGCTGAGTGTCTAAAGACAAACCAGGCATGACGTAAAGGCCAAGGGCAAAGGAGGTAGAGGATATGTCTCAGTGGGTGTCTGAGTGAGGAAGAATTGCTCCCCAACTCATAACTTCCTGAAACATTCCACACCCTAACATCATATCCTAAACACAGATGATTTTAAAGCACTTACTGTCCTGGCTTTCAAAGATAACCAACATATCATCTATTTATACTCAGTATATCTGTTTTTCCTATCATGTTTATTAAAACTTTGAGAATTCCTTTCTGTCATTGCTTTCAATAAACCAAACAGAAAAGTTTTTAGAGCGTATGTCCTACCACTTTGTCTAAACTTAAGTCACCTCATTCACCTTTAGGGACAAACTGAAATATCATAAAACTAGATTTACTTCTTAACTACACAAAGTGATACAAAGTCACACTAGTTAAATATTTGCAATACAAAGGAACATAGAGTGCCTCACATATAATCACTACACTTTTACATTATTTTTTTTCTTGTTTTATCATACAGATCTGAAATTTTTAAACTTATTTTACAAGTTTCCTGATTTTGAAAACTAAATAATACAACTTTTAGTCTCAGTTTGTTTCTGTGTTTATGCAGTGATCATAAAATTAATAATTAAGTATCTACAATTAAATTTAAAAGAGAAGACATTTTAAAGAGGTAATGAGGGTCATCAATGCAGGAAATACTATGGTCTGCATACTTAACCTATAAATCTTATGCTCAACTTCTGATATGGAGCTGCAGGTTAACAATCAAAAATTTTAAAAACACTTATTTAGAATTTTTTATTTTTATAAAAACGCAATGCTTTGTCAAAAAAACAGACTTTCAACGACCCTTGATTCTCCAGATTATAGATGTTACAAAAAGAATTTGTGTGAGCGCATGAATGGTTGTCTGTTTTGTTTGGCTCTGTAGCTATGTTCACACTGCAGCAAATGCGACCCAATTCTGATTTTTTGTCCCTATGTGACACATATCAGATTTTTTCATGGCAGTGTGAACGTGACACATGCAATTTTTTCATATCCGACCCAGGGCTTTTCTATATGTGGTATTGGATCGAATTCATATCTGACTACTTTCAAAACAGCTATAGTGTGAATGTTCATGTCGCATTTCATCCGACTTTTATGTTGGATGAAAGGACTGAGGTCCCTCACGTCTAAAGTCCCCCCACCCTTGGCTTTGTCTTTGCATCCACACATGCCTCTTCACAGAGGTAGCAGCCACAGCTCCAAGAAAGGTCATCGTTAACATTTGCCTTCTTTTTCTTCCATCTTTTTATCTTTTACCATTTGGATGCACAGTTGGCCCCAATTGGACAGCAACTTCAAAATCAATGCACACATGCTAACACTCACAGCATCCATATTGACTTTAATATACTCAGTGTGCGTAGTGTGATGTCATATCGTCTTCTTATGCGGGTCATTTTGGAAACTGGAGACTGTTCACACTAGAGTCTGATGGAGGTTGCATTAAAAATGTAATGTGAACGACCACGCAAAAATATCAGATTTGAGCAAAACGTTGGAATTGAGCATTAAGACCTGCAGTGTGGCCCTGTGATGGACTTGTGACTTGTGCAATGTATACCATACATCTCGCCTAATGACTGCTGGAGAAAAGCGCCAGCTCCCCTGCAACCCTGCAACGAAAAGTAGGTAAAGTGTATGGATTGATGGATGGATGGATGGATGGATGGAATAACTCATCTAAACTACAGTAGTCGCTGCTTTAAACACAGGCCTATTGTGTAGCTTGAATCCCAGAGAGAGCATTTATCTCTTGACATTCAGAGTTCAGTTAATTTTTATGCTGGAATGACTTGACCTTTGAAGATGATGGCCACCTCTGTGAGGACAGTCTAGCTCTGTGGAAAATTGTGTAATGCAAATCTTTAACAAGCAGAAAGAAAGCATCATTAAGTCATACTTAGCTTTATTATTTTGATGTTGATTTGATTTTCTGAAAGTTTTGTTCTTTGTTGCTTTTCATTGGTGACTAAATGTGGCCTGTAATGCCTGTCATTTTAACATAAGGGTAAAATGAGGTCTAAATACTGTATTACTGGAAGGTTTAAGCTTACTTGATAGTTTTATTCTACAAACACGTTTCAGTGGTAAAATGGAAGTGTAGTACAATGTAGAGTGAACTTTTTCTGCACTGTTCTTTAAAAAGAATGTCTCAGTTAAAATTTAGCTTTTATTTCTTTCTGCATCAGTGACAAACACTAAAGATTTTGGTCTTTGTGTGCTCTGTCTGCAGTCAGCCATCTTATGATTAGAAAGGGCTGTATTCCAAAAACGAGCTTCTAGACAGCGTCTTATTTTGTGCCACCATAGGTGCCAGGATACATTGCCATGGCAACTCATACAAAAGACCTAACCTACTCAGAGCAGGATTTTTAAATTAGAAATCAGTATATACAGTATAAAATAAAATGTATGATTGCTAAATAATCAGTTCAATAAACAAAATGTGTGTAGGGAATAGAGCATAAAGAAGAGGATCTCTTCCCTCTATCACGTTCCTCTCAATACTTTAAATCTTTTTTTCTTCTCCTGATGAGCAGTTGAAAGGTATAAAAACCTCAGAGATTGATCTGTGTATCTACAGTAACTTATCAGTGTATTAACCCTCCTGAAGCTCTCAAAACTGAAGAGATGAAGAGAAGACCTTGTAACTTCTGATCCATTTGACCTAAAGGCCACAGGAGGGTTAAAAGGCATCACTTGTTGACCTTACAAGAGTTATAAAGAACATTATAATTTATCAAAATATTCATCACAGGAACATTAAAAAAGTTTTAATGTTTTGATTTTTTTTTTTTTTTTTTCAGTCTTGAGTGTTAGGAATTATAC
>JAOXNZ010000091.1:4269218-4284413 GCA_028566095.1 Kryptolebias brasiliensis
GACTTGCGACCTGTCCAGGGTGTCCCCTGCCTCTTGCACAGTGACTGCTGGAGATAGGCACCGGCTCCCCGTGACCCGGAATGGAAAAAATGGGTAAAGAAATTGGATGGATGGATGTTTAAAACACTAACAATAAAGGATTTTTCCTCTTTCTACTTTGTGCTGATGAGTCAAAGATGCTAAAAAATACATCTACTTTGTTTGAATTTAGTTTCCAGATGTACCATCCTTAAGGTTACTTATATAGCCCATACTTTGCCTGATGTTAGGGTGGGAATCTTCCAGCTCCTCACGATTTGATTAAAATTCAGAAGGCTGCGATGTGATTATAAAACTATTATTGACACATCTTGATGCATTCATAATCAAACTTCAAACAAAATCCTAAGCATAAAATCTCTCAAACCTAAATGAAACAATTTATTTTGCTCTACACTAAAATAGTTTACATTCCAACAGGATTTTGGAAACTAAATGAGCAAAAAAAGAAGTCAAAATGCTAAGTACAGGACATAAGGTTCTGTGGCAATGGATGTCCAACACAAAAGCCCTGAATTGACTGAATGAATGTAGATGCAAATCTTAAGCAATAAAAATTGCAATGAACTTTGTAATTCCCTTTCACCTTTTCCTAGTTAGGTGGAAACTTTGATTAGCAACATCAGCTGAGCTAGTAGTTATGACCAGCAATTCTTTCTACGTCCTCTTACAGGCAGAAATATGTACCCAGCTTACATATAGTGTGGAACTTCTAAACATCATTTTTTTCCTTTAACTTTATAAAAGGTAAAGTACCTTCAAACACTGGCTTTTAATGCAGAAAGTGTCATATGTCTTGGTCAGCCATTTTGTTAAGGTGCCTCTTTTGTGTGCACACCATAAACTGTCTGGGTGTTGCACTTCTGCAGTTCCACTTTTTGCGTTCCTTGACATGACATTTTTACTGTTGAATAATAATAGATTTTTGACATTTTTAAATCAATTTATAATCGCTCTTGTCCGCTTTGTGTTGCACCAAAAAATAAATTGTAAACCCCACCCCCTACTTGATGCATTGCATATAATTAATCAACGTCTTGAATTTCAGATCAGACATAATCTGGCCCACACACAATCAGTGTTTTTGGAACGTGTTGCAGGCATCAAATTCAAAATGAGGGAATATTTGCAACAAAACAATAAGGTTTATCCATTTGAACACTAAATGTCTTGTCTTTGCAGTGTATCCAATTGAATATAGGTTGAAAGGGATTTGCAAATCATTGTATACTGTTTTTATTTATGTTTTACACAACGTCCCACCTTCATTGAAATTTGGGTTGTAGAATTATTCGTTTTTACAACTGGTTTTGAAATAGTTGTGATTGCCCAGTTAGCCACTATTGTACTTTCAAAATAACAGCAGATGCAATTCCCACACAAAATTGTAAAACAGATGGCTTTGTGATGTTGGCATGCAGAGCTTTACAAAGCATTGTAGTCAATATGTTAACAACTTGTTTTAGAAAGATTGAGTATCTTGTCACCCTTTTGTTAAAGGCCCAAATGTAAACAAAATGAGGCACATTTTCATTATATTACCTGATGTTTAGATTTACCTAAAATCATTTTCTTTTAAAAAAAAAAAAAAAAAAGGATGCGGGCTAAGACGCTGTGAAAACACTTGTATCGTTTGGCATTTTGCACCTTATTACATTATATCACAGGCAGCCAAACTCTACTTAAACAACAGCAAATTCTCCTGGGACCCACAAACCAACGACTGTCTCCGATCCTGCAGCTTCTTCGCATCTGTACTTAACAGCGTACACGCTGATAAAACGTGAAGGGCAAATTTGTCGCATCTGCTGTCACACTGTTGTGTGACTCCGCCTGCAGAAGGTTTGTTTTCATTTCATACCTCATAAAAGTTGGAGAAGGACAACTTCTCAGCTTGCTACGGGTGACAGTTCTGCACCAGATAAGATTTAGCTCTGCAAAAAGACTGGTGCCCTCCCACTGCTACACACACACACACGCAGCCCCTTCAACGGAAGCTGCAAGTAGACGTGACAGAAACACACATCTACTAAACTCCCAATTTTATTAAAGGTCACATCGCATCATCAGAGTGAAAAAGGCTGTTTTATTCTGTTGTGATGATCAAGAGAATAATGTTTATTTTCTAATTAAGACAATTAGTTTTGTTTACATCTACTTTAATGTGTTGGGCTTTTTTTCCTTTTTGTTCTTAACATTACTCTGGTTTTTCCTGTGAGTTTGCTGATATTTTCATTTGATGCTGGTGCTTTTTAGTCACTATTAAACAACTCAAGACAAAACAATCCAAATGCCTGCTTTTCACAGTCTTTTTCATGTAAGAAAATGGCTCCCATATTGTCTCATTTTCACTCAGTAGGTGTTCCAGCAGCACCTACTAACACTTGAAAATAACCAGCTGCTGGATTTCACACGTAATAAATCAACAGAACTGTAAATTCAAATCAGCGTCACTTGAGCCTCAAAGGTTTTAGTTATTGACTCAGGCATGACAAGTAAACTAAGATGAGGATCTAATGGGAAA
This sequence comes from Kryptolebias brasiliensis, assembly GCA_028566095.1. Classification (NCBI taxonomy): domain Eukaryota; kingdom Metazoa; phylum Chordata; class Actinopteri; order Cyprinodontiformes; family Rivulidae; genus Kryptolebias; species Kryptolebias brasiliensis. The sequence continues at coordinate 4,271,782 of JAOXNZ010000091.1, forward strand.
AAATATAATTGCTTCCAACAACGAAGGCAGTTCGTGCTTAGTTGAATCTTCAGATTATTATTTATCACCTAGAGACCTTTTCATGCGAAGAAAGAGAAAACATAACTTTTCTCAAAATATTTATGATTAAACAGGTGAACAAATTTAGTCCTTGTCCACACAAAAACAGGATTACTGTATTATTTCAATGAGCAGACAGGGCTGATGAATAACATCACCTTGAATAAAGCAAAAGAAAAACCCTTATTATTACACCAAATAATCTAAGGCCAAAAAGGTTTTTATCATTTTATTGAACTGTCAATATTACTAAAAAACAAGCACTGCAGAAAAATATCTACAATATACGTCAAGTATACATTTAAAACAGGGGGAAAGGGAAACGTTTTAAAATACCAACATTTGTACATGAAGAATTTAGCCTAAAATGCTTTAAGCATTGTGAGGAAAACATTTCTCTCCATCCATCATTCACTGGATACTGTCACTGGACACATCCATTATGTCCACTTCTTTGGACTGACCCGACTCCCAGTCAACACTAAATGTCTTGCACTTTTATAGTCTTGTAGTTTAAGTGTCGCAAGGCAGAAGTTCCACTCCATTGTCAGTCCACAAATAGAATTTAGTCCTTGCACTTGTATTTGCTTGTATTTTGTTTACAATTTAAATCATAGACTATATAATATATATATACAGTCTATGGTTCAGTCTATCGTTCCTACCCAATTTGTAAGCTTTATGTGCATGCTCCACGCCTTGATTCCTGTTTTTGATGTATTTTTGTGGCAGCAGTATAGCGCCACACACAGGCCTGGCATAGTTACTGCAGCATTTTAAGTTTGTCATCTGTGCACAATGCTCTAGATGACAAGCTTAAAATATTCAAATTTTTTCCAATTTTCTGAAAGTTCAAGTTGTGTGTCTTCTTCCCTGTGCTGTTGCTGTTTTGTCACTTTACAGCTCTTAATTTCTTTACTCTAATCTGCTCTCCTTCTGCAAAACAACAAATCAATACTTGGCTAAAAGCCTGCTGTGTGATGTCCTTGTTTTTTTTAATGTGCCTTACACATCTTCACTAAGTAGTCTAGAGCCCCCCCCAAAAATGTAATATTTAAAATAAAATGGCTCATTTAAATCACAATAAAGGGAGTCCGAATAGTTTTTTTGGGGTTTTAAAATTCTGCCCTGTTTCTGTCAGATACAGTTACTAAATCATCACGCTTAGCCGATTTAAACTTGTAAGAAAAAGGCAATTAAATTTTTTTTTTCAAGGGTTCTCTTGTCTGCCTGGAGCCACGTTTGTTTAGAAACTGCATGTGAGGGTGAAACTAAAAAACAGCAATAAAAAAAAAAAAGAAATGCAATTTTTCATTTGAATAATAGCGTAGCATGGTGACTAAGCAGGCTTTTATTATATCTCTTCTGCTTTAAGACATTCCGTTAAATAAGTGGGTTTTTACTGTGGGGACACTGCCGAAACAAAACCAAAAAAAAAGCCTATAAATGTTATTTATTACCATCTGACATACTTACGTGTTGTGAAACAGTGCAATTTGATCCTAAATTGTGCAATGATTAAAACTACTGACATATATGGTTAGAAATGTTCAAGAACATTCCAAGAAATAAGTGTGACACAATTCCCCGACTATGCACAACAAAACAGAAATACAACATAACAGAATAACTATATATTTGGACAACAAATCAAATGGCATTTGTTATATTTGTCTCAGAGACAGCCAAATGTTGCAAATAAGTAGTAGCACGTAACACAGTGTTTCCAAACTATCTATATTACATATCCGCATTTAAACCAGCTCTAAAGTTATTTCTGACAGGGTTAGATTTCTGTTGGTACACTTTGCACTTTTCAATTTGATGTGGCCTTGGTGGCATTCTAATCTCTCTCTGCAAATTAACCTCAGACTAGCACTTTTGATCCACTTGATATTTGGACGGGGGAAGGAGCAAGGGAAATGCACCACATTGACATTCCTCCCTCTATCTGGTAATGAAATTGCTTAGCGCTATTGCATCCTTTCAAGCATCACACCGTGCTTGCTCGTATGGATTTAATCCTGTTGTGAGAGGCTGTTGCTGGGGGCAATCGGCACAATGCCAGTTTGAAAGTAATCCATTGAGTCTTAAATAAGTTGGCTGCTTTCATTTTTAAATATCATACTCAAAGAATTGCAGATTACTAATCCCAAATTTTGACCATTAAAAATTATTACATGCTAATTACAGTTTTGCCTACAATATATTTTGGATGGTTTCTTTCTATTAACTGTTTTGAAATGAAAAACTGATTGTATATATTCCTCCCACAGACCAAAAAACATGCATGTTAGGTTAACTGGTAATTCTAAATAGTCCCTAGGTGTGAGTGAGAGTGTGAATGGCTGTGTCGATTGTCCCTGCGTGGCCCTGTGATGGACTTCCATCATGTCCAGGGTGTACCGCGCCGTCATGGTCATAAAACATGTACAAAATTAGAATTCATTCACCAGCAACAAATCTACTGAACAATCAGGCCAGAAATTATTGGGATGCCATTGGAGTAATGCGATTCTTGCACAGCACCCCCAACAGGATGCCTTGAGGAACACAGTGATAAGCCTTCTCCATGTCCACAAAACACATGACACATAGGTTGGAGAGTCCAACTCCCATGACCCCTTTAGCAAGTGGAAAAGACCTGGTCAACTGTTCCATTACCCAGACAAAAGCGACACTGCTCCTCCTTGATATGAGGTTCAACAATTGATCGAAGCCTCCCTTCCAACATTCAGGAATAAACTTTCCCAGGAAAGTTGAGTAGTGTGACCCCTTGATAGTTGGAAAACTCTCCAGTCCCCCTTTTTTATAAATGGGGACCATCACCTCAGTCTGCCACTCCATAGGCATTGTCCTGGTCCTCCATGACAGCCCCACAACATCCAGATCTTTCAGCATCTTAGAGCGACTCTCATCCACTCCTGGCACCCTGCCACTGAGGAGCATTTTGACTTTTTGACATCAGTATCTTCTTTCCTCTAATGAAAAGTGTTTGTTCCACCATCCAACATGATCATGTTATCATCGGACCAAGTCAGAAGCCATTCAAGATGACTGAGAGACTGTAGGGACTGAGCTAAAATTTGGTGTGGTGTGGTAGTAGCTGAGAGTCCTTCCCAACACATAATATGAGTACTAACAGGTCCACTGAGATCTGTGTTTAAAACTTATAATGCAAGGTGACCAATGACTTGCCATCATTCAAGGAAGGCTAGTTTTAATTAGAGGAAAAGCTTCAATGAGTTTAGTGGTGACTGGGCTGGCCCAGTCAATAATATCAACTGTAAAATAAAACAGAAGGTGACTCCCTAACTCCTACATTCAGTATTTTTAATAAGCCTGTATATGACAACAGTATAATGAAAGTCATGAAAATTATGCTATGAGTTTTGGTTTTGGTGTGCCATCCCAAAATTATAAATGGGCTCCATTTGACCACACCTTTGAAACGTTTCTGGAGGTTTCCCTGAGAAATACTTGCATTTATTCTGCTCTAAATTTTGAACCTTATTCTCAAAGGGCAAAGAGTTCAGTATATTTAATTGTCTATTTCCAATAAACTGAAAGTGACAAATGATAATAGTATTATAAATCCACATTAAAATCAGGATAGCACAATGCTCAACTAAATGGAAAGTATCAGAGATAAGACAGAGGAAATGACATTCCCACCATAGCAGAGTATTATAAGTCCTGTAGTTGACACAGTAGATAACATAATGACTTTGCTTTGATTAGAGGATTATTACATCTACATTTGATGACCATATGATGTCCGCTTTGTTTCTGGTGTTCAAGTGTCACTTGTCACCACACTGCCTTGATTTACCTTACAGAAGTACCGCCTCACACTTCTAAACCTCATTTAATAATAGCTCAGTCCACCGGATGGGAGAGCAACTTCTGAATGCACTCAAATTTCTAAAAAGCGGCTGATTATAAATGAAGGTTACAAATTACTGTTTAAACAGAACCTCTAATCATTTTTATTTCAAATGTTTTGTCAGGATCCTTTCTCATTTCACATGTACATTATCCACCCTCTCTGGTGGAGCTGAATGTGTCATCTCACAGAGATAAAAGTACCGATCTTATCTAAAGTTGTCATCCTATGTAGTGTGAGTTGAAAGCAGAGTGTCAGCTCATGTCTGAAAACTCACAGTTTACAGATTTTTCTTTCTATTAACACTTTGTTTTCTGTAGGGTTGTGTAATGTAATGATGCATTACAGCCTAGTTTTGTTTTTTTTAATTAACAAAATTGTAATTATCATTTGATTTATAATGGTTAACATTTAAGGATAAAAAATACACAGCTGTTTATCTGGTGTGGATAATTAATAAACAATTTACCTTCTAAACTGGCTGTTAATTTTAGCATATGTTCAATTTAATTTGTTAACATTGTTACTGGTAATCACATTTATTTTTAAGTTCTAATTTGAGACAAAAATATTTAATTAACAGGACAAATGTATAAATAAAAAAATCCAGACAATATTTTGTTCTATCTTCAAGAGGAATGCAAATGTTTTGTCTTTATTAGAGATAAATACATGTTAGATGGCATTGTATTGTCAAAAGTCATGTGTTTTATGAGTTTATTACTCACTATAGGATAAACTGTTGTCTACTGAGCTGTAGGCTTTTTATGCTCTTTATGGGTTTTTCGGCATCACAATGACTTCAGGGAGGCAAAGCTGTAAATAATTAAATGCCTAGTATTTCTTGAATGAATGAATATCGCCCGCTGCTTTTCATGCCAGAATTTTAGACTGAGATCATCTGATGTTGAGAAATAACAATGTTGTAGCCCTTTTGGTCAAATCTTGAAAGTAACATTATGCACATGTGAGATGTCACACTTACAGTATGTGTTCTTAATGGCTTTCAGCTACTACCATACTAAATTTTTCACTCAAAAACTGTTAAATTGACTTGAGCCATTGCCATTTTTGTGATGGCTAATGTTGATTAGCTGCTGTGGCCATCTTGAATTAGATTGACTCCAAATGTTAATCATTTGTAAATGGGCATCCAAAGATTACTTTCCTGAAAGTTTTATTAAAATCTATCTAGTGGTACATGAGATATTTTGCTAACAGACAAACAGGGTGGGCTCCAACAGTCAAGGCCAAAGTTTTACGCAAAGAACTCGTGCAGTGAGTAGCACTTGGAGTATGGGTTGTGAATGACTCCCAACTATAACTGCACTAAATTTTAGCACATTCTCTGTAAAACTGACTGAATTATAGCAACTTCGTGTTTCCTATGGTTAGTTGGCTGTGGCTGTCATCTTGAATTGGGTTGGCTCCAAAAGTTAATCAATTGCAGAGAAACAGCCATTCATTATTTTCTGAAGTTGCATTAAATTCTGTCAAGTGGTTGATGAGATTTTTTTCTTAAGAGACAGATACATGAGAACATACATAGACAGGTATAAAAACAGTATCATTTGCCTTCGCCTTTTGGCAGCGGGCAATAACTAAATTCATCACCAATAACTTTCAGCTTTATAAACAATCCACAGTAATCATGCTCTGTGGCCTCTCTGGCTCAAAGCCCCAGCAGCAAAGTCGTTAAGTCCTGTAAGTTGTGAGCTGAAGCTGCCACATATTAAACTTGTCACAGCACATCCCCCAACTACCTACTGCCAGTTTGTGGTTTGTCCTTGACATTTCTGAGACGCTCCCAGTGGTCTGACACTAACATTGTGGCCCATCATCCCAATTCTAATACATCTACAGGAAACAAACATTCACTGCGTGTCAGAACATAATCAATGTCATTCATTCAGCTGTCAGTGGTCAAAATGTTTTTGCTCTCTACTCTTACTCACAGACTAAGTAAGAAAGTGAATTTGGTTGAATGCTGTGTCGAAATGTTCATTTTTTTAAACTCACCCTTTTATTTTGCTATATTCACTATACTGAGCACTAATGTGAGGTTAATGCTTGCCATTCTTGGCCTCTTGAATGTGGGACTTACCAAAACTGCTGTCTCAGTAGCCTTCATGGAGGGGGGCTTTGTGTTATTTCAGCTGGTCGTGCATATTTTGATTTTTGTATCTTCTGGCCAGCTGGATAAGTGGTGCCCGGTAAAACAAAAAGAGCAGCAGGACAAAGTCTGCAAACTGATAAAAAATATCTTTTCGACTGAAGAAACCCTAAGAAGGTACAATTACTGCAAAAGTTAAACGTTAAAAACACTTAAAAATAAAGCAACTTAAAACTGTGCAGTTATGTTTGCGTATGAAGAAGGTACTTCCTGTATGTCTCTTCCTCTGGTGCCATTCCTATTGTGGAGCAGTATTTTCTTTCTCAGTACATACACCTACTGTTCAAGAGAAGAACAACAGCTAGTGCAGCACGTCTCATTTGCTGGTTTAAACAACAACTCTGCTAAGTTGGAGTCACAATGTGTTTGCACCAGGAACCAACACTTGAGTATAATCTCCGTAACTGGTATTTCAGACGCTACTTAAAAACAATGCAGCTTCATAATTTTCAGCTGAAAATTCACAGTTAGATGTCCGATAAGTAAATGCCAACACAATACACTGTTGGCATGCACCACTGGTTTAGGTTGCAATGCAAAATGCTACAATGGTCTACCACTACAAAATATCTTAATATATAGTAAATACTTAGTACACAATTCAAACATAGCTTAAGGTTGCAACTATTTGAAACTATTTGAAGTTTTTTATGCAATCATTATAATATGAAAAAGACTGGTGATTAGAGTATAACACATCTATCTCTGACTAATTTTGTGTAAATACAGTGTTATCACACACAGTATACTAAAAGCCCACAGCATTCCCCATTGCTGCATATAAGAGGAGAGCCAGAACAGTTCTGGTTTAGAGAGATTTTAACTTCATTTAGAAGTTAGTCATTCTGCCTGTGATAGGGCTGTCAGGGTTATTTTTGAACAGTGATGTGCATTCAGATTAATGGTTCAAAACAAAACTCTATCTTGAAAATGGTTGTGTTCAGAAGACTATAGCTCGGGAGCCAATAGCCCATCTGAGCTGACAGCGTTAAATTAGTGCTGGTATCATAGATGTATTAGAGCTTGGCCCATAGTTTATCACATACACTCACCACACAGAATCACACCTTAAATCAACGTAAGAGCCATGTCATTTGTGACAGAGTCTCCTGTTGAGCGGCTCCACCAGTCTGATGCCATCTGATCCCGCTGGATGAAAGCCCATCCACAGGAAATTCAGAAGCACCTTAATGGCACCTTTTTGAACCGCTCACCCGCGAGAATTGAGCGTGAACTGTAATTGGCACAATATATCTCACCCTATCAGTTTCTGTGGGGAATGAAAAGAAAGAGGCTACCGGAGAGACCTTTTTACTCCAGTCGTGACACTCCAGAGGTCACCAACATGTGGAGACATAACACTACCTCAAAAATTAAAATGCATCACAGGCTGCACTTGTAAAGCTGCCTCATCTGCAGAGCTGTGTCATATTTCAGCAAGGTTTGACACTCCTAGTGCTTCACAGCTCACATAAAAAGGCTCCATTTTCTTCTGCCGAGCAAGACTATTGTTGAGTGCTCCATCTCTTATCTCTGCTGTACTCATTTTGGTTCCTCACAGCAGCACATTGTTCATTGTCACAGGTTTAAGAGAGACTAATGAATGTGATTGCTTTATCCTCCCAATGCATCTCTCGGCCTGTTTGACTTTAACTGGGAGGTTCTCAGTCATAATTTCCTGCATGGCACACTTGTAATAAAACTGAATGACTACTAGATTGCGTTTTGTGATATTTTTCTTCCTAATAGTCATTTTGAATCATTCACAGGGTTACAATGACTTCGATCACATCTCCCTGTCATGCTGACATCTGTCTTTCTCTCTGCTTTTCCTTAATTTCTGTTTCAGATTCAGAATGCAGATGATGTCTTGATTACTCCCTTGGAGAAATTTCGGAAGGAGCAAATCGGTGCAGCAAAGGTAAGAGACCACCTACGTGCGCAATTAGCAGCTGAACAGCGCTGGGGATTTCATGTGGTCTGACACCCTCGCCCTTTCCCCTCACCCCCTCTTGTCATCTCCCCCACCATCTGTAAATCATTAATTAAAACTAAAGCATTCTGCTGCCAAGAAAAGTGGCCTTTTTCTAATTAACCAAACTAGTGGGGGTAATAGACAATTGTCACTTTGTAAATGTAATACTATAAGTTGTGTAAACCTTCTAGGTTTAAGTTAGTTTGTTTTGTTTTTTATAATTAAAGTTGCATAAAAAGAAAAGATGGTATTTTTTAAAAGTTTTGGTTCTTTGTGTTATTAAGACATTTATAATTTAACAAATTAGAATTAGTGCATTCGATTTTGAAAATCACTATAATGAAAGTAGTGTCTGTCAAATCTCATAACTGTCAAATCTGTTATTGTTTTATTTGTCCACTACACTAAAGGCTCCAAAAACTGTACAATGATGGCTTTTTTGTTCTTACTTAGTTCCCTTTTGAGAAACATCTTATATCTTAATATGTCAGGTCATGGCCTTAAATGTCTCAACACAGCCTGTTATTTAAATATGCTTACTTTAGCAAAAAAAATAAAAAATCATATAAAAAGGAAAGTAAAGATGAAGGAAGGAGTCTGCAGATGTCTATGTAAGAGATCACTTGTTTAAAGGTTGTAGTAAACATTTTCTACAATGTGTTTTTTTCTTTTCTGTTTTTCTTTGTATCACAATTTATTACTTTTTTTAAAATTTGCAATCACTTCATGTTCATTGGAAGATGTCACATGAAGGATCAACATTTTGTCTCCAAAGGGCCTTATCAACTAAACTAAAAGATTCATTTTTCCAAACCCTGAATTGGAAACAATGTTTTTTGAAGCAGCCATGTTGTAAAATATTTTCAAGGCTTTTTTTATGTTCCAATAATGACAACTTTGTAGCATAGTTAGGATGATTGGTCTTTGTACGCCTTGAACAAAGCAATATTCTCTTGGTACTTCAAACACATTTGTGAACTGATACAAAATACTGAAGATGTCAGCTCAAAAGATTCAGCATTCAGAGATAATGTTTGTGCCAGTACTGCCGGCACAAACACTGACCCCACTAGTCTCCCAAATTAAACTTAGTCAACTGTAGTCCAAAAGCCTTAGAATTAGACATCCAAAATGTTCAATTTAGATATAATTTTCTTCCCAACAATGGGCAATGAAGCACAGATTTGCATTATTTTAAGTTATGTTTTCATTCAAGTACATTAAGAGCTGGGTACAGATAGTTCAATGGCTGTTTTTGGATCTCCTTTTTAGTTGGGTCTTTCTTTAAAGATACTTTTGTGGAAAGGACTAATATTATGTATCTTCTATTGTTGTAATCAGATTACAGTAATGCAGTCTTCTGTAACTTATTGCATATAATTGAATGACTGATATGAGTTGGGGTTCTGCACAATGTTGATTTTAAGGCATCCTGAATTCACAGTAGACATGTTGAGGCTGAAGTTGACTCTGAAGAACAGTGTGGGATTGTTGCTAGAAGCCATGCTTTCATTTCTGGCCAATGCAAGAACATAATATGAAAGTATAGCAGCTTGTTTGTGGTCACTCCTTTGGTGAGATCACACATGAGCAAGATGGTAGAACTCTAGCCTTTGTGAAGCTCTCCCACTGAGTGTTTGACTTCACTGCTAACTCCACACAGTACGATGAATCATTTGCACATCTTAACATAGCCATTATCTAAGTGAGGGATGTTTCGGCCTCAGAGTTGGACTCTTTCTCGTTTTTGATTTATTTTACATGACTTGACAGCCAATGGTCTGCATAAAAAGTCATCATGCTGTACTTGATTGGTCTCTTCACAGACCAACCTGCACCATAATGAAACTATTTTTCTTTTCTGTGCCGAGGTGCGAACATCATCATTCTCTTTCTCTGGTCATTCTAAATAACTGCTGTCACCTCATGCCCCAACTATTACATTTCCACCATAATGAAATTGTACATTTTGCTGCCATTTCTTTCTTACTTACTACATCAACATGTTCAGTGTTATTGCTCTCACTGTCTGTGTTTATGAAATGGTTTCTTCAAACCCACAGCCCCACCCCATCCCTCCCACTACTTCTTATTTTCTCTGACCACTTCCTCCTAATGGCTCTGTCCTCCTACAGCTTTTCCTCCGCTAAACATTAGCCCAACTAGAGTGAGATAAAAGGCAGACATCACGAGCAGCTGAGTAACTTTCCACAGTTCCGAGAATCTGGAGCGCTCTGCAGGCTGTCTGACCCTTCCAGTTATTGCACTTCATGAAGTCTGAGGACATCAGATGAACAAACTGGGAGCTTTTTCCTTATTTGGGCATACTGGGAGTAATCCCACTGAGGTTACGTACAAGTTTATTAACTTCTTAGGCACAAGCACAACACTTTTATGACTTGGACATACAAGCAGATTGACATGAAAAGCATTGCTTCACAAAAGGCTGAACCAAATATTTTAGAATAAAGCCCATCACATTTTGTTGTTTATGCCAAACACACATCTAGAAAAAAAACTGTAACAATTGTATGTTTTATCCCATATGTGTTAGTTGCAAAAGTGAAACATGAAACTAAAAAATCATTGTTACACTTCTTTTTTTCAGTTTCAGATGTATTTCTCAGTGATCTGAGATGTGAAAAATTCTCAGGCACAAAACTGAACTTTAAGAACTGAAAAAGGAAATGAACATTTGTCCTAATTTTTTTGTTTGTTTGTTTGTACTGTTTTCTATTAGTGCCAGCACAGTCAACAACTCTTTTTGTTTTTTCTTCACTGTTGTTGGTTTTGGTCGGCACTTTGAAAAGTTAAACGTGGACATGGAGAACAATGCAATTACTTGCATCATACATTTTCACATCACAACCTTGTGCCAACTCTTGCATACACACATCTACCATTTTGGCTCTGTGACTACCTCTTTTGCATGGTCAGAGGCATATCAGTGGACTTCATTTCCTCATTCTGCCTTGGTTGATTTACAAATGACATCAAACCAAGAGAAAGCTAAGTTGTTAGCTCCTCTGGTCCAGCTTGAAAATGTTGCATGAACAGGGCTTTTGGACAATTTGTTTTAGTGTCTCAGCCTGTTCCAAATACACAACAAGGCAAAATTAATTCACCTGCAATGAAATAGCAAAAATGGCAATTTAGGAGCCCCTAACCCAGAGCCCATTCACCAGGTGAAGTCTTAATTTACAAACTTACATGTATATGATTTTAGAGGATTGCAAGTTAATGTATTTATAATGTATCAAATATCCACACTTTCTTTGGACAGTGGTAGTTCAGAAAGCTTTGATGTCAGCTTTAATGTCAGCTATGCAGACATAAGTGAAAAATAGATACAGATTAAATACATTTAATTTTGTTCTTTTCATATCTGTCTATTTCAAATTTATGGGAACCTGCTTAATAAAAAAGAAACACCATTAAAACACCATTACCATTAAAAGTGAATACTTTTTGTATTCAGTGTCAGAATTTGACAAAGCTGTCACAGTAGACCTTGAGAGGTTAGTTTTACTTATTTGAAAGCCAGAGGCATTCACTGTAGACCAATATTCTGCATACTGAACCACATTAAATAAAACAGTTATATCAGTCAGAAATAAATTCAGTCTAAAAGGGATGAAAAGAGAGTAGGCCATAGGTGTGAACTTATTTATTTATACTGTAAAATACTTTTAAAAAAATGAACACTATGAAATGCCAAATAAATGAAGTAATGACAAATTCTATGCAGTTATTGACTGTTATCATCTTCATAAATTGTTAAACTGATTATGTTTTCATAAAAAAGTTATATATCTTCTCTCATGATTTCATGGAAGGTCTTGTACATTTGTAAATATCAGGGGAGATACACAAAAGCAATAATATCAGCAGAAAACAGATGCATTGCACAAGATTTATCTACAAAATAGTTTCCAGCTGCTTTTCCTTGTCAGGTTGGTATAGTGAAAAATTCCTTAGATTCCAGTTTTTTTATCAGCTCAGTGACTTCAGGGAATAATTTTGAAGGATGAAATAACGTGTTAGTTTGTAGTCTTTTTTTTTAATAATTCCTTCCAGTGTTCTTACTCCTCTTTTGACCTGGAAGTGACTCTGAGTTCAAGACAGAGTGGCTTTGTTTCCTGTCAGATCCTCAAGAAAATGAACTTTCTCAGACTTTCCTCAGTGCCTTCGGGCTTTAATAAAGCCAAATGTCTGTGAGAGCAGTCTTCATAATTAACAAATAAATTCATGGCTATGCAGCAGTCAAAGTTCATTTTTTAATTTTATCCTTGACCTTCAAACTTTGATTGAGAAGCCATTATAAGATGCATTCTACTTATTTGCATAACAACAATAATCTAATTGGCCCTCATTATAAAATTTAGATCTTTTTGGTAGGTAGGCTCAGTTTATTATTAAACACGTGTTGTTAGTTGATTCAAGTTTTTTTTTGTTTTTTTCTGCACTTACAAGGTTATACAGTGAGAGATACAGTATATAGGCTCATCTTGACAGGGTGAAGCTAAAGACATCTTTAT
>JAOXNZ010000091.1:4284627-4306128 GCA_028566095.1 Kryptolebias brasiliensis
AACATTTTCTAGCTGTATATTTGATCCAAATATATGATGAAATGTTAAATTTTGGAATAAAGAGTTTGCAGTTCTCCACAGTCCAAATATGATTTATTTAGAAGCCTTGGTGTTTGTGTTTGAAGTCTTCTGAAGCAGATGTTTGTAATTATTTCTTGCTAATTGGCCAGCGTCTCTGAACTTTGTGATGTCTAGGTAAAGAGAAAAGCACTTTTTTGGCTTTTCAGCAAAATTCAACCTGGAAGCTTGTGTTCTCTCTGCCTCCCTTGTTCATCTAAGATCAGCTCATGTGTAGTGGAACATTAAAATAGTTTAGCCATTGCTATTTAATCACCAGTCTGGACCCATACTCTAATTAGTGATCCCTAATGAGCTCATAGATAAGTTGCAGACTGCTCCCTTTCATGTCACTGCTCAGAGAATCCATTTAAAATTGAAAATGTGGTGAAATATGCTGCACATAATGTCTGACTAGCCATTGATATTTGCATTAGGTGTTGAACAAAAAACATAGAAATTGTTAGATAACTATGGTATTTTGAATTATTTCCTATATATCCAGTATATAAGGCATATACACGTACAAAGACACATTTAACTTTCCTTGCAGCTTACATCTGTTGCTATGGCGTTCAAAGGCTCAGAGAGGATGGCCCTGCGGCTCAATAGGCCCGGTGTCAAAACTTGCCAGTATTCATAGTTCTCTTACAGTCTTTGTGTCAGTTCTCCACATCCTTACTTCAGAAAAAATGATCCAAGAAAAGAGGCGGTTAGCATTTGTTCTTTCCTATGTTTATTTTACTTCCAGAGTTCTGGCTTTAGTAATTAACAAAGTTTCCCACCACTACAGTTGCCATTAAAACTCTCCCAACAGGAGCATGAGGCTTCAAAAGTTAGATTCCACTACAAAGCAATCTGCATTCAAATATTTTCCTGTTGCGTTTGATTTATTCATGAGAGAGTACAAAGCAATCAGAGGAGGAAATCTCCCAAGTGATAGGTTCATGTGCGTTTTGTGTGCCTTCAGAGTGTTGGTAAGTGCTTTCATTCTATTCAGCTTGATGATCGTTCTCTGGCACTGGTATAAGGCCCTGTCCGCACAGGAACGCTGCTCTTACGTAACAATCTTTTTTCTTTTTTTTTTTTGTAAACAGGGTGCTGTTTGTAGAAATGTTTTCATCCACACAAAAACACAGGAAACGACCCAAACACTGTAGTAACTATACCAGGCCTGTATGTAGTGCTGTAATGAAATACACCAGAAACAGTGAAGAAGACGTGGTGCAGAGGCTCCAAACTGTAAGCACAAAAAGAAAAAGGTGAGGTTAGTGAATACAAGAGCAAAAACAGAATCATTTTTGTGGACTGATAACAAAGTGAAACTTCTCCTTTGTGTTGCATCTGAATACTACTGACTGAGAGTCATGTCAGTTCAAATACTTTGACATCATTTCAGGAAGACGTATTCAGAGGGACAGCTGGGTAAATCATTTTTACACAAGTGTCAGTCTTTTAAAGCTATTTTTATTTCCCACATCTTTTAAATTATGTACATAGAAGGGTTTTTTTTTCTTTTTTTTTCTTCAGTGTTTTCTTTAGTATTGTTGACAGTTCAGTAAAGAAATAAAAACGTTTTTGGCCTTAGATGATTTGTTGTCATAATAAGGGGGTTGTTGCTCTGCTTTAATCTGTCATTTTTGTTATGAGCGCAACAATGGCATGTTAATTTTTCTCACTCTGGAACCCAGTTTCAAAAAATACAGTTTAGGGGCTTAAAATGCCATTTTTGTATGAATGCCGCCTGGCACAATACAAAATCTTTGCATATTCACAAAATTACATTCTTATGTGGACAGGACCTTAGATTGTCTCAAAGTGATATTCACAGTGATATTATCTATCCCCACCTATTGGGCTTCAAAATATTTTTATTACACTGCACCAACTTTCTGTAAAGTTCTCGCAATTCATTCACCCATATTCGGTTCTCACTGCACAAACATGCTGCAAATAAAGGTGTGGCCACACAAAAATACCATCAAACACATGGTGTTCGGCTGAGGTATCATTACAGTTGTACCGGCTTATACATGTCCTGCTAGGATCAAACACAACATTACTTCTTGGGTGACTTAATCAGGCTGATTCTGCCTCACAAGTTCACTGCAGCACTGAGCCCTGCCTGCTCTTTGTAAGTGTGAAAGAGCTGCTCCAGATGTACAGAGCTGTTTTGTTTTGTTTTTTTTTAATTTTCTGAGTTTTCTGTTTTCTGGCATGCTCATACTGGTCAGCATTGCTGTGGAGATTCCTGCTGTGACTGTTGGACTCAGCTAAAGCTCTTAACTTAATGTGTTACTCAGTGTTTCTGTGTGTGTGTGTGTTTTCCCAAGGGTTTTGGTTGTGCTCACCAAATAGTGTCATATCACCAGCAGTCACAATGGCAAAAAAAAAAGATAGTAAGCTACTCTTTGTTCCTTTGAATTAAATAAATCCCTTTGGAAAACAGGACTCCTGTCAGTGTGTTTTAATCATATGTTTGTTTTGCTGTTTACTTTTTCTTTGTTTTAGAAATGAAGCACATACTGAATTGATTTTTTTTTCTTTTCTCAATCTTGAAAAGATCATTTCTGGGCCAGACATTATAAGAAAAATAGAAATAAGATGCCACTACATGAAATTATCTATTGATTTTTTTTTTGTGCTGTAGGCATGTAGGAGCATTGTTGTGTCTTGTTGTGAATTCCTCTGTGGGAGTTGTTCAGACACAACACTATTACTAGCTGGTAGATTACACTTGCTAAATTTCAGGGCCATGGGAATGAACACAAACAAGCAGGATCTGGATCCAGTGACGGTTTCCTCACACTTTCTCCATCCCATCTACCCCCCTCCCCCTTCTTTATTATGTCTGTCCTCCAGCTCTGCATGCAGAGAGATGGGCTTTAAGTAGGCAAAGCTTGGGTTTGGAGGTCACACTTGCAGATGGGACACATGAATGCCCTCATCCAGAGATGATCTCTCTCTGCTTAGGCTGAGTTTGATTAAGGCCTGCAAACTAGATCCTTTTTTTTCTTTTGGAGGAATGTTGAATCTCTTGTTCTTTAGACTGGAATCTGGCATGAAAAGCCCATTTCCTGTGCCTTTCTCAAAGCCTTCTGAAACACTGTCTGAATCCTGGGACTTGTGACTGTTGAGCTTGACTTATTCCTGAAGGTGGACAGTAGTGCATATCAAGGGAAGGGAAATGCTAACAGCATCCAGTTGCTCCTGTCTTTGGCTGTGCCAGATGCATTATTCTGTTTGTGATTTACAGTGTTATGTATTTTGCTTTGAACTTATGTCCCCAGCTGGGGCTCCTTATATTGATCAAATACAGAGATGCTGACATTGCTGGCTTGTCATTACACATGTCTTATGCCACTTTTATGACCTACAATAATCTATTGACAGAATTTCAAATGAAAGGTGGCAGGCAGCTTGGGTAAATGTACTGTAGCTAGACCTCCACCTAGTGGTAACTCAGTCTCACGCCTCAGATCAAAGATAAGAGAATTGTTTTCCCCCAAGTAATGTATAAGCTTTTTGTGTGTTTTAGGAGGTAAAGAAGAAATTTGATAAGGAAACAGAGAAATACTACTCAACACTTGAGAGACACCTCAACCTGTCATCCAAGAAGAAAGAGGCATATCTGCAGGAGGTAAAACCAAAGCAAATTTCCTCATCCCTTACATGTATTTGAATAATGCTGTTTTATGGTCGGCTGAGTGTCTTCAAAAAAGAAAAAAAAAACAGCTATGTTGTGGGTGTGTGCTTACGTGTGTGTGTGTGTGTGTGTGTGTGTGTGTGTGTGCCCTTTTCTTTGATCTTTACTTCCCTCTGTACACGCTGTTTCCTGTGCAGAAATGTAGGCATTAACTCTGTCCACGTTCCCAGGTTGACCCGTGTCTTTGTTATGGCTCTAACACCGCTTTTTGTTTGTTCATTCTCAGGCCGACATGCAGATTGATAAGGAGAGACAACTGTTTTATGATGCGTCGCTCGAGTATGTTTTCAAAATACAAGAAGTGCAAGAGAAGAAGAAATTTGAGTTTGTTGAGCCGGTAAGAGAAGCAAGCTTTTAAAATTTTTCTAGCTCAGGTAGTTCCAAATGAAAAAGATGCACCAGTTGTTTTGCCTTATTTTGAGTGGCATATACTCAGACTTTTGGTAGATTTTGGTAAGTTTTAAAAAACAATCTATAAAACTCCATACACACAAGTTTAAAAGTCTCCAATGCAAAAGTAAAAAAAAAAATTGAATTTTTTTTTTTGGTGTTTAATGTTTAAAAGAACGTGAGGTGTGATTCAAGTGTGTGTTTTAAAGACCATTTTACCATTTGTTTACATCCACTGGCAACTCACCCACAACCTTGGCCAGAAAGGCAAATCTCCTGCCTGCAGGTAGTGGTGGGGGAAAAATGACAGGGCTCAGCCTTGCCTGTGATGAATCCGGGCACAGATAAGGTGCATCATCCTTGTTCATTTGATATACCAAACCTCAGCCTAGAAATCAAATCAGCGGTTGTGTCTGAGGATTTGACTGAGTGCAGCTGGATGTTTGTGGGATCCTCTGTGCTTGAGATGAGATCAGTTTTTCCTCCAGCTACACTACTGGTGTTTTTTTTTTTTACTACAAGAGTGAAGGAGGTTTGTATGTTATACAGAAAGTCAGATCAATATCTGTCGGCTATAAAAAGCAACAACTTTTTGAATTTTTTTTTCCTGCCTTCAGTTAATCTACAGCATTAAAAGCATCAGCATGAAAATGTTTAAATTCACTAAGTTTCCCAATAAATGATAAGAAGTACACAGAAAATGTAATAAGAACATTATAATTACAGTTTCTATTAAAACATAAATATCTGTGATAAAATGACTTAGAGCACATGTAATATTAATAATAATAATGTCCATACATTTTATTTAAAGGCACCTTTAAAAACATGCAAGGTCACCTTACAAACATAATTAAAATCAACATAAAATAGAAATAGAATAGAAATATATAAATGCATTAATGAAATAATTTTAAAATAGAAAATCAAAGTATGAAAATGATCAGCATGAGTAGGCCAGTTTGAACAGGTGTGTTTTCAGATAGGATCTGATCTGAGCATGGAGAGAGACTCAGAGTTACAGGTGTCAGCAGGAAGGGAATTCCAGAGGCAGGGGGCGGAGAGGCTGGAAGCTTGGGCCCCCATGGTGATCAGACGAACTCAGGGAACAGTGAGATGAACGGAAGACCTAAACGTACAGGCAGGTGTGGTAATTTGCAAAAAGTCTAAAAGATACTGAGGACCGAGACTGTGAATAGCCTTAAAAATGAGAAGCAGAATTTTACAGTCAGTGCAAAGTTTAACAGGAAGCACATGAAGCTGCTGAAGAACAGGAGTTATGTGGTTAAAGGAGGGGGTTCTGGTTATATGTGCATCAGAACTCTGGGTCAACTGAAGGTAATGAAGCAACTTTTGTGGGAGACCAAAGAAAATGAAGTTAACAATAATCCAGATGTGAAGTGACATGGGTATGGACCAAAACACCTGTATTATTTTGTGTTAAGGATGAGCATACTCAGTTAATGTTACAGAGGTGGAAGTAAGCAGACCGAATTGTATTATTGATGCCTGTTTGGAATGAGAGAGTGCTGTTAAGGATGACGTCCAGACTTAACCTAAGGGGAGGGAATTATTCTTGAAATATCAATGGTAACTGAGAAACTGTCAAACTGTTAACTGGAAATTGGAAGAAAACCAGAACTCAATTTCTTGTGTGCAGTCACAAAGGGAGGTGGTAGATAGAGTAGAGAGGCTTGGTAAAAATGTACACCTGGGTGTCATTTGTGTAACAATGAAAGTTTACATTGTTTTGACAGAAGAGATGACCAAGGGGTAGGAGGTAAATTATGTTCAAAAGAAGCTCCAGGACAGAGTCCTGGGGTACTCCGAGGGTGACTGGAAGTGGCTCAGACTTCAAGGATCTGATCTGAATGAATTGAGTGGTGCCAGAGAGATATGTTTTAAACCAATTTTATCATCCTATTCTCATATCAAAAGTGGTGTTATAATTAAAAGCATATGTGCAAACAATTGCAATACAATAAAATGAAGGAATACTCAGTATGATTCTCAGTTTTACTATTTATTAAAAAAAATGTTTTTGCTTGATATGAATTAACTCAATACCTCACAGATTACTATTATTCCTCTTCCAGCTCCTGGCCTTTCTTCAGGGTTTGTTTACATTCTACCATGAAGGATATGAGCTGGCTCATGAATTTGAGCCATACAAACAACAACTCCAATTCAACCTACAGAACGTAAGTCTCAACACCTTAAGGGTTGTATACAAAGGCAACCAGCCTCGTAATCAGATTCTGCAGCTTATCATACCCCAATTTAACAAGCAGACTTTACACCGTGCAATTGCACAGAGGATAGATGTTTTCAGTGTAGTGTCAGGCTGTTACTGCAGGCCATTTAATGGCACTGTGTCAAAAAACACTTAAGAGTTGAAAATAAAACTGCAGCCACTGCCATGCCCCTTGCTTCCATCACTGTGACCTCAATGCTTTCAGCCTGAGGGTCCAAATTTTTCTCTGACCCAAAATGTCAGTGGCATTGCTCTGACAATTTTCACTCCATAACCCTCTCTCCATGTCTCGATGCAGAGAGCACTAATAGGAGCTGGAAAAGGTGAGGCTGTCTCAGCACTCTGCTTTAAGATGTGAAACAGCCTTACGTTGACCTTTTTGACTCAACATCTGAATCTTGGTTCTAATTTTAAATCACGACAAGTATATTTTTCCACTATATTAATAAAATCCTTTTTTGTTTTGTTTGTTTTTTAAATTACTATTTGTTTTGTTTTGGTATTTTTTGCACAATATGTCTTTGTCAGCAACTTAAAGAGATAGTCTGGTCATTTCTGAAGAGGTGTTCCATCAAATAATTATTAATAGTTAGTGCCTTATCAGCCACGACATCAGTCATGAAAGTGTAGAGATTTTAATAATATCTAATGTGGCATTCTTGCACACCTGTATGTCAGTTTTGAGAAAGAGTTGTTTTGTAAGCGTGAAAAACAATATAAAACAAGCCCTTGTTTGGCTAGTCATTAGCCTACCCTGGACAAAGATTTCTGCTCTTTTCTCTGTACTACGTGCTTTATAACTGATGTCACAGCTGATAAGGTACTAACTACTGATAACTGTTTGACAGAAAATTCCTTCAAAACTGACGTTAAAACTATCCTTTTAACATCATCCTGTTTTATACACAGACACGCAACAACTTTATGAGCACCAAGCAGGAAGTGGAGAAGCTGATGCAGAGGATAAGATCTGCAGATCAGGACTATAAGCCCCCAGGCCAGTGGACGATGGAGGGCTTCCTGTACATCCAAGAGAAACGTGAGTCTTCCTATCAGGGCTCCCTGCCTTCCAGGCGTTCTCGCTCCTGCTTCAATTAGAAGTGCACGGTTTTACATCAATCACCATAAACATGTCTTGAGTTCTCTCCAGCCTCTTCAGAAGAGATCCTCTCACACAAAGCTCATAACTCATCTTGTTTACAGATTCACTTTGATATGCTCTAAAATGTGTATGCATGTAGGGGGTGTTGCCACAAATAATAGATTTTTATCCGCAGCTATAAACAACTTTTGATTTATAACAGTTTAATTAGGCATTGATTTTTAGAAGTCTTTCCAGGCACTTTTTGATTCAGAGCAAAACAGTTTGAGCTCAGCTTGTATTTTGTCTCAGGTCCTCTGGGATGCACTTGGACACGTCACTACTGCACATATGAGAAAGGCAGCAAGACTTTCACCATGAGCAACACCGAAAACAAGTCAGCTGGGAAACAGGTAATTTGGTCCAGTTTAGCTTGCTTTGCTTTGCTTAGCTTGTAGATTCACATGATAAAAGCTGAGAGCTAAAAAAAAAAAAAAAAAATAGAGCAAGTGTAATCTGTGTGGGTGAAACAAAAAGCCTGCTTGTTTCTTCCCTGAGGGAAAGGAAGGAAAACCGTCAAAGTTACTGAAGTGACACAGAAAACAAATGACTTGTTAACTCGAGGCGGACTGAAAACATTTCAAAGATGACAAAATCTACAAAGAACAAGAAAGGGAAATTCAAAAAATATAAATAACCTTAACAGATAATTTTACAATGATTTGACACTTCAAATATAATTAACTCAGTTATTTTACCTTTTGTGTATTAAGAACAATCTCTAACTTATTTGTCTTTACATGTTCTAAATGGAGAATCTCATTATTTGAATACTGTGTCAGCATTTACGCAGTTGTTTTTCTGTTTATAGTTTCTTACATATACTGAACAAAATTATAAGCACAACACTTGCGTTTTTGCTCCCATTTTTAATAAGCTGAACTGAAAGATCTTAGACTTCTTATATGTACACAATAGGGCTTTTTCTCTCAAATAGTGTTTTGTGTAACTCTGTTAGTGAGCACTTCTCCTTTGCCGAGATAATTCTCCGACCTCGCAGGTGTGGCATATCAAGATGCAGCATGATCATTGCACAGGTGTTCCTCAGGCTGGCCACAACAAAAGGCCACTCTAAAAATGTCCAGTTTACTTCAGCAAGGTCATTCAACACTCAGCATTATTTCTTTAGTTATTGTTTTTGACCACTAAAGATTTGGTTCTATTTACACAAAACTTGAGATAAAAACATTACCACATTATCTCAAATTTCTTCGTTTTGTTGTGATGAATGATTGATGAGAGTCGTGGGGTATTTTTGTCTTTTTGTGTCTTTGTGTGTATCTCTGCTTGTGTCTGTTTTTAGAACGGCCTTGTCCTGAGTCAGCCAGAGATTTTCAAGCTCAAGTCCTGCATTCGGAGGAAAACAGACTCCATCGACAAGCGTTTCTGCTTTGACATTGAAGTGGCAGGGAGGTCTGTGATACAAATTCACGAAAATCTCTTTTGTATAGACTACATTTATAATAAACATAATGTAATTTTTCATGCTGTATCCATCACATCCATGCTTTATTTCCATTTTGATCTTGATAAACTATGTAATATGTAAAATACTTTGTAATAATTAGAATAGTGTCACTTACACACTGTTCTAGGTAAGGATTTATGCAAGACTCCGGTTGTTGTTTTTTTCTCCAATTACAACTAACTTTCTAAGATCAGTGGACTGCATGTGGAATGTTTTGTTCTCGTGTTTTGTGTTTCTCTTGAACTCATACACCACATCTGAACGTGCGAGAGAAGTTCAGGTTGGATTAACATCTTCAAAGACTCGATTAGCCAGAGTTAGAAGTCTTGAGCTCTGTTTGTGTCCTGCATGTTCCTCGTGTCCCCTCCCTGTCAACAAGCTCTTGTTTGCTGAACGTCTGCAACATCATTATTCATTCTACTTTTTTGAAGCCGTTCCGTCTTCTCTCTGTGTTTATGTCATTGTAGAAATGACATCTATCGTGGAACTCTTTTCAAGCCGCTTCAGTTTTTCTGTAAAGTCCGGTATGTGAATCAGTGCTGCACTTTCAGAGCAGTTGCATGTGCTGCATGTGTGCACCCAGTCTTAGATTCAAATCTAATTATTGCTGTTGCTCTCTTTTATCACCTCACAAAAACTTGATCAATATGAGCTAAAAGATAATGACATTTAACTGAGATTTGATTTATTATATTGGTTCTCTTTAGAAGGTTAAAATCTATTTGCTCTATGGAAAGATTCACTATTGATTTGTATTTATGTGTCAAATCTCTAATCCTATTTCCCAATAAACCCTACTGTAGAATATAATAAGAGACTTACACAAGATCACAAACCTGCAAGAAGCTCTCTGCTGAATAACGCGACCTCAGCTGACTAAGCTGTCCATTATGAATGCTTGATGTGAGCTAATCACAAAGATCTATACTGTAGTTTCTAAAGCGAGCAAGATTTTGTGTGTAATTACTGGACAGCAGCATTAAGCCCTGCTCTGTTCATCCCCAGTGAGTGTTGCTGAGCATGGACAGCAACTGCAGTTTGTTTGCAGGGCAGCTCATTTATCTTCCACTGCAATGCCCTGAGGTGCAACCATAAAGACAACGCAGGCCAAACTCTAGTCAGATCCAAGCTCTTCCATTCATCCTTATCATAACACAAACATGCTGTCACACCTTTGGCCTGGCCATGATCGAACTCGCCATCCCATTCTCAAAGGGTTAATTCACCCAAATTGCTAAATCTTGATTTTTATATGTCCAGATTTTGAGATTGTCAAGAATTTAAATTTCATATGTGGTCCCTGATGCAATTTAAAGAATTTAAAATTTAGCAGCATCACTACTTCATAAAACAAAACAAAAAATTTGCAAGCTTTGTTAGACCTCAAAGTATGTGTTGTGGATAATTCTCAGCTACTACCACACCAAAGTTTGGCTCAATATCTGCAAGTAATAGCCATTTTTGTGTATGCTATGATTTATTAGCTGTGGCAGCTATCTTCAATTGGATTAACTCAAAAAGGTAATTAGTTGTATATGGATATCTTATATTTAGTTTTTGAGAGTTTCATTAAAATCTGTCAAGTCATAATGAGATATTTTGCTAACAGACAGACGCGATGTACTCCAACAGTTAATGCCAAAATTTTGAACAAAGATCTTGTACAATCTGTTCCTCAGTGCTCAGATCATATGTTGGGGATGACTCTCAGCTACTACCGCACCAAAGTTTAGTTTAGTATCTGTACAATTGGCTGAGCTACAGCCATTATTGTGTTCGCCAAAGTTGATTAGCTGTGGCAACCATCTTGAATTGGGATGACTCTAAAGGTTAATCAGTTG
Organism: Kryptolebias brasiliensis; assembly: GCA_028566095.1. NCBI lineage: Eukaryota > Metazoa > Chordata > Actinopteri > Cyprinodontiformes > Rivulidae > Kryptolebias > Kryptolebias brasiliensis. Next base: position 4,295,485 of record JAOXNZ010000091.1, read on the forward strand.
TAGATGTCATCTAGTGATTTTTTTTTTTTGAGCGTTTCATTTATCAAGTGGTTCATGAGATATTTTGCTAACTAACAAACGAATAAATACAGGTAATTACGTGACTGCATGCCTTTCATGGCAGGATAGATTAGTCGGGTCATAGTTTGTTAAATTTGTTTTGCTTTCAAATGTTTCATTAATAGTAGTTCAAAACCTGGTCCAATGTAAATCACATACTGTCTGCTTTATAATTTGATTGAAATGATCTCTTAATTTTAACAAATGCTAATGGAAGCATCTCCTTGCTAATACTAATTGTCACTTCCTGGTTTTTGTTAAGTTCATGTTTATTACTGCTACTTGAAGCAGTGCTACCGTTTAAATCAAGCACAAATATTTCTTTGGTGAGATTTAAGTTTTGTAAGACACGAGGAGGCTGTAGATTCTAAAAGTGCACACAAAAATAATGCATGTTGGGTGCAAAAGATGACTCACTCTAACATTAGGCATGTGCGGCTTTTAACTGGGAGTGGAATGTGAAGCACAGAGCTGAGCGAGGACACAGTTTGAAGTCAAGCATTTGCACACAAGCTATTTTTGTTACACTAGTCCTTTTATAGTTGAATCAGCCAGTGTAAACATGGTCTGTTCAGGGGCCCCACAGCAATGAGATCATACTGAGACCAGCTTTCTCCTAAAACTTCCCAGGCATGGCGTTATGACACTGCAGGCACTGTCGGAGTCCAACAGAAGATTGTGGCTGGAGGCCATGGATGGCAAGGAGCCGGTGAGCATCTCTGCCTGTTTAGCTTTGAAATATTTATTTTGTGCTGGCTTTGTTTTAGCCACAGCACTTTTTAATGGTCTCTTTGATAAAAAAAAAAAATGAAAGAAAGAACCATAACCAAATTATTTGTCACTTGCACCCTCTTCTGGTGGCCAGGAGTTTATTTATTTAAAAAAATATAAATATAGGCCTTGCCTTCCATGAAGGAATGCATATCACCCGCCACCTTTTATGAAAAAGTTCTAAAATAAGATCATCTCATGATAAGAAAGAAGGAAATTATAGCCATTTTAGTCAAACTTTGTAAATGACGTTATGCATGATCTTATAAGATATTACCAAATATAGTGCAGTCTGTTCATGATTAAAATATATGTTGAGGATTACTTTCAGCTACTATCATATCAAATTTAGCTCAATATCTTTAAAATCATTACTTTCTGAAAGTTTGAAAGTGACTAAAATCTGCCTAGTGGCTTATGAGGTATTTTGCTAATAGACCAGCAAGGTTGATGCCAATAGTTAATGTGTAGCGCTCTGAGTATGTGTTGTGAATAACTCTCAGCTACTACCATGCTAGGTTTTAGGTCAAGATATGTAAGATTCACTGAGTTATAGGCATTTTGTATTGCTAAGGCTGATTAGCTGTGGCAGCCATCTTAAATTGGGTTGACTACAAAAGTTATTCAGTTGTAGATGATAGCATTTTGTACAGACAAATAAACACATGCACACACACACAGACATGTGCAAAAACATTATCGCCTTGTGTGGTCGGCGATACCAACGATCACTTCAAGCATAAGAACAGCAGCATCATAACTTTCTGTCTAAAATCAATTTTAAAGCAATGCATTGATGATTTCTCTTCCCCATATTTTTTTCAGATTTACAACCTGCCAGCCACATTAAGCAAAAAGGAAGAGAGTAAGTGTTTTTTTTATCTTTTCAAACCTCTTTTATCAATAAAATACATGTAATTAACATCAGAGTTGGCAATAAGTCAATAACAAACAGGCTACTATGTAACCTATAGCTATCTGTGCTCATTAACACAATTGTTTGACATTCGCCCACTCAGCTGACACAGTAGAGCCTTCCAGCACAAGGGCTGTGTCTTATTAATCTTGTTGGTTTGAGCGCAGGCATAAGGGAAAGCTGATTATTCCAACATGATGTGTAGTTAACCCAGCCACTAATTGACATGTCAACCCTCCTCCTGTGTTATATTACAGCATATCTTAATGAGCTGGGTTTTAACTTCGTAAGGAAATGCATTGACCTGGTCGAGAAGAGAGGTGAGTCTTTTAAATCTTGAAGCTTTTATGTGTCAGATCATCTGAACGCAGCATGGCCTTGATTATGATTAACAGTATGCTTTTTGTTTTAACTAAATTGATGTTTGTCCACTGTGTTTTTTTCATTGTAACATAGGCATAAACACGATGGGGTTGTACAGAATCGGAGGGGTCAACTCCAAAGTACAGAAGCTGATGAGCACAGTCTTTTGTAAGTAGCTGAAATTTAAAGCAATGGCTCTGAAAGTTGTGGTTAGGATGCCTATGAGAAGCATCAAACACCAAGTGGGCAGGTAAAGCGAAATGAAATTTAATTTAAGAATATATTACTAATAGCATAATTTCTTGCCATATGTTTCAACATGATGTTCAGAGAAATTAAAAATGCAGTTATAAATTAACATATCAAAAAGGATTACTCTTTGGTAGCATGCATATCATCTGCTGCCTTGAATGTCAAAGTTTTAAACAACATTTGTTGAGTATGAGTCTCAGCTCCTGCCACACCAAATTTTAGCTCAACATATTTAGCCATTTTTGTCTTGACAAACAGACGAGGTTGACACTAAATGCTAATTCCAAGGTATTAAGCTAAAATAGAGCACAATGTCAAATCTTCAAAGCATGTATTGAGGATAATTCTCAGCTACTACCACAGCCATTTTAGCTCAATATTTGTAAAACTGATTGAGATATAGCCAACATTGTGTTTTTCAAAGTTAATTAGCTGTGGCAGCCATCTTGAATTGGGTTGTAAATGCACATCCAATAAATACTTTCTGAGCAGTACACAATATCATTTTTATCATTTATGACTTCAGTTTTTATTCTTTGTAACAGTTATAGTGAAAATATGCCATAAACATTCATTTTGAAATCGAAATTGATATTTGGAAATTATCTAAGGACCCTCATTTGGTGTTTTGTGACCCACATTGAGGTCCCAACCGCAATTTTAGGAACCACTGCTGTAGTGTATGAACAACAGTGAGTCTGGTGCTTCAGTGGTGTGTTCAAAGTGAGGGAAGAGCTCCTCTCTGTGGCACGACTGTTTAACAGCATTATGTCCTTACCTTATTAAATTACCCAATGTAATCTTGTTTGCATACATTTCATACATGTGAATAGGAAATGTCAAAGTGAATTAGGTGCACATGTGTGTACTTATATTTATTTTAGATTCTCCTTTTTTTATATAAAAAGGTACACAGTGTTTTTAATTCTGTCACATAATCTTCCTCCTCATCTTGACATTGGTTAGGTTTCTTCTTTTATGATTTAAAAGCTGCGTTGATGTAAAAAGTAATAATATTAAAATGTGTTGTCAACAGCTTCCAAGGCACCTGTGGATATGGAACTGGATCCAGAGATGTGGGACAACAAAACTATCACCAGCGGTTTGAAGAATTACCTCAGGTCAGCTCGCCCTACTAGCTGCGTGTCCTTAACTGGCAGGAGTCATCACTGCCTCCATTAAGCCTCTTTGGAACCAGCCTGCTGTTAGTCATGCATTCAGTGCCATCACTGACTCACAGAACAAGGTGGCTGTGTTCAGAGGGCCTGTGTCACCAAATAACAGTAAATCACAGCTGTTCTTTTTTTTTACCAGATGTCTCTCTGAGCCTCTAATGACTTTCAAGTTCCACAAAGATTTCATCATGGCTGTCAGTAAGTTTCATAAAAGTTACAATTATATTTGTTGCTATGCCAGCCTTTAATCATCACTGTGTGAATTGTTTTTTTTAAACTATTTCTGTATACTTTGTGCTATTTCTGCCATTTATATATAAAAAAATATTTTCGCCTTTAGTTAGATTTTTGCTACTTTTAGCTTTTTGCAAGCCTTTTTCTACTTTTTGTTACAGTTAGCTTTTAGCTAGTGTTTGCTTCTTTTAGCTTTAACAACTCAGTTTCAGCTTGTTAAGCAAATTTCAGCAGTCATTCAACAATCAGTAGTTAAACTATTTCCCAAAAAATGCAACTCCTCTAGTTTACTATAGAAAATCTTCAATATTGTGGGTACATCTGTTTATGCAGAAAGGTATGAAATTTTACATGAGCTGAATATTCAGTATAACATTTTGTTTATCTGTATCTAGTGCAAATATTCTCTTTGAGGATCTTCATTCAGCTCCTAAAAAGTAGGAAAAATCAAACAAGCAAAAATGGAAACAGTAAAACCACTTTCATCTGAGAAATGATTCCATGCTGTGCGCTTTGTTTCTGTCTCATTTCATATTCAACTCAGAAGTAAAATTGGTTTCATTTTTGTTTTTCTGCAAAGCTGGAGAGCTCTTTGAATTAAATATGAAAAGCTGATTTTGTACCTGCTCAGATTTCTTCATTTATATAGAATAGTAAAATACCCTTTTTGGATAATTTACTTTCTCCTACCACAGTCAGATAAAGATATTTCATTAATATTGAAATATATAATTAATCATAAATGAATTTATCTTTTCCCATAGTGCTTTAAGTGTTACTGGAATTTCAGCAGCCTTAGGTCCGTCTATTGAACTCTGTGGAACTGCTGGTCATTCTCTTAAGTGGCGATTCTGTGATAACATTAGAGCAGCCATTGCTATATTTTCCATAAATTCCATCACTTGGAGAGATTTGTATTGATTGTTCTGAACCCATTTCAATAGTCACAAAGTAAAAATATTTTTCCACAAAGTTATTAGGTCTGTATAAGAAAATTGAAGAAACCAAAGTGCAAGTCTTAATTTAGTGCATCGACTCCTTATTTATCACCTACCACCATAAACTGCAGGTAATCATGTAATTGCCTGTGTGGGTGTGTGGGGTTGATGTGTATATTTGTGTCTGTTTGTTAGCAAAATATCTCATTAATAAGTGGACGGATTATAATTAAACTCTCAAAAATAAATCATTGACTGTACTTCTACAGTTAATTAACATTTGGAGTCAAACCAATTCAAGATGGCTTTCACAGCTAATTAACCTTTAGCAAACACAAAAATGACTGTAACTCAGGCAATTTCACAGATATTGAGTTAGAATGTGGTGTGATAGCTGACAGTCACTTAGAAAACACACTCCAAGTGCTAACAGATCACGTGACAATCTGCAACATCACAAGCGATTGTGCATAATGTTTTTTTCAGGCAGCGGTCAATATGCATTCCTTCAAGAAATGCTACTCTCATTCATTTATATCATTGTTCTTTTCGGCAGAGTCGGATGACCAGAACTACAGGGTGTGTGCTGTCCATGCTTTGGTTCACAAGCTACCAGAGAGGAATAGAGAAATGCTGGAGCTGCTAATAAAACACCTTGTCATGTATGTGTTTCTGTAATGAAGTGGTTACACTGCAGCTTTGGAAAAAAAATGGTAGCACTCTCAGGGAAGACAAAAAGGGCTTAAACTAATTAAACTTTCTTCACCTCCTGTTTTCTACATATAGAGTTTCTGCACAAAATCAGTCCAACCTGATGACAGTGTCAAACCTGGGTGTTATCTTTGGACCCACTCTGATGCGCTCACAGGAGGAGACTGTTGCTGCTATGATGAACATCAAGTTCCAGAACATTGTTGTGGAAATACTTATCGAGAACTTTGATAAGGTGAGACGTTGTATTACTTTAGACATATACTCTATGCACGCATATCTCTCACTTTAAGGCTTTATTACAAAACTCATTCAACCACTGTTCCTATAGATGCATTTTTATGTTTCAGAGAGCAGATGTTTTAACAACACATTTACATTTTTCTGTTTAAAAACAGTTCCAGTTCTATTATGTTGTATTTTTACTGCACTAATTAAATTTTTAAAAAAAGCCTTGTGAGCACTTTCCCTAAAGAGAAATCCAACAATTCCTTTTGAGTAAGTACTTGGCGAGAGTGGTGAGGAAAAAAAAAATGTTTAATGGGAAAGGAGAAACTTCTGGCAAAAAGAGACCTGCAGATAACAACCATCTGTCTCAACCTGGCACCACCTGCAGTATCTTGCAGGACAACATATTAGACATTGTCTCAGCTGATAAAGTATGGTGTGTAAAACATTAAACATTTAGTTGCTCCCAAAGGCACTTTATTTGTGCTGTTTTCTTGAAAGTCACTTGAAATATTGTTTAGGGCTTAAATGAATAAATCTTACTTTTATATGTCTGATTTTATTATATTTGCAAATATGTTAATGAGTGTTCAAATTATATTTTTAAAAAAAGCTGCTTCTAAAAATTTTCATTTGCAATACTTATTGATAGCATTTCCATTTGTTGATGTGACATTTTTCATTCTTTGCAAACAATTTAATTGTACTGGACCTGCAGTCCCAGATAAAATTATAACCTGGTTTCAAACTGTATCAGTTGTGCGTTTGTTTTGAGAGTTCAGTGCTTCTTTCTGGACCTGCAGATCTTCCACCAGCCTCCAGATCCCAATGTGCCACTGCCCCAACCACAGAGCAGACCCGACTCTCGCAGGAGCCGAGCCATCTGCGTGTCCAAGGGGCCTCGCAAACCCCGCAGTCTTTACACTCCAGCGCTGTGCCTGGCAGATGCAGAAAGTGAGTACCAGACAGGAAACTGCCACAGGTCATCACAAACCTGTCAGTGGCCTTTAATGTTTCTCAGGCATTTCCACATTGTTCCCCACCTATTTATAGAAGAGTTCTTTAAGATCTGTTTGTTGTGTGAGTTCTGAGTCAGAATTCACAGTTTGTTATTGTTCCTGTTTATAGTTTCTTCCATAGATTTTTTTGCAATCAAACTACTTTGGCATACTTTGTGTTACTTTACCCATTCCAATATCAAAACGCTTGGCTCTATCGGGAATAATCTATTACTTTGGGTGTTTGTTACTTTCATACTTTTCAAATTATTTAACTTTTTTTTTTACAATTTTCTCCATAGAAATACATAAATGTTTTCAATTCCTTCAAAACATTGTTCTCTTTGAAATCTTCTTCGGCATATTTGCTCTGTTTTTGTCTTTTAATGCTCCATTTCGGTTTTAGCTGCTGTTTTGATCATTTTAGGCCTTAGCAACAGTTGTGCAAAATGTAGCTTTTGGCTACAATTTTGCAAATCCTAACTTTTTAAAACAGTTTTTATTAACTTTAGTTGTTAGCTGCTGTTTTGCTAATATAAACTATTATCTGCTAATTTCAGCTTTAAACTACAGTTTAATTATTTTAACCTTGTAGCTATGGTTTTGTTCATTTTAGCTTTTAAAAACTTTTAACGTTTTTAGATACTGTTTTTCTCATTTTAGCTAATAGCTACAGTTTGGCTATTTTTAGCTACTGTTTTGTTGAATTTTAGATTTTAGCTACACTTTTACTAATCTTAGGTGTTAGCTTTTGTTTTGTCATTTTAACTTTCATCTACAGATTACCTCATTTTAGCTTTCATTGTTTTGCTCAAATAAGTTTGTGTTTCGTTCATATTAGTTTGTGTTCTGATCGTTCAAGCGTCTTTTTTGTTTCAGCTTTTGTTCTGCTTGTATAAACTTCTGTTTTGCTTAATTGACTTTAAAAATGTTTCAGCTTCTTCAACAAAGTTCAATAAAGTCATTCAGCATGCAGCATTCACACTGCATTTTTGCAGAAAATGCTATTTTTTCTAGTGTTTTCTTGTTTGTTTGTTTTAGTAAAGCTGTTAATACAACAATGCAGGTTTTAATGAGGGCCTTGCATGCCTTCTTTCTGGTCCCTGCATAGGTGACACTTTAAGCAGCAGTCCAAGCAGTACTCCTATGGGCAGCATGGAGTCTCTGTCCTCCCACTCCTCTGAGCAGAACGCTTCCTCCAAAGCAGCTTCCTCCAGACAGAAGATGAGTCAGAGCAAGTTGGACCTCCTGCCCCAGACGCCATCTCATCTCTCAAATGGCCCCAGGAGCACAGTGTGTGTCAGCAGTCCCGAGTCCAGCTCCAGGGAGGACACGGGACGAACAGACGGAGAGTCAGAGGATGCTCTCAGCCTGTCCTCAGTCAGCACAACACCAAGACTGTCCCCTGCACCCAAAAAAGCCCCCCACTGCAACCCTGACCTCAAGTCAGCACTGCTGAACTGCTCTGCTTCTCCCTCACTGAAATCCCTGAATGTATCTGATGGTAGGATTAATTTTGTTGTGATAACAATAATTTGGTGGTTTTAAAAGAGTTTTAAAGTTTTACAGATTCCATTTGACTTGAGCACATTTTAAACAACAGCATGAAAACATTGTTTTCACTTCTTATTTAATGAGTTTTCTTGAGTTGTTTTAGTATCAAAATGTTTGTGTCTTTGTGTCATTTACAATGAGGCTCAAGTTATTTTGTGTATCTCACCCTCAAGGCTACAGAAGCAGCTCTGGATCTGTCCAAAGCTTGGTAACACTGGAGAACAAAGAGAGTCTAAAGCCTTCAGAGCACCCAGACCTTCCACCCAAAGTAGTGATCCGCCGCAGGATGGACGGGTCCACCAACAACGGCTACCAAAGACCAGGATCAGTGTAATGATATTTACAAAGCTCTTCTTCATTATGAATGACTGAAATTAATACAGATGAAGATATTAAATGTAATGCCAGCCAGTAAATCTTTAATTTCAATGTCTTTTATTCATACCTTTATCACTGTATTGTAAACGCAGTGTCAAAATGTGTGGGCAAAAAAAGCATCAAAGTATTTATCAAGCTTAAAGTTTTGCATAATTATATGTATATTTATCACCCACCGTCAATAGGCGCAGGCAGACAACAATGTTTTTGCTCTTGTCTGTGTATTTCCATGTGTTTCCATTTGTCTGTTAGCAAAATATCTCTCTAATGAAACTTGCAGAGTAATCATTGGAAGCACATCTGATTCAACAGGGCTGCCACAGCCACCTGATGTTATAAAACACAAAGATGGCTATAACTCAGTCAATTATACAAATACTGACCTAAAATCTTTGGTGGTAACAGCTGAGAGTCAATTATGACACATAATCTGAACATGACGTCTTGCAATATCACATTAGATAATTCATAATGTTATTTTTTAGGGATTGACCAAAACATCTACAACTTTGTAATTTTTAACATAAGATGATTGAAGTCTAAAACTATGGCTTGAAAGGTGGCAGGTGATATGTGTTCCTTCAAAAAATGCTAGGCCTTTAATTTATAGAGTTTGGAGTCGTTACTGTTTGACAGCAAGTGATTTACAATTTCTTTTTTGGTTTAGGATAATTGGCTTTATCATACACAAAATGATTTATCAGATATTAAACAGAAGACATACAGTATAAATAAACATTGAACAACTTAACTGTTTAGTTAATACATATTAGTGTGTACAGTATATGGAGCCATGCAGTTTAATGGGCCTCTGCAAATTTACAAACCAGTGAGTCTTGTGCATAAGAGCTTAGCAACTATTCTTTCTGTTTCCCTTCCTCTTGTTCCTGCTCTCCCTTCTAAGTCGTCACCCTCCTCCGTTGTCTGTTTATGAACATTGAGAGGTTTCTAAAATCAGATGAGTATGTGTTTGGAGATTTATGTCTCTGCGTGCTGGTGGGAGAGCTGCCTTTAATTACATTCTGCCTGCTCTGAGGTTGATGTGACCCAGCAGCAGTCTGCGCTCGCTCTCCTGGGACCGATAGATTGTTTGACTTGTCGTGTCTTAGGAGCCACTCACACGGTCTCCAAGTAGTTTCCCTGTTTAGCGCCCGCCCGGCTCGCCCTAGGCTCTGTTGTGCCCTTGACTCCTGGGTTGTTGTGCTTGGGGTCGAGCATATCTATGTTGTACAGTTACCTCTGTTCGGCACCATTCGGCTGAGTCTGCCTGGAGGAAGGAAACCTCCCTTATTGTGTCATCAGGCCTTTCACTTCATTGGAAACAATGTGAAACGCTGTCAAGGCAAATTGAACAGGCTCGTTTTGGCCAAAAAAGGTTGGAGAGAATTAAGTTTCTCTCTGAGGCAGTACTGTTGGTTTTATAGACTAGAAATTATTAACTGTTCCTAACTGTTTCATATGATTACTGAACATATGTGTTTTTGTGCTGAAGGTACTCTTTGCAAAGTATAAAATCAAGCAAAAAAAGATTATACTGAACTACATCAAATGGTGCAGTTTTAAAAGAGTTTACTCCTGTGGTTTTCCAGATATATTGATATTTAATCCAATAGTTTTTCAGATATGCTGAATGTTGATATGCATTTCTGAAATGCAGGTATACGCTCAATGTAAACAAAGCACTCAACTGAATCCACCGAAAACCACGTGGAAGCTTGGGTCACGTGTTGACCTACGTTAGGCTGGCTGTAGTCTGTAAACCAATATGGTAGAACTGATCAAGTGTGGAATCTCAGAGTAGATATTTTAGATGAAAATATAAAATTGAATCTGATGCTAAAGAAAAGAGAAAAATGAGTAATCACTGATTTTGCTTACAATTTTTAAATTCAAGGACACATTAAGCATCTATAAGGGAAAAATCTTGTGCGGATTTTGTTTCTTACTTTATATATATATATTTTTTTTTTACTGGTCTTCATGACTTTACAATGAGAACCTTTAAAGTGAATTTATTATTGTCACTCTCACATGATAAAGTTGACTAAGTTTTGTCTCTCTTGTGG
>JAOXNZ010000091.1:4335371-4360009 GCA_028566095.1 Kryptolebias brasiliensis
TAGATAGATAGATAGATAGATAGATAGATAGATAGATAGATAGATAGATAGATAGATAGACAGATAGATAGATAGATTTCATGACATAAAAATCTAAATATTAAAGTTTCAACTTTAAAGCCCCTAAAAACATCTGCAACTAAACATATAGATTGTATATGAAATAAGTTCTGAGCATTTGAACTGAACAGAACTGTGCTGAACTTTCAGCTACTTTTTGGCAGGGTTTTCAACACTAAATGCTCATTTATTATTTTGTGTTTATTTTTTATTTTTTGGCTTCCTGTTGTGAGTAGTGGATGTAATTTATTTATAACTATAATGAAAACATGTCTCAAAGAACAGTCGGGTTTCTTTTTCTAAAATATGACAAGAATAGATTTAATTGTGTGCCTCAGGTTCACGCTCTACTCTTTTTTTTTGTGGCTCAGGGTTTTGGATGAAAGACGGAAACTGTGGGACATTCAAGAGAAACGTCTGAGAGAGAACATCCTGCAGCAACGCAGACAGCAAGTACAGGAAGCAACCGAGCGCTTCCAAAGAGCCCATCTACCTCCTTCTCAGAGATACAGGCAATGTGAGTGCTTTATGTGCACGGTTTGGAAACAAGCGATGATGTGCCACCAGTCCTGACACTTTGCACTTTATTTAGATGATTTCCTTTATGTTGTTAAGCTCTCAGAAGAAATGCTCCAAATATTGAAGATGCACTCAGTCAAATCCAAGGCAGCTTGAGTTCACACGCCCGGCAGTCCTCTCTCTTGTCCAGCACCACAGATATTAGCAGGTAAAAAAAAATAAAATTGTACATTATTCTTATACTGTAAGAATGTTGCTCAGAATGACTGCTGGCACTGATTTAAAATCTGGTGCTGTCTCTCATATTTCTCATTGTTAAACTCCTTTTACCTTTGATTTTAGCTTGCATTCACTGTAGCATAGTTTCAGTAAGGTTATGCAATGTCAAAAGATTAATGTCCACCTTGAGGTTTAGCCACAGTCTCTGTTCTGAGATGTGTAGAGTCAGACCTCAGTGGAACGACTTCTTTGCACGTTTAAAAGATTCTCAGTAAATTGACGGTTCAGATTCTGTGAATGCAAATTTAAATTTAAAGATGATGTTGCATGCTCCCTGAACCCCTGATTCAAATTTTGAACCCAGTCAATTAATCCTTTCATCTTGGAAAATGCCTATGCCATCAGGAATGGATAAAAAAAGATTATTCATGGAAAACTTAGTCATTCTATATATTCAGGTGGTCAGTTAACTTTATTTTTGACTGAACCTGCAACTGACAAACTGAGTGAACCCCAGATAATAACAGGTTTGCACCGTGGGAACTAGGATGATGAGTGTATCACTTCATCCACCACTCTTCTTAACCTGATCCGCCTATGCCTGTGGAACAGGGTATAACTGGACCCATGACCTTTGTCCACTTCTTTAGAGTCTAATATTAATGTCCCCTGCAAACTGAAGCTTTTCATTGATTAGTCTCACAGATAAGTGGTTTTCTTTAGGCTACACAGCTGTTTTGTCCCAATATCTTGAGTTCTCCTAGCATTGTGCGAGTAACTATTCTTTTATTATTGATATTAAACAGTGTTATAATTCTACTCAAATCATGAGTATTTAAGAGGTTTTTCCAACCAAATTTTGTCTGTAAAAATTATGACTCATCACCATCTTTCCACCTTTAATATTTTGTTTGACTTTTTTTTACCCAGTTTTGCAGTTTTAACAGCTACCTTAGTTTTTTACAATAATTGGACCATATTCTAATTTATTTTCCATGACCACAGGATGTGTCCACTAACATAGTTGTTTAAGGAATTAAAAGCTACTTTCTGCATTAGTTTCCTTTTTGAAACAATTGTGTTACCCCTAACTATCTTAATTGTTTCTTGGGTAATTCCAGTGGATGACTTTCTTTGGCTGCCTGTGTATTTTTATTTTCCTTTACTTACTGGCTGACTAAGTCTCATTTTATTTTTATTTTCTTCCTTTCACTTGAAGAAGCAGCACTCCATCACCTACGCCTCCCACTGCTCCTAAATTCTCTCGCCGCCAAGCACTCTCTGCGGTGGAGACTTACACTAAACTGCTTCAGGAGCAATGCAGGATAGAAAAGCTTCAGGATCACAGTCTGCAGGTATTTGTTTGAAAAGGTAGATGTGGATATTCTCAAAACGATGTATCATTTTATCTCCTGAGGACAGAATCGCTGCTTTAAAAACTTCATTTCTCATGTCCTCTAGTTTGAAAAACCCTGCATAGCAGCTTAGCCGAGTAAAGTGACTATTTCTTCTGCTAAAAAACGAGTTAAATAATTTCAGGTATCTGTCATATTATATACTTTAAAGCCAAGCTGTAATGGGCCGATAAATTTAGACTTTAGAAGTTTATAAAGTGGCCAAAACATTTTAAGAATGTAAGCAGAGCAAAGTAGATGTTCAACTGTTCTTTCTTAAGTTTATTAAAGCTAAAATAAATTAAAACCCAACTTGATGTAGGAGCTCAAATAAAGTCTTAGCTAAAAGGTTAACAGTACTGTATGTAATTTGAAATTTCAAAGCCAGACAAAGGTTTAATCGGTCTGTTGTTTTTGTTCAACTCCATTTACACTTTTCTTTCTGCAGTTGAGTAATACATGCATTCTGATAATGTTTTGATTCTGAGAAAAAATAAGTACAGTTTGCAATACATTTAAATACAACTTGTCAAATTTAACAATTTTGGGATGAAATTTGCATACATAGTTCAAATCCCTCTTTGAGCTCTGAATTAATAAGTAGACCTCTAGGGGGCAGCACTTTGACATGGACTCAGGATTCAAGTCTTGTATTTTTTGTGTGACTCACTTCTTTTATGCAACAAATTTGAACTGAAAGACCCAAGAAAGTTAAATAGGGCCTCCTGATCAAAATGCAGATTGAAGTCTTGAGTCTTCTCATCATTTGAGTGATTTTCTAGTCTGTATTTTAATTGAAAGCAATTTGTTTACATGTGAAGCACAGCTCTGTTTTTTTATTGCTTTTGGTTCACATTGGAGCTAAATGACAGGCCTAATACCATTATGACTCACCCCTATATTTTTTTTCTTTTGAAATAGATTTATGAGTTTACATCTGTCTTCCATTCATAAAATAATGCAAGATTATAAATGGTTTATTTATTTTTTACTTACTAGTGCTCTTTTGCTTCCATTTGTCAGGGCAGCCATGACTCAGATTGTTGTATTTCTGAAAGCCTTTCAAGTAAGGACAGCTTGGAGGATGAGGACTCAAACCAAAGGACATCAAATCTGCAGTGTTCCTGCTCATCCTTTTTTCTTGACTCTGAAAAGGCCCATTCAGAGCACAAAAAGCAAAGTGATTTGTGTCCAACATCAGCTTCTTTCTCAGCAATGATGCTTCTTGATGAAAATCTAGCCCAACTTAGAAAACTGCATGAACCCCAGCAGGAAAAACAAGAGGACTCTGAATGGACTAATAATGGCATGGCTGTTTCTGAAGCTTCTTGGGGTTTCACTTCTATTGAGAAAACATCTAAAATAGAGAACCACCCTACACCACATAACAATGACTTATTAGCTCTTTGTAAACTTCCTAAAGAAGATCTAAATTACTCTGAAGTAAAATTATTACAAAAAAATCACAATGACAACATTCTTGTGACAAATAGAGTTGTTCTTGGCAACTCAGATGAGTCTCCAAATCCCAAACAAGAGGCTCTACTGAATCTCAAAGAACAGAAGATTCATGACAACAGTCAATTAAAATATCCATCATTTACAAATATTCCTTTCCCTTCCAAAAATGACAACAGCAAAGACTTACTGCTTGAGAATGCCCCCAAAAATAACACAGCAAATAATTTCACAAACAACAGAATCTTTTTGCCCACAAAAGAAGAAAACTATATGTCATCTCGAAAAAATCCCTGGGCTTCCATAAATAATTTCAACAATGTTACAGACTCAGAATGCAAAACTGAGAAGGCCATAAATGCAGTATCCCTGTCAAATGCAAGCTTGTCTAAGATTCAGTCAGAACCGCATAAGTGTCCTGAGGAGGAAAAACTAGGTTTGCCTGTTTCAATGGCCACATCCCACTCATTATGTAAAGTCAAATTCATTAAAGGAATCCTTAAAAAACAGTCCAAATATAAGCCAGGAGATATTTCATGTATGCATGGCTCAGACCGTTTGATTTTTGCAAAACATATAGCCTTAGCATTAAGAGATAGTGTTGAATTAACAAAAGCAAAAACAAAGGATCTGGAGGTCAACAACACTGTAAAAAAGAAGCTGCGTTGGTTTGATGAGGTTCATACAGGAAAGGACCACCAGCCAAGTTTCACTACAGAGTCAAGGTCTCCCAAACCGGGACCCAACATGACCCCTGCAGCCTCCACTGGCTATCACTTTACAAAAGAAGCATGGGCAGATGTTGGGGTTCAAGTCAACTTGCCCCAAGAACAAGCCGATGGGGTCAAGGTGGCACATAGCAGCGCCAAGACCAGTGGCCCGGAAGCCCCTCAGAGAGCTCGCTCTGCCAGAACCGGAGGGGGTCCTGTTTCCTCACGGACAAGAAAGGGCACCGTTATACGACCTCAATCTGCCACTGAGGTGAATCAGATTGCCAAAACCCAAGGGAAGATCATTGTGCCCCGCCCACCTCCTCGGACAGAGCACATGGAAGAAAAAATGCTGCACATCAACAAGACTCCATATGGCATGAACCATGTCGGCATCAACTATAAACAGGCCCTGGTTATAGAGGAGGCCCTGCCTAAGAACAACTCAGTGAGAATTTTCTCACCTAAGACACATGATGTAATGACAACAGAGAGTACTGTTGTGTACACAGCTCTGCCACACTCGTATACCTGCCTCTTGTCAGAGGGTAACACAAAAGGCGCGCCCATTTCAAGTCATCAGGAGTTTCACCACAACAGTGGAAGAGGGTCAGTGTTCAGAGAAAAAGGCCTTTGTTTGGATGTCACTCCCACAGATGAAGAGATTTCACAGCTCTGGCATGGTGTCCGCAGTGCCCTAAACACAAAGGATGGTAATGTATATTTTGGTTTGCAGCCCTTCACACTCCTTAGGCTTATTGAGATTTACTGTATATACAGTTCCCCTTAGGCTTATTTGTTTCCAACCATAAGAATTTAAATAATATCTAAACAATGCCAGTACCAGCTGACATTTTGAGTTGATACCACAACGTTCTTTATCCACAAAAACAGTTTCCAGTGAATTTTTCCATTTTGACTAATAATGCCATTACATAAAAGAAGGGTAAAGAGAATTAGCTACATGTTTTCATAAATGCCCCTTTTTTTAAACTATATGATTTCAAAAAGATTTGTTCAATTTGAAGATTATTTAATTTGGGTCTATTTTCCATAATTTTTGTGTTTACTACTAGTTATTTATGTTATAATTTACCTTAATTATGGCATTATTTTATGAATTGGTTTACTCATTACTTGAATTTGAAAGGTTAGCAAGATCTTGACAGTGATATCTGAGAAAGTGGACCAAAAGACTGCCTCAAGGTTGTCTGATGCATTTGACTTATCTTAAACTTGCACCAATTCGTCCCACATTTCAGCTCCTCAACACTTACTGGTTGTGCTGTGTTAGAAGTCTGTGATTCACATTTTCAGTAGTAGGCAGAGCTGAACCCCAAGCAAAATTTGGCAATTCAGGAGAATTTTATATTTGTCCTATTTTTCTAATTTTATTTTTGATATAGCAATGATTCTAGTCGAATATCTTCCTTTAGACAAAAATGCACTTAAGAGACAAGCGTTGGAGAGCAGGCAGACCTCTCAGAAACCCAGCATTGCCCAGAGCAGACAGCCTCCTGCCTCAGCAAACAGAAGACTTCTTCAGACCTCTCAGGTAAGTTTGTGCTCAGTTGTGAAATTGCCCAGTGGGCAGGAAGAGTGAGGATAATTACAAAAGATCAGTCGCTCAGTAGGTTTGAACTTGTTTTGCAGACACTTTCATGCCATCTCATTTACTGGATGACTTGTATTCCTGAAGAAAAGATGTGATAAATTTTACTTTAAAAAAAGTGTTTACAGTGTTTTCTTTCAACAGTGCACTACGTTTGCTGTTGTGTTTTTTTTCTCTTTGTCATTGAAAAATCTAAGTATAATACTTCCTGTCAGTGAAGGAATGTTTAACATGTGTTTTTGTGTGTGTATTGTGTTTTTTAGCCTGCAAAGCAGAAAACTGAGCTACTCAGAACATGTTCAAGTACTCGCAACACAACCTTAAATGAAGGTAACGTGTTCCAAGAGTGTCTGCATTAGTGTTTTTACTTATATTTTGTAAGGCTTTTTATTACTTTAAACAACTTTTTTAAATTAAACATTATATTAAAGCTCTCTGATGTATTTATATCACTGAATATACAACCAAACTGAACAGAAAAGGGGTTTAAAATGAGTGTACATAAATTGAATCATTTATACAGCAAGTATAAATGGTTGCAAATGCCTGCCTTTATATTAACTTTGCAAGGGACTACAGGATTTGAGACTGCAGCCCAGTTACAGCTGGCTGAAGGCCTGTGGAAAGAGAGTCAGATTGTGGGTGCCATGGAGATCGCTCCAACACTGAGGCCCGGAACAGAGCTGCAGCCTAGCCAACAGCAGGAGATCACCACCATTTCCCTGGAGGAGAAGAAAATCCTTCTCTCTCTTGAAAAACTTAACCACCAGCTGTACTGTAAGTCCTTTAAGCCTCATCTGATCAACAGAAACATATTAATATGATAAATATGTGTAGGATCACTTCTTATTATTTTTGTAGTTTTGCAGGAACACGTAGGGCATAATACTG
Source organism: Kryptolebias brasiliensis (assembly GCA_028566095.1). Taxonomy (NCBI): domain Eukaryota; kingdom Metazoa; phylum Chordata; class Actinopteri; order Cyprinodontiformes; family Rivulidae; genus Kryptolebias; species Kryptolebias brasiliensis. The sequence goes on from JAOXNZ010000091.1 coordinate 4,342,235, forward strand.
GCACACGTGGTTTTGCAGTTATTGACACACCCTTTGTGAGTATATATGTTATTTTTTTCCTTTATCTTAGCATAAAAAGTTACTTTGTAAGAAATGCTCATTCTTTACCTTCTTATTCTGTTTTCAGGCAAAAGAAGTGAAAGTTACAAATAATTACAAGCACTGTGCATCCTCAGGAAACCCTGTTCCATACCAGAAGAAAGTCTGACTTGAAGCTTTTTCTGGCTGATAATGCACTTCACTCTGGTCAGCGTGTGCACAGCTCTTTATCACCAAATATAGATTTTATCAAATGTGCCTTTAAGAGTTCCCTGACTATTTGATAAATAAGGAACTGCAAAGGCAAGTATCACCAGCACAATGTTTATAAATATGTATTTTCCTATTTAATTCATTCTTGGTGTTTTCACCAGTTCTTAGCATAAAATAACATTTAATAATCTCAGTAAAAACATGTTGGAAGTTTTATGAAACTACTTGGATTTAGGCACTCAGACTGTAAATGCTTGTGAAGATTATTTAAAAACAAACAAACTTGTATGCACTTTCCATATCTTACAGACAACTGGTATTACCTGCTGAGTATACACATGCTGCAGATGATACAGAATTTGTTTAATTGTGGATTTATTTTGTAAATTAAAACTGTAATTGAATTAAAATTACAGTATATTCTCATTCCATTGACAGCAAATTAAAAATGCTTGTTGTCAAGACACAGTTACCTGGGTGGGTTAATTCTGTTTGGTACCATTAATACTTTCTTAACTATTTCTTAACTTGTGGTTCAAGTCTTGTTACATCTATTAATGCTCTTAAATTATAATGGCATCAAAAGGCGACAGTCTGCATTTTATTTAATTTAAAGTTGTTGGGTTTTTGGTTTTTTAATTAAAAGCTTCTGCGTCTCTCTTGTCAAACAATGGGTGCACCGGGAGGGTAGGAGGTGGGGGGAGCTGTAGGGATTATTGAGGGGAGTTCATTTGCCCCTCCTTCAACAGCGTGTCTGGTTTTGCCCCTCAGTGAGCCTGCTAGGACTTGCTCCAAGAAGCACAAGAAGCCCCAACTCTTTTCAACCATGATAGAAGTTTTTTTCATTTAGTTTAGCTGCAGGTTATTTGATTGACTTAAGAAGGAGCTTTAAATAATGATGGGACATTGGTGTCTTGCAGCCATATAAGGTCATGCATACATTCTCCTTTCATTCTAAACCAAAACTGAGAACAGAGGGGATGTATTTCCTCCTTTGGTGTGTGATAATGCCTTCAGCAGAAATCCTTTGACAAGTTATGTGCAAAGAGATCAGTAGAAAAGACAAACGATAGCTGCTGTTTTTATTGAGAAAGATATTGATGTTATTTCCAACTAATAAATATTACAATTTAGAACAATAAAGGGATAAATTATTATATTTACCACATTCAAGCCTTTCTTATTCAAATATTTGTCCAAGAGAGGACAACAAAAGGATGAGGCTTTAGCATCCTTTGTTTTTAATAACTAATGGACCATATTTCAAAGACCAGAATGTAGTAAGAAATCACACACTGAAGTGTTCAAACAGTGGAAAAAAGCATAAAATGGTTTATTTGGAATATTGTATTTCAGGTTTGCCCTGAAACTGGGTGGCCTAATCTGGGTCCTCACATTGTGGTGAAAGTAATGACATTTAAGCCTTAACCAGCACAACACCCAGAGAGCCAACAGGAAAGGGCAGGAGTCCTGAAATAAAGCAAAAGATTTTTACAGATGCAAGTTTAAGCTTGTGCTGTGGTTTGTTGTGAAGCTTAATCTGTCACATCTTGCTTTGTTGCAGTCCATTGAACCCCCCCCCCCCCACACACACACACACACACACAAGAAACACTGAAGGGTTTGGCAATTTTTAGATGAGGTGACATGAAAATTTTATGTCTTTTTTTTGTGTCATGGGGAAAAACCGACTTCCTTCAAATTTGTGATTAACAACAAACTCCAAGCATTTTTTGAAGGAATGCACATCACCTGCTGCCTTTTATACCAGGATTTTAGACTGAGATTATTGTAAGTTCAGAAATGACAGAATTGTTGCAGTTTTGGTCAAATGTTTATGTGCAACCTTATACAATATCGCAAGATGTCATGCTCAGTGTATGTGTTGGGCAGGACTCTCAGCTACTAACACTTCAGATTTTAGCTCCGTGTCTGTAAAGTTATTTGAGTTATAGCCATTCGTCTGTTTCCTAAGTTCAGTTGACTGTGGCGGCCATCGGGAATTGAGTTCACACCTAAAGTTAATCAGTTGTAGATGTACATGCAAAGATGACTTTTGGAGAGTTTCATTAAAAACCACCCTGTGGTTCATGAGATATTTTGCTAACAGACAGATATAGTCAACTCCAAAAGTTAATTGCAAAGTTTTAAAAACAGATTTCATGCAATAGGTTAGCTCAGAGTCTGTGTTGAGGTTGACTCTCACCTACTACTCCACCAAAATGTAGCTCAATGTCTGTAATATTGAATTATAGTTATTTTTGTGTTTTCTAAGGTTGGTTTGTTGTGGCAGCCATCTTGAATCAGGTTGATTCCAAAATGTAATCAGTTGTAGACGCACATCCAGTGATTACATTCTGAGAGTTTAGACTTGCGAGATATTCTGCTAAGTCTGTTTCAAAATTAAGTCAAATAAAAAACCTGAAGAGAGCAGAAAGAGGCGCTTGAGTTCAATCTCTTGACTGTATTTGCCCGTGAAAGACAGCAGGGAGCGATCAAGTTCACATCTGCTAATACGCTCGTAGCAACATTGTGCGTCACTGCTTCTGATTAGAACACCAGACCAGAAAAGCCACCTTTTGTCTCTGTGTTACAGAAGGTTTTCTGGTAAATGACGGCAAACAGAACTGATATCCCACTACAGGGCTACTGAGTTTGACCCCCGTCAGGCGGGATGAAGACATGTTGACCAGAAGTGGACAAACTCCACAAAGTGGGTGGTCTCTTTAGAGCTTCACCGACACTGCAGTCCATCTTCCTAATATGTCTGAGTGCAGCACAATGACTGGAAAATGACTACTTTCACTCATAGAAGAGAGGTTTATTGACTGGCAGCATTTGTGCACAAAATGTTTTAAATATTCACTAAGAAATACAAGCTTTTCACAATTTAATGCAGTTACATTCAAAGTAATTATTTATTTAATGCACCTAAAATGTGAGACATAACTAAACAAATAGCAAAAAAGGACAATTTTAGGCTAAATAACATACAGTCAAGGCTGTATATAGTTATTAGGAGCTCAAAACCTGTTACACAAAAAGCAAAGAACGATTTAAAAATGTACAAATAAAACTTAAGCTGTGCATCAATGTAGGAAAACGGTGTGCCCTATGATAAAAAGGACAAGAGGAGCTTTTTTAATCTTAAAGCTTTACTGTGTCTGTTGTTGATATTTAATAGAGCTTCATAATCATTTATTCAGTGGATGTATGGGAAAAGATGAAACGGAGCCTCTGCTTTCACAGACGGAGGATCTTGACAAAATGATTTCTCAATGGAAGAGGGGTCTCATTAGCATGACAATTGTGGGAACTGAATGGCTCTACTTTTCATGAGCACTGTAAAAAAAGTGTGAGAGAATAAATAGTCCCATTACACACACTGATGAGAGAAAATGGTTTAGATTTATTAAGGTTCTTGGGAAACTGTCTTCACAATCCAGTACGTACAAAAAATAAACACAAAGAAAAAAATCCCTANNNTTACATCTTTCTCCAGGATAAAGCTATTGTGCTCAACTTTATTATTACTATAAATACTTATTTATTAAGCTTTTTTACAACACTCTCACACAACAACTTGGACCCTGATTATTGCCCACCACCGAAAAGCTAAAGGTGGGCAATAAGGTTTTTTCCTGTCTGCCCCAGTAAGACTGTATGTCTAGGAATATCCATTTAAAGGGATAGTCCAGTCAACTTTGAAGTGATGTTCTGTCAGATAGTTATCAATGCCTTACCAGCCATGGTACAATTCTATATTAAGTTTTTATTAAAAACTATTTTTCAAAAACAACATACTGATGTGAAGAAACACTACATCAACTAATATTAAACCTCTGCACTTTTGCATGACACCATTTGTTAATAAGTTTGTCCCATTTTTGTAACCAAATGTCCGTGTTACTACTGTAGACATGTATTAAATTACTAGAGTCCATAAGGGAAGCCTGAAGTTGAAGTCTGAGTCGTTGCAGCGTCCCAAAACTACAACATGGCTGCTTCTGTAAACAGGGTCCTGCTGGCTTCAAGTCCGAACAACAGGAGAAGTTTAGTATTTTGATACGTGTCTATGGTTACTACATGGATGTACGTGTGCGGAGCATAGACAGACTGTATATGCCGATAGGCTGCTGAATGTATGATTTCACCAGGAGTTGAGTAAACTTGTGTCTGATGTGCTGATGAAGCGGACTGCTGCATTCAGCAGCCTCGGCACCATCGGCAGCTACACGGTGTGGTCTCTCTATGCTCCGCATGCAGAGTTGTTCGGTTACAAAGCCAGCAACAAACTAAACAAATGATGTCATGCAAAAGTGTGTAGATGTAATATTAGCTAGTGTAGTGTTATTTTACACCTGTATGTTGTTTTTGAGAAAGAGTTGTTATATTAGCCTGAAAATGAAAACCAGGCCCTAGTATGGCGAGCCGTTAGTCTAGCATGGATGAACTCTTGCCTCTTTCTCCGTACTGCAGGCTCTTTGAGCTGGTAAGGTACAAACTGTTGGTAACTATTTGACAACAGTTGACAGTTGACAATCCCTTTAAGTTCAGAAATATTTGAAATTTTAAAATTTGTGGGAACATTGGGCATTAGAACTGTAGGCCTAAAGGAATTCGGATTAAACAACTGAAAGCTGGTACACCTTTTCCACATGAAATTCCTTTGCTTTTTAAACACATTTTATTTTATTTAGCCAAAAGGAAACACTCTGTTGTCTTTAGTAAGGCCCTGCAGTGAACTGTACCTTTAAAATGTCCGGCTCCGCCTCTGGAAAGACGTCCCCTGAGCCCTGAAGTTTGATGTCCTGCCCAAAGTTTAGACTCAACGGGAGGAAACTTTTTTTTTTTTTTTTCCTCTAAGACAGTGAGTTGTGGAGATTTGCACAGCAGCCAAGCATGAAGTTTTCCTGAAAGAAAGCTGACAGTAGTTTGAACTTTTCCTACTTCAGAACAGGAGGAAACTTTCAGCTCACATTGTTTTTTTTTTGCGGTTGTGGTTTTTGTTTTTTTGTTTTTTGTGGAAGGGGGGGGTGAGCGAGCTGGGGCCGGACGACAACACAGATTCCAGTGTGGAGTACTAGATATGCGCTTTGTTACATTTACAAGTATGCCAACTGGAACCAACAGGAGAACGCTGCCTTTTACTGCTTATTTTGACAGCTAACCCACTTTAAGAGTCCAAAAAGTTCCAGAAAAGTCAACTTTTAAAATGGCTTCAGGTAACTTTTACTGAGTGGCGTCGAGGTTTCCAGATTTCCTGCTGTGTGAGACCCAAGAGTTTGGGATTGGAAAGTTTTCCGGACACTTAAAAAAAAAAAAAAAAAGTTCGCAGATACTTCTTGTTAGTTTTGAGACGAAATGGATCCGAGCCAACACAACCCTCCCGCCGGACACCAAATCATCCATGTACGGGGCGACTCGGAAACGGACCTGGAGACGCTTTTTAACATCGTGATGAACCCGACCAGCCCGAATATCCCCCATTGTGTGCCCATGAGGATGAGGAAGCTGCCAGACTCCTTCTTCAACCCCCCAGAGCCCAAGTCCCATTCCAGACAAGTAAGCCCGCCCTGTTTGTTACTTCACAGAAATCAAAGCTGGGCCCATCCTGTCTGTGGACACAACTTTGGGCTTTATGCTTTGTCCCTCAAATAGTCTTTTTCTTTCTTTAATCCTGTTTGAACAGATGTTCGGGTTTTTTTTTTTAGGCTGTCATGCCTTCCCAGGGAGCCTGTTTGTAGGAATGTGTCAAAATTAGCTGTATTTGCAACTAAAAGTGTCTAATTAGCCTCCGTTTGACATATTTAATTTAAAAAAAAGTAGCAGTGACGTTTGTGCGGCTGTTTCCTAGACTGAAGAAATCATTTTGGATTAAGCTGATCCACGGAAACTTGTGGTTTCCTGTAAAATGAGTTTGTCTGAACTTGTTTAAACGTTTTGTTCGTTAATCATATTTATAGAAGAATAAAGTAAGGATTATAGCAAAAATAATTAAATACTTGGGTCTTTGTTAAATCAAAATCAGCATTCTGTGCAGTGAAGAAATCTTACTGTGGTTGAATTCATCCCATCTCCCCCCTTCAACTCCCTCCTCAACTCGAAAGTTTAGTAACTAGTGCGCATGCGTGGTTTTGGAGCCCTTCTGTCCCACACAGGCCTTTTCTCCTCTTCCCTGGGCACGTTCTCTCTCCTAAACATGCTGCAAGTCCAACGAAATTAAAAATAAAAGTGAACAGAGCAATACTGTCGATGAAATATTAGGTTTAAATCTTAAGCTTTATAGAGAAGGTCACAAATAGTAAAATAATCAATGAAGTAAAATCTATGGCATGTTTCCTGCAGTTTTGAATCAACATAGGTAATTTGGGGAATACAAATTCTCTTTTTGTGTTTTTTTTTAAGAAATGTTCACACAGTCAATTGGAAAGCAACAGTAATCACTGTAAGGGTTCAATGCACAATGAATTAAACTAGTATTCCTTGAAAAAAAAAGCATATCACCTGCTACCTTACACACCAACTTTGCATGCAAAGATCTTGTACAATCTGTTAGTTTCTAGAAGTGTGTGATGGGAATGACTCTTCGCCTGCTAGCCTGCACAGTATCTGCAAGACTGACTGAGTTATAGTCATTTTTGAGTTGGCTAAGGTTGATCAGGCTGTGGCAGCCATCTTAAATCAGGCTGACTCATAAAGCTAATCATTTGTAGATGTATATCCAGTAACTACTTTCTGATTTTCATTAGTTTGTCCTGTGATTCATGAGATATTTCGCTAACAGACACTGAGTTGACTCCAACAGTTAATCCCAAAGTTTTAAACAAAGATCTTGTGTGATTTGTTGGCCCTCAGAGGATGTGCTGGGGATGACTCTCAGCTGGTAGAACTCCAAAATTTAGCTGAATATCTGTAAAACTGGCTGAGTTATAGAGGTTTTTGTATTGGCTAAGGTTGATTAGCTGTGACAGCCATTTTGAATCAGGTTGACTCTAAAAGTTAATTAGTTGTGGATGTACCTCTAATGATTACTTTCGAGAGTTTTTTTTTAATTCAAGTTCATCCAGTGGTTCATGAGATAAATTGCTAACAAGCAAACATAATAAAGAAATAATTTCTTAAAATAGATATGATCAAACATTTACAAAAACAGTTTTTTTAAATTAATTAATTTATTTTTGTTTCTTCTAACCCAGGCCAGCACTGATGGTGGGAGTGGCGCAGTGCTCACCCCCCACCATGTCCGTGCCCACTCATCCCCAGCCTCCCTACAGTTGGGGGCTGTGTCTGGGGGCTCCCTGTCTGGCATGGCTTCAGCGGGTGCTTCTCCTCAACATCTCCGTCAGTCTTCGTATGAGATTCCTGATGACGTGCCCCTGCCCGCGGGGTGGGAGATGGCCAAGACTTCCTCTGGTCAGAGATACTTTCTCAAGTAAGTTTGCCTGCAGCGAGTTTCTTGTTTTATGCAGTCCTTGAAAAACCAGGAGCAGCTCAAAGGTTTGAACATTGATAGTTAATGTTTTAAGCACAAAAAATAGAAAGGTTAGGAATTACGTGTGTATATTTGTATTATTTTAAAATGTTATGTATTGAATCATGCATTGTAATCATTTACAATTTATGTTGCTTAATTTTATTACTATTTTGTTCATGTTTTATTGTTTACACAACTTTAAAAAAATGTATTTAAAGGTATTCATTGCAAACATGAACTCAAACATAGAAAAGGTTATCCTGAACTATGGTGCAGTTTGAAAGAGTTTACTCCAGTAGTTTTCCAGATATATTGATATACAATTGGGAAATGCAGGTACTCACTCAAGGTAAACAAAGCACTTGGTTGAATCTGCCAAAAAAACACATGGAAGCTAATGTCACGTGATTGACCTACAATAGGTTGGTTCTAGTCTGTGTAGGTAAATACATATGGAGGAATCAGACAAGCGTAGAATCTCAACAGATATGTTTAGGTGAAAATATTAGAGTGAATCTGCTGCTAAACAAGAAAGAAAAGAGAGTTTGAGTAAGACAACTGTCAAGACTAGATAGAATAGATATCGAGGATCAAGCAAGGTTGTGGAGCAGCATAAAGACAGAGCTCTGTATTCAAACACGTACATCTTTTGTAAAGTTTATCATTTCAACCTAACCTTTCTTTTTATCTGCATACTATACTCAACAAATCTGTGCATAAACATGTACAGATACGTTAAATTTTCTGTCTTCCCATTCCCAAATGACTCTTCCATGAATGTTGTCGTTGTTCACCTATTTTCAGTCACTTCAGCTGCTTCCGTTCATAAAAAAATGCATGTGGTAACTATCACCCAGTCACACATTTTGCTCACAATTTTAAAATTTAAGAACACATTAACCATTAATATGAAAAAATGATGTGCAGATTTTGTTTCTTTGAATTTTTGTTTTGACTGTCCTTCATGATATTGCAGTGTTTACAGGTGTTTTGCTGCAACTTTATACGGTTAAACATAGATTTACAAAAAACTTAACATGAACTGTAACAAGCCCAGACTGAAAACCCAGTTCAAAATTCATTGGAAGACTGAACATTTTTAACTCTCAGTAGTGGTCATGACAAGTACAAGTTACCAGAGAAGCTTGTTGTCTCATACTGAAGCTCTGTTCCGTCTGCATAATGCTGACAATAACTTTCAAATTAGCTACAGTCCACAATAGTGGGCAGTGTGCTCAGAAGGAGACAATTGCAGAAGTTAGATTGTAGGTTATTAAATCTGGTGGCGTCTGCAAACAAGAGAAGTCTTGAGGGACTTCTGCTGTATGTGGTGTTCCTTTTCTTGGTCTCAGGTTTCAGTAGAAACAATGGACCACTGTAGCTGCCCCAGACAGCAAAAGACAGGCAGTTCTGCAATGCTCGTCTGCTAAGCAGCGGATCTTCTCCACACCAAAAAACCAAAGTAAACATGTAGTTAGCAGGGCATTGAGAAGCATTTCAGGTTGTATCTGAGTTCAGATCCTTAAATTGGGGTCTGTGGAGTAGTTATGAGTAGCCAGTATCTTACCTGCAGTAGCTGGCAGTTAAAATGATCTCAGTTTGGAGAATTAGAATAATTCTTATTGATGAGTCAAGTTAATAGCTAAATAAATTTCCACAATCTAAAACAACTCAAACTGCAAAACAATAAAGTAACAGCATTATGAGGGAATGCTTCATTGTAAACATACATGGCTTCACTTTAGCGTCTGATCTGATGGTTATTTACTTAGTATTTACACTTTAGAGTGCTAAGTTGGAACACACGCCACGTTTGAAACATGTTGCAAAGTAGAACTTACTGCAAAAATTATTGAGGAGTAAAAATTCACAACATGGCGTTCACTTAAACCACTATAACATTTTTGAGGTTTGAGTTGTTTCAAGTTTGCAAATTCACTCTTAAATAGGCCCTTCTGAGTAGCTTGATTTACTGATGAGAATTTTTTTCAGATTTTCCTGAAGTGCTGTAAATGGTACTCTGCAACACAGTGTGGACTAACATGTTAGCTTCTCATTTATTTAGATCAGAAACAAGCTTTTATTACCAGATGTTTTTAGGTCATACATCTGGAAAACATCTGGGCCATTTTGAAGATGTTCTTTTAAAAATGTAAACTTTTAAAACACACGGTGTAGCAGAATGAAAACGTTCCTCCTAAAAATTGCACATATATGGAAAACTTCCTTTTTAAAAGTATTAGTTTGAAAATCCATCCTACAGCTTTGTTTGTTTTACAAATCAGAAACTATTCAGAAACCAAAACAAGAGGAGATAAAGAAGTACAGTTTTTGACTGAGTGGTCCATTCACTGTAGTAAATCAGTGACTCAGAACTTCTTGTGACTTCAAGCTGCTTTAATTGTTCTACACAAGGGTTTGTGTTCAAGTAAGGCAAACTCAAGGAGACATTTTCCAAACACTGCACATCAAAGTGCAGATACTCGATCTGGAATAAAGGTGGCCTCGGCAGAACTGCTGGAAGAAACACTCTCCTATTTATAAACAGGGCTTGTCTGACAGAGCCGTGTTGCAGAGGGAGTGAATCAGAGCCAGAGAGTGTTTGTGTGGGTGGGCAGGCAGGCGGATGGATGGGACTGGTGGGGGTGGGGAGTTCACCAGCCAGCAGAGCAAAAGCTGAGCAGAGAGTGTGGGCTCACATTTCACTTTGACGACTGCTGTTGTCCTTAGAGATAAATCAACTCGAGGTGAAAGTTTTTAAAGATACTGTTTCTTCTTGTTTATTGGGACACTGCAGGATTATTCAGCGGGTAATAATGATTGGCTTCTGTGCGTCCCAGCAGTTCAGCAGATGTCTGTGTCCCCGCTCCCTTTAAAAAGTCAGTCTCAGTTTTGGGATGAATGGAGCTGTGGCTCTGTGTTGGTGCCCTCTTTTGTGTCAATGGAGTTAAATGGCAGCCATGTGGAGATGACTAGAAGAAGGGCCAGGAGGGACTCTGGCCCTGCTTTTGTCCCAGCAGTGTAACACTGATCTTTATTCAGACCACAGGCCTGTTGAGACTCATGTGAGCTTTCCCAAAATAGACAAATGGCTGACATGAAGTTTAAAGATGGCGATGGAAGAGCCGAGGCTTTGTTAAAAGTTTGTTCTTCACACCTAAAAGGTTCGGCTCTTTTCAGGCTCGATAATGTAAACATTAATCATTGATTGCATGTGTTGGACGTAGTGCGAGTTTAACAGAACTAATTGATTTTCTTTTCTTTCTTTCTTTCTTTCTTTTAAATAGTGACTAAAACTGAAATTATTAGTATATTATTGGATTTGGAAAAATATTTTAATATTTTCTTTTTTAGCTGTTTATTAAGAGAAACAGCTAAACTAAAACCAGGTAATCAGTAGTTGCCAGACTTTTTAAAAACAGTAGTTATATATTAGCAATTCTTCTAAAAACTGTTTTGTTTTTATGGCTGTTGCATAAAAACAAAGCTTGGAAGACTGTCAACAAAGTCTGTTGACCTTTCCTCCTCTTTCTTCCAGCACTTTAGTGGGGCCTTTGATTTATGGCAGCGGGGCCACAGAGGTTGGGTCACCTTGCTCAGTGCGGGGACGGGGGCAGGGCCAGCTCATAAACTAATGAAGGTTTCTAATTTAGACACACCGGCGAACTTAGAGAGGTAATCGCTGTTTCCGGGGCTTATTAAATGCAGCTTTGAAAGGTCTTTTAGTTCGTGGGAAGTCGGCCTTAAGCTGAGGAGAAAGCTTTGGGGGAGAAGCCATTGTCTGCCCTCAGGGGCAGGTAGAGCTCTATGTGGATGGACACTTTTGTCTTTTCACACCTAAATTTCTGAAAGTTTTTTTTTAGCCTGGTTTCCCACAATCAAGGTAACCAACTTGTCATTGGTTGTGATAAAGAATGATCAAGTTATTACTTCTCATGTGGCTAGATTAATGATTTCTTTCACTTTACTGTTTTCTTAAAATCTGTTTTTAGTGTTTATTGATTCATTTTTTTTACACTGTAAAGCTGCATGAACTGATGGGTAACAATAGGTAGATAACTAGTTTAACGGTTTAGCTTCATTATCTTTTTTTTAGTAGTTTCAGTAACATCTGGTGTGCTAAATATAAATCAGATGCTCCTTATTTCAGAAGTATAGATGGGTCTTTTTGCTCTCAAGCTCTCATTAAAGTTACTTAAAGTCATGAAGATGGATAAAATAAAAAAAACTCATAGATTAATAAACCAAATCAGAACATTATTTTTCTCATCAATGGTTAATGTGTCCTTAAATTATTTTTTTAAACAAAATTTGTAAATGGCTGCCAACTACCTTGTGTATTTATTTACCTATGGAAATAGCCAAAGTGACTGAAAACCAGTAACAATGGTGAAAGTCCTTTTTTGTCATTTGGAATAAAATCATTATTTTACTGGTAAATATTGATCAAGTTTTGTTGGGATTGTTTCCTTGTTGTTATTTTAACATTGTAATATAGGTTCATGTTCTTTTCCTTAAATTGTTACAAATCCAAACCTTATTAAAATTCATTTCAACACAAAATGCAACAACAGTTTAGTGAAATGCAGTTCCAGACTCCATGTTTGACTCATTAGCATATTTGTTGTAGGTTCTCATCAATGTTTACTGTTTTAAAAAAAAAGTCTCTTATCTCAGTGACTTGAACTCTTTGTGAAGCTTTAAATGATAAAGCCACAAATTGGATTCCATACTTGGCTATTATGAAGCAAAGCCACATGGTCCATCACAAATGGTGCTGGGGATAGCAGGCTGTAAGCCTGTGTGAAGGCCTCATTTGGAGCAACTTTGTGTTTGACAAACTTTTGGTTTATTGACCACACACAGACAAGAACCTTCCTGTTCGACTGTGGCCTGTCAGCTCAGTACACAAACGGGGCTGTGAGAAAGTCAGCCTAGTGTTTACCAAAGTCTTGATGTAACACCTCTGTTTCAGACATCAATGCCTCCACTGTCGCCAAGGGCATCTCCACAGTAAGAAGGGGACCCTCCAAGGTGGGGGTTATAACTCTTAGTGCATCATATTTAGCTGTTCTCAAAAAGGGCGAAAGAAAATCTTGATGTGACAAATCTCAATTAGCAATTGGTGAAACAAATCTTTTTTGAATTAGGCTTGGTCAACTGTAAAGATGAACTTTATTCAGTGCGTGTCCTTTCTGAATTAGTTTCTTCATTAGTACGTTTGATGGTACAAACCATCCTTCAAAGTGAAACCTAAAGCCACAAAGGGGTCACAGAGGTCACCCACATAATCTCTCTTGATGATGTCCTGCTGATAGAGAGGCAGCCAGGCATCCCCGGTCAACCAGAGAGGAGGTGATGGTCCTCATCTTTGAGGAGTGATTGCATTTGGCCTCCCTCAGTGCACTCTACACTCATCTGCCTCAACCACCTTCCAAGCATATACTCCCTGGGTGGAGTCCTTGCGGCCTGAGAATCCCATTTTTAACATTTTGACAACTCAGCTGTGGGAGTGTTTCATCATTGCTGTACATCCATAGCTTCACTCCCCTATTTTAGGGTAGTAAAATGCGGATTTTGACATCTGGCTTTGAAGAAGAGCAAAGTCAGCAGAGTAAATAATCAGTCTGGCATCAAATCAAGCTTTGATCTGCTGGTTTGCTGGTAGCACAACTTTCTCAGAGACATTTAAACCCTTGAAATAATTTATTTTTCAGTAGGTTGTAAATCGAAGAATGTGAATTAAAAACGTAGCTCTCATAACAGATGGTAACACTCCAACATTAATCTTTGCAGATCAATGTAGAAGTCCGTCAAAGATGAATGATTTGAGTGATAATGCAGAGAAATAACATTCATATTAAGGAGTCAGCAACTTAAACTGAAAATACTGTCAAGTTTAGTTTTTACTTAAAAAAATGAATTGGCCTCTTCACAAAAACAATATATAAAGGCCTAGCATTCCTTAAAGGAAAACATATAACCAGCTGCCTTTCATGGCAGAGTTTTAAACCAAGATCATTTTAGGATGAGAAGGAATGCAGTTGTTGCTGATTTGGTCAAACCTTGTAAATGACGTTATGTGTTTACTCATGTGATATTGAGATCACAAAATCAATGTTAGCATTCGAGGTATATGTTGTGAATGCCTGTCAGTTACTAACACACCAAACTTTAGCTTGATATCACTAAATTTGACTAAATTACAGCCAATTTTTGGCTTTGCTAAGGTTGATTAGCTGTGGTGGCCATCTTGAATTAGTTTGACAATAAAAGTTAATCAGTTGTAGATGTTCATCCAAAGATGACTTTCTGAGAGTTTCACTTAAGTCCATCCAGTGGTTCTTTTGCTAACAGGCAAAGTTGACTTCAATAATTATCAACCATGTTTACAAACAAACACAGACATAGGTAAAAACATTATCACCCTTTTGCCTTCTATGGCTGGCAATAAAAACGTGTCAGTGAAAGCACCACTTGGACAACTAAACTATAAATCAACAAAGGATCAAGAGGTTTACTTTTGTGATTAGTTTACTCAAGATTTTTCGCTCGAACAAAGATTAATCAGACTTTGTGCTACAATTAAATAGGTTTGCAATTGATACTTTCTTAAGCACAGTTGTCTCCTTGTCTGTGATATGTAGCTATTAATTACAAGAAAAGTTTGGAAGGAAGCTCCTTTGCTGGGCTTGTGATGGGTGTTCAGAGTCCTGGGAAGGCAACAGAGAACAGTTGTGACTGTGGATCTCGTGGATCATCAGCAATTTTTAACAGCAACTGGTGGCCTCCAGCCTTCCTAACAGTTGCCATGACATTGTTTTGTTTTATGTTTCACCCACAGGAAGTGGTGTATAGCTGGTCATTTAGGGTTTAGGGCACTTTTGATTGAATGGATTATCTTTTAGTTTTTTAAAGCTGGTGATGAATTACTGGCTCTTGGTAACTAATTAACCCATTTCCTCAATTCTCACATGGAGGCTCTTTAAATACAATGCAGCGCTGAGTTGGAAGCTCTCATAGGGTGTGGATTTTGTCAACACACTTTTGATTATCATTGCCTCCATTTTGAACTTTGGATTTGTTTATGTCCGTTTTAACAAACTGAGCAACAGAAGTTGGTATCTAAACAAAATTTAGAGTCTGGTCATGTGTTTACAGGTTGGAAATGAGGTTTTCAATCTATGTTTTTGAGTTTGTTGGATTTTTGTTTTCTGGCGTTGGCGTGTCAAAATATGCAGGCCTCTCATTTAATTTACCATTAAACCCTCCCTTCCGTCTCAGTGCTGGTCAACCATTCTCCTCCCACAGTTTCCCATTATTCCCCCCCATTTATAAAATTTGTTATAGTTTCTAGAGGGGAATAGCAGCAGGGTGGGCAGTGCACTCTGACTGTAACCAAACCACAGCAACTCTTAGAGCTTGTAGAGTCTGCAGGACTGTTTTTTTATTCTTTCACTCTTTCTGTTGTAGTCTCCTTCTGCTCCGTGTGACCTCACTTTCTAAGGGCCACCTTTGGTTGGAGCGCTTTTTTTTTTTTTTTCTTGCGTAGTTTGTGTGTGTGATGCAGACCGAGAGCGAGAGGGGGCTGGGGGAGGGCTTGGTAAGGGATTTGGCAGCTCCTTTGATCAATAAAGCATAAACAAGAGGGGGGCTTCAGAACGGGTTTCATTGTGCCAGGGGGAGGAGTGCTGAGTCAGGCCCACTCGCTCTCTGGCCTGGGATAGAGAGCAGACAGGCAGGATGGGATTACCAAACAGGCCAAGAGAAACTTTTTGAAGCTCTCACTTCATCCAGCTGTTCCAAAATCTGCTCTAATGGCACTTTAGGATCAAATTAACGCTGAGCTGTGAAGAGAAACAGTGAAATGGTGTGAAATAAATCACTAAGAAGAATATTTCATGGCATTATAAATAAACTCTTTATTTTTGTCCTGTCTGTTGAGATTTGTTCACTCCTACAATACAAAAGCAAAAGTTTTGGCATTGCATAAACAAGCTGCTGAAGTTTGTTTAAAATGAGAGGGGCTGGTGCGGGGGTCTCTTAAATAGGATGCCTCAGAAAACAAAACAAAAGTGAATAGTTAGGTTTTTAGGTCGTAGCTCAGTCTGCGCCTTTGTCATGCAGGTGAAAGCTTTGTAAATGTGGCGCCAGATTGTTAAAGCCCCTGACACTCTGCAGTGTCCGAGGCGCTTCCAGGAAAAAGGACCCCCTGCGTCGAGCCCTGGGACTGACCCTCCCTCAATGGAGAGGGTCCCGCCTGGGAGAGGAGGGCTTCCTGTATTAGCTTTCCATCTTAATCAAGCAACAAGTGCCAACAAAGCACTAATTATCAATGCCTTCACATAGTTCACACAATGCCCCTCCCCCACCCCTGTCGTGCCGCAGGATAGATAGAAAATAGATGAAGCAACATTGTTTGATGCTACAATAGTTGTTTTTAAATATTTTTAAACATTAGGCATGTTTTTATCACACACACAAGAAAACTGTCAAAGTAGCTGATTTTTGTTTGTCTGCAGATTTTGTTGATTCTTGTTTGAGCTTACAACTTCTAACTACTAGAAGAAAAAATATGATGTAAAGAGCTCTGATTATTGTCTGCTGTCGATAAGTGAAAGGTGGGCAATAATCTGTTTGCCTGTGTCTGCTCATATGTTTGGCTGTTAGCAAAATATTTCATGAACCAGTGTATGGATTTTAATGAAACTTTGCTTTTGATTCTCTTTCCAGCCACATTGATAAAACCACCACTTGGCAGGATCCTCGTAAACCCTTGCTCCAGATGAACCAGGCCGCTCCTCCCAGCTCTGTGCCAGTTCAGCAGCAGAACCTGATGAACCCAGCCACTGGTGTGTATTATAAGTTTGTCGGGAATTTCACGTGCAAGAGTGCTCTTTGTTTGTTTTTAAGCATTAACTGTAAAATCATTGCCTTGTTATAGATGGAAATTTGTTTTCCTGCAACATACAGTGAAATTCAAGCACAGTCTAGTTCCTACATGTCACTAATCTGCATAACTCAGTTCTGACCATACAGTTGGAATTTGCCCCAGGTGTGGTAAGACTGAGGCAGAACATTACACCTCCTCTGTGACTCACAGAGATGACGTTACTTTCTTGTCTCCTGCTGATACTGTTCTACCTGTTAACCTGTTAGTAAATAATGAACAAATAGCCTTAGATGTTAACAGTCAGTCTTGTTTGTTGCTAGGAATGGATAACAGTGATTCACTCAAAGATAATAAATGCACCTGGTCTTGTCTTTGGATAATCTGTTGTCTGTGTAGCCTGTTAAGTGTCTGTGTGTTTTGTCTCATCATTTAAAATCAATCCTTTGCCTTCTTGGCTACATCTGCAATTTACTTCAATCAGTTCCTTTGTAATTTTATGCAGTATTGGTAAATTTAGAAAAATCTGTATATTGTTAAAGACAAATCCCTGCATCAGGTGACCTGTTTGTATTTCTTCAGCATTATTTTTATCTGGTGTCCCTCAGGACCCCTTCCTGATGGTTGGGAACAGGCCATTACACCAGACGGAGAAATTTACTACATCAACCACAAGAACAAAACCACATCCTGGCTAGACCCACGCCTCGAGCCACGCTATGGTGAGTTGGTTATAGGCTTGGATCTTTTTGTTTATTTCTTGACGAAAGTAAAATACCACATACTTCCACTTCTTTAAAAAGATTCACTGTACAAGCAATGTCATGGGGAAAAAACTTACACAGAAGTAATCATATCAGTAATTTCCAAGAGTTCTCCAAAAGTTTTATTTTTGGCCAAATCCTATTTCATCCCTTCCCCTTACTTTGTGGCCCTACTCCTACATTTTGTGTCTTCATGCTGAGAGGTCAGGGTTTACCAATTGTTTTTGTGATGTAGGGGGAGGGCAAAGGGCTGCGATCTGTGGTTTCAGATCAGGGTTTCTGCAAGCTTCTGTAAGTAAAACTTGAGTATTTTAGGATTCCACTAAAATAACTTTGAGTTTCTCTTTTGGGTCACCTTTGCCAATCCCAAGCCCGGACAAATGATGAAAGTT
>JAOXNZ010000091.1:4407535-4431127 GCA_028566095.1 Kryptolebias brasiliensis
TATTAGAACTTGAGGTAAAATCTCTTTATAAGATCATAGGATTTAGGATTTTCTTTTTTAATATTCAATAACTAATAATATTTCTATTTAACCCACAGGATGCATTCCAAGGCACCACCCAAAACTGCTCTAATAATTTCTGTCATCATGTCACTACAATTAAACAAATGTGTTTGTTTCTTTTCTAAAATGTAGTTGCTTTTTCTGATATATAAAGTATGTCTTAAAGTCACTGTATTCATCTGAAATTTAAGCGCATTTTATATTTGTAATTTTATAAATGTTAAGCACAGGTCTTTTTGGACTTTTTTGTTGTTGCCGTTTTTATCTACTATGAAAACATTTCATGGATGCAGATGTTTTTTTTATATATTTATTAATCTTTCTCATTAGCTCATATTAATCAAGAATAAACCTAATTTGCCAATTTCAATTGAATTTATTCAAATACTTCCAGTTCACAAGAACTTGTCTAAAGGCACTGAACAGAGACTATTCCAACGTTTTCCTTTGAGTAAGCACTTAAACACAATGAGTGTTCAAAGACAACTTCTCAGAAAAACTGTAAAGCAAAAAATTATTTAGCACTTGTGACTTTGTAGTCCAGCTTTGCGTAAAAAAAGAAAAAGAAAAATGAGATAAATATGATTCAACAAGACAGATAATAACCAGAAATCCTCCTCTGGTTTCACCTCCCATCCATGCTGGAGATGCAACAGCAGTGTCTGTGTGCCTCAAGGCAAGATGGAGAAAGACCAGGCGCCAAAGCAGAGCTCAATAAAGTGACTTCTCACCACAGCAGAGCTCTAACACAAACATTCCAGCCGCCACTTCTCAGTTTTACTGGCAGAACTGAAGCAAGAAACAAACCCATCTATGTTAACTCCTCTGGACCTGTGTCTCATGCTGTCATGAAGCTGCAGACTAAAACGTTAGATCTGAAGTTAAAGTTTCAGCTCCAATCAAAGGTGCCACAAAATACAAACACAGGTGATTACAATGATTTTTGTTTTTTATTGAATACTCCAACATGAGTGAATTGCCACAAGTGATAAGACAGTATATAACTGCAGGCAGGACAAGAAGCCAGAAGTTGAAGCCACAAAGGATGAGCATCCCCTAGTGGTTGCAGCAGAACATTTTTAAGTCCTGCCCCTTCATGTTATTGAAAGGGACATTTTCCTGACTAAAAAATAAAAATACACTTCAGAGAATTATTTTCAGGTGTGGATTTTTGCTAATTCATGTAGTTATTATCTTGTTTCAAATAATAATACTCTGGTTTCAAAAATACAACATGACAGCGCCTAAAAAATTATTATTTTTTTGACATTTTGGCGTAAATTTTGGACAATGAAAGTTAATAGTGTCACTTTGTTCCTGTTTATTTATGTCAATAGTTAGTACAAGAACCCAGTGTGTGGAGGCTGCGCCATGAAAACGTGTGCTAGCAGAGTCAGCACCCATTAAAAAAATACATTTTACCTGCAGCACCACCAACACACCCATGCACCCCCCCCCCCCATCACTGCCACACACACACAAACACAACTTCTGACTACAGTTGACAGTTTTTTAGGATTCCATATAAAATGTTGAGTTATTAATAGAAAGTCAAATCTTAAGGCAGTGCCAATCAACAGTTCCTAAGGGGGGTAATGACATTTTACTGTCACCCATCTTCATTGTGCAGATTTTACTAAAATAAAAGGCAACTTTTTTGTTTTTTGCTCGATCACAAGACCCACTCAGATTTTGCAATCTGTATCTGCCATGAGGATCCTCCAGGTCCCTCTCCATGCGGCCTTGAGTCTCCTGTTTAAATGATGGTGCCAAAAATACAACGAACAAGGAAGATCACAAGTACAACCACTAACAGAGGAGCTACTGAATGAGTAGATTTGCCCTGATCTACATCAGGTCAAATCATTGATCGGGAATTAAAGACAAGCAAATGCAACAAAGTCCTGGTAAGAAGTTACTCAAATAACTTTGCTTTTGAATGAATGATTGACAAATCAGTTATCAACACATTAACGCCACATATCAGAGTAGAGTGTGAAAATGTAAACAGATGAACTGAACTCTGGGTGAAAACTTGGGTGTTCTTTACACTAAAATAGTAAGAATAAAAGCATGTTCAACAAAAAGGTCCCAAACGTTTTGTGCACAGAGACGCAAAAAAACTGTAAACCGATGCCTGTATGAAGTAACTTGCACCAGCTATTAAGACTAAATAATTAAATAATTTTGTTAAAAAACCTAAACTATTCTAGCCTTTGATTGCATAGTGTGTTCTTTCCCCTGGTTATTTAACAATAAAGAAAAAAAAAGGGAACCAGCGATTCAGATCAGTTGATACTATTTGAAACAATAAATAAAACACAAAAGCAGATAAATATGGTGCACATCAGGATGAAGCTATTACTAAATAATTGACCTACTTCATACACCAGACCAGAATAAAATGCCCTTTAAAACTCTAGAGAGGTTTGGGTTTAAAGAACTAATGAGGAGAGTTGCTCCAAAATGTGCTCCACACAAATAATGGTATTTAAAGTGACACTGTTGATTTTTTTTTTGTTAAGTAGTTACCATTTTTACTTCATGTTCTTTTTTTCTGTTGAGTTATCACCAACAACTTTCTACACCTCTTCACACTCCGTGCATAAATAACTTGTACAAAAAATGTCCAATAAAAGGTTAAATCTGAAATTACTAGGATACCAGAATTGGTTCAAATGTTTTACACATGTCACAATAAAATAACCTTTTACAACATTTAGGCTCGAATGATTGTACTGGGAAAACTATTATTGCTACAACCTTAACTCCAAATATGTAAAAAGAAATTCTTACTGGATTTCCATTTTTAGGTTCATTTAAGCTTCTTGACATAAAATTATTTAGCAACAATTTCAGGCTATTTTTTTTTTTTTTATTCAAATCAAGTGTGAAAACACTACTGTTTTCTGAAGCAACACTCAGCTAGTACACAGCTGAAGTTTGTTGTTGTAGGCTAATTTTTCAAAAATGAGCCAAGGAGACGGAAGTGGACATGAACACATCCTACCATTTCTGAGAATCCATGGCTGGATCGTAAAACTGTGCACACAAATAAAGCAAATACAGTCTGTCAAACGTGTGATGCGTGTGTACAACACATAACTGGCTTCTCTTTGTTTTGTCCTTGAAATGTGTCTGGCCAACCTTCAGGCTTGTTCTAACTGCTGCCACATCCATGGATAAGTCAGTCATCACATTTAGAAGAAATGGGGAAAACAAAGCTGAAGTTGTGTTGACCAAATCTGACCATTTTAAGTCCTCACTGGAACCAAAGGAATCACATGATCTAAACGAGCTGGTCGGTCCACAACACTGACTTTAGTTAGCAGTGCCAGCATCAAGACTCCATCCAACACTGAACTAGAATGATTTGTATAAATGTTCAAAAATAACAACACATTTTCATTATTGCCCATCACCAAAGGCAAAAGGGCGATTATGTTTGTGCCTGTGTTTGTGTTCATTTGTCCATATTGTAGGCAAAATATCTCATAAACCAGAGGATAGATTGTGATGAAACTTTCAGAAAGTAATCACTGGGTACACATCAACAACTGAACAATGTTTTGGAGTCAACCCATTTAAAAATGGCCACCACAGCTAAATAACCTTAGCAAATGTGGCTATAACTCTTTCAATTTTGCAGCTATTGAGCTAAAATGTGGTTTGGTAGTAGCTGTGAGTCATTAACAACACATAATTGAAGTGTGACACAATGTGCAAAATCTTTGCTTAAACATTGAAATGAACTGTTTCACTAACAGTGTCTGTCTGTTAGTAAAACTACTAAGTGGAATTTTTTGAAACTAAGAAAATTATTGGACATACATCTACAACCAATTAACTTAACCAGTGATATGAATTAGTTGAAACTAGGTCAATGCCAGGTCTTGAAAAAATATTTGAAGTCTCACCTGAACGTCTGCAGCTGATATGATGGATTGTTTCAGACGCTGATGTCAAAGACTGAACAACGTTCCCCTTGTCTTTTTCACTGTTAGGCAGTGAAAAGTGCATTCATATTAAATATTTTTCTTTTAAACAAAAGAAGAGGAGATGTCAAAAGGCAGATAACAAAAAGTGCATACATAATTGCTTACAGTTGTTTAATCTTCATTTGAACAACAGTCCCATCAATGTGATTTCAGGAATGCAAACTTAGTTTGTTAGCTGGGAATGTGACACTCACCTATTTCAAATCTATAATATTCCCCCAAGGATGACTTTTGCAAAGAGCAGAACATTACCACAATGCAAATGGAGTTGAACTATGACTCCTGCCCCAGAGCGCAGGAAAGCGAGGGAGAGAAGAGAAGAATAAGTGAAAGCTTGTGCCTCTTTTCAGCACTCTGCAACTCTGGAGCCTGGGAACTTCAGCAGCTTGGCCGGGCTCTGAGAAGTATCCTGAGCTGTAATGTAAACATGCCTGAACTCTGATCTAGCCGGGTTCTCCGCTACTCCCCCCAGTTGAACCTAGAATTCTGTGCAGTGGCTTTGCTGGTGACATCAGGAGTCCACTTACTAATTTTCTGAGGAGGATAATGACCCTGGGGAGGATAGGCAGTATAAAGTTTGTAGCTGTTTTTCTCAAATGTTTCTTAGCAAAAGTTTTGTTGGGAAAATCAGTCATGTACAAAATCTACAAAGCAATGTAAGGCTGAAGCAGAAAAGTGAGCTGAAGATAGACACAATGTGCTAACACAGTAATATAAATGGACATCAGCACTCAGTTCACCGGTGGCAGCTGTGATAATCTGATCTGACGGCAGCAGCTACAAGCCCTGAAACCCTAACATATCAGGTGTCTGATTTATCAGATAAATGTGAGAAAGGTACCAGATAAGATCATGTTTATCCAAACACACAACTGTCAAAGCTTGAACAAAGCATTCAGTTGTCATAAAGAGGAACAAAATAAGATTGAAAAGCAACCAGGCATTTATAACTAAGCAAAAACATTTGATGCTCAGGTCAATGCAAAACAGTTCTGCTTCTGTTTTATTTTCCTATTTGTCCCCTCCCTCCACCTTACGTGCATTGCGCACCTGAACATGCCTGTTCCCACAAGGCTCCAGTTTCAACACTGGGTAGCAAAGCGCGCATGGACAGACACTCCAAGGCATTACCCTCCACCCCCTCCTCTCTGTTTTTTCCCCTCCCAAACATAGTCCTGCCCTCTCTCCCTCTAAGTCAAGCAGGAAAAACTTGACAAACTTCAAAGAGCTCTCTCAGCAGAAGAAATCACATCAAGCATAAACAGATAGCTGTACAAAGACCCACTAAAAATATAACTGTACGTAAAAATGGTCCTTTTTAGCTATGTTAATATGCTAGTTTCACATTTATGTTGTATGCCTAAACTCCAAATTCAGCCCCACATTATTTTATTAGTTTTTCTAAAATTTCCTATCAAAATCAGTGGCACAGACAACTTTTTTAATGTCTCAATATCTGCATCATGGTTGAAATTTAAACACAGCACTTGCAACAACTGGGTTGACGTTGAAATCATAAATCAACAACAAAGGGATACAAAAGGGACTTTCTAATCCAAACCCCTTGGGAATAGAAGAATTTCAGTGAATGCCAGGGTAATTTATATTCAAACCATGGAACAACTGTCTACACAGATTCACAGGAGTCTATAGCAGAATCTAATTTGCAGTTAAGTGTATGAACAAGGAAATGTAAATAAATGCACATCATTTTTAAACTCATTTTTTCAATTGTAGTCATAGTGACTTTATCAGATTACATGAGATTTTCCAATGCTGGTCCTGATGACACCCCACTACCCTGCATGCATTAAACATAATTCACAGCTTCTTTTCTAAAAATCTGTCCACATGCTCTGGTGTTAAAGCTAAATTTCTCCCACTGACAATATGAAAATACAAAAACAATTTAAACCTTTGTGAAAAGCAAGCCAATGAGCGCCTTGCTTTTTCCTCATCCTTTATTAAATCCTCATTATAATGCATTTCTCTGCCTACCTTATGAAAGAAAACATAGCATCCTGACATCACATGCTAAAAGTGTTTTGTGTATGTGTGTCTACATGTCAACTCTGAAAATCTAAATATCTTCAGCATTAATTAGCTATTATCTATTAGCTACTCTTTTAATTAGCTATTCTTCAGTGCTGGCTGATACACTGTAACCCTCCTGCAGCCTTCGTAACTAAAGAGAGGTAGAGAAGCTCCTGTAACTTCAGGTCCATTTGACCTGAAGGCCACGCGAGGGTTAAACTGTGTGCAGCCTTCACCTGCTCAACGCACCAGCAGAATGCACTGATGTAGAAATGGTGCAGACCCTGTGTAAACAATGTTTCCCTGCCTCAACTCAAATGGTTCTAATGAATGGGTAATTGTCAGGTTTTTGCAAATACACAAATAAATAAATTAAAATGCTGACCCATTTAACTGAATCAGATAAAAAAACAGAAGCATCTAAAACATGAAGTGTATTGAGTTTGTATATCAAGTATGTGAAAGGTTGTTGGTATAGTTTTCAGTTTTTAACAAATATATAATCCCTTATTTTCTTTACCCGTTTCTTTGTACAGGGTTACAAGGAGCTGGTGTCTATCTCCAGCAGTCATTGGGTAAGAGGCAGAGGGGTAGACCTTGGACAAATCACCAGTCCATCAGAGGGCCACATAAGGCTCGTTTCCACATTAGCAACATTATTCAGAGACCAGATTAGTTTTATGGGGCTAGTTTACCTCCCGTTTCCCCCCACTGCATTTACCAAGAAAATACAGATTTCCAGGGTAGAAATTTATCCCCAAAAATGGCCCTGGTAGGGAAATTACCTGGAACTCATGGTGGGGGAGCACAAAACATTTCTAATTGGTTGAGTCCCCAGAAATCCCAACAACATGCCATTAGAAAAATGCATGTGAAAGAATTGAGGCAGCTATTCTGTGTCTAGTTCATCAACTGAATATACATAATGTGAGACATTGCGTTCCACTTTCATCCATTGTTGAAAATTGAAGCAGTTAGATTTCACTTTATGGGAGCTGCCCATGTTGTACTTTTGAAACCAGAGTCTGTGCACAAGCGATGTGGGGCTTTAAGTTCCCCTTACTCCTTCACACACAATCATAGTGTCATGTGACCTTTCAATTAGACATAACAGTTAAAGATGCTACAAAAATTAGTCTGAAACATTTAGCAGCAACATAGGAACTACTGTATATTAATCAAGAGTCAACACCTGGGAAAAAAATCAAAAAGACTTTTTTTTTCATTCCTTTTTACCAAGGGCATGTTCTGTTTACATAGAGGGGGCGGAACTTAAAACTTATGCAGCATTAGTATGCAATGGATTGCTCATCTTCTTGAAATCAATTCAACACTTACATTTGTCAAACTGCTCAAACCTTAAACTATATTTGCTTGACTACAAGATTAACATTAGTGCATTCTAGGTGATATAAAAAAAAACACACAACTGCAATATAAATGTTAAATACTGCTGTTAAATACTGCTTGTTTGGTCACGAGGATACTTGCAACACTTTTTGTGTTTTAGCATCTTGACCACTATCATTCAAAGCTGGTGTAGGCATCAAGGCCACTGGGAGTCCATCGGATTGGCCAAATCTATTATTGGCAGGCAGAGCATGAATGCACGGCACTTGGAAAGACATACAGTAGCTTATGATTTATTGCAGTCCAAGCAGTCTTTTGCAATATTGATACTGCTTACATTGATCATGTGATTATAAATTTTTTGATAAATTGTGCAGATCTAGCAAATGACTATTAACTACAAACACAACACCATATTTATTTTTATCACATAAGAATACACACTCATATATGTACATTGCTTTTTTATTTATTATCTGTACTGAGCAAAAATAAGCTGATTTGAGACCAAAAAAAATGAAAGTTTTACCACCAGGGATGCTGATCATGTGTATTTCCAAAACTGTTAACACCACAAGGTAAAGCTGTTGCCTTGCGTGCTCTGTTCGAGGTTAGGGGCCACAGCCAAGGACAGCTGGGAAATAACTGTAGAGAAAAAGCTTTAAACCTTGGAACATTAGGATTTATGAAAAACTAAATGCAGGATTTACCCAAAAGGTCTGGCTCTTATATGCCCTATAAAATCGCTACAGTAGACCTAGCCCACCTGGACTGTCAAAAGATCATGTTCTTCTCAGTGAATTCCACTTACATCCCATCATCCCATGAAGACTAAGGAGGAGATGGGTTTACTACATGATTTTTGCAGCACTCTTCAAAGACAAATACAGTCTTCCCATAGGCTGCTGAATAAAACATGAGGAGTGTGCAGCAGGGTGGGTTTTGTATGTGGAAGGGTGAAGAACTGGAGGAATGAGACGAAGAAGAAGGGAGGGAGGGGGCTCTATGGCACTGCTGCTGCAGATACTGTATAACACATGATCCATAAATGCCTTTGATTAGACACACATCCTCACTGCCCCACTGGGTGTATGCAAACGTCTGTCTTGATTCAAAGGGTTTTTGGTTTTTTTCTTTGTTTTTGCTTTTTTATTTTCTGTTTTCCTGTGTGTTTCTTGCAAAGATGGAACTCATTAATAAAATTTAAATGAGTCCAGAAAAGAATAAACGTGTACTCATTTCAGGAGGAGACGGTGATGCAAATCTTGCCAGGTACAGAGATGTCCCAGATTCATGCAGCAGACGTGTGCGCGTGCTTCTGGTGCAGATGAATGACAGTTAATTTGCTGATTCTGTTTTTCTGTCAATATTTTTTTTAATAATCCTTTTTTATGTACTTATACAACCTTTAATGTCCAATCTAATTAAAAGATACAGCTACCCTAATACGAATTATTTTTTATTAAATGTTAAATTATGTATTATATGGGTTAATAATTGTAAAAATTAAAGGCTTAGCATTCTTTGAAGGAATGCAAAACATGCCAGAGTTTTAGATCATTTTATGTTTGTAGCCATTTAATCAAACCTTGAAAATAACATTATTCAAATTCTAATGCAATATCACAAGATGTCATGCTCAGAGGGGGTGTTGTGAATGACTCAGCTACTACATCATCATAATTTAGCTCAATATTGGTTTTAACAATTTGTATGTTGGCTAATGTTGATTAGCTGGAGTGGTCATCTCAAATTGGATTGACTTTAAAAGTCAATCTAATTTGTCAAATGAAATGCTGGGTGTATCATATCTTTAAAAGTGATATTTTTAAAGATAACTTAGCTTTGGTGAGAACTGAAACAAAAGCACACAAAGACCCTTAAGAGGTGGTAATATTGTTCATACTGTAGGGAGGAGGTTGTGACCTAATATGTTAAGCAAGATTTTTTTTTTTTCTGAAATTGTGCAATCAGTAACTTTTCATTTTAAATCCCACCTGTAGTCTTCTGTGTTAGCTGACACAAATGCCTGGTGTTTTATGAGTTCTTACCTATTTTTATTTGCACTGAACACTGATTGCTCTGAACAACTGTAGGCACTGGAGTTTTGCTTTTTATCCCTATTACGAAGTGATTACTCAGCTCCTGAAAACTTTTACTGCATGTTCTGGAAAAGAAGCCTAGAGTTTCATGAGTTCTGAGAGAAAAATCCACCGGTGCACAGGAAGTAAAAGTTCTTGGTAAGACCATTTAGAGATGGTTAGTCAGAGCTAGACAGAACTAAGTGTTTGACCTTTATTAGTATCACAGAAGCCTTCAAGCTTTACATCAGCCATTCAGATTGTTAAAAGGGAACAAACAGCCACTGGGTAGTTTGGTATCGTTGTGGTCACCACACTGAACATGGAGCAGAGACAGCAAAAAACGAGATCTGGCTGAGGAGTTCAGAAAAAGGATTATAGATATCCATGTTAAAGGTAAAGGCTACAAGACCATCTCCAAGCAGCTTCATGTTCTTCAGAGCACAGCTGCCAGTATTGTTAAAAAGTATATTTCAGGGGAGTGTAGCCAACCTCCCAGAATGTGGACGCAACAGGACATGCAACCCCAGGTTAATTAGACGAATAGTGCAGATGGTAAAAAAAGAGCAAAGGAAACCAACCAAAACCATTTAAGTTGAACTCCAAGGTCAAGGTATGTTACTTTTTGATCACACCATCCGTCACATTTTAAAACATAATGGGCTTCATGGAAGAAGACCCAGGAGGGCTACACTATTGGCAGAAAAACACACAAAAAAAGTTAGACTGGAATTCACCAAACTGCATGATGACAGGTTTCTGGGAGAGGTTTCTAGGACTGAAGAGACTAAACTGGAGCTTTATGGATTCAGGCACATCAGGTGTTTTGTTGACTATTGTGGAAGGGTACCAACAAAATTATCTGCACCTGTATATAAAATCAAAAACCTACCAGTTTTTTCTCCTGAAAACAATTTTATTTTGTTTTTTCTAAAATATCAAAAAGAGGATATATTGGCCAGTACTCCAATTTTAATCAGACATACACAAATATTGTCATACTAAAGCTAACAAGTTGCTGAATATCCTTACTAATACCATCATAAGATCAAAAAGCAATTTATAAGAGTGAATATGACGGTTTGTAATATCTTCAGTAAATAAAGCCATAAAGTTAAAGGGATTGACAAATGAAGCTCCTGTGAGAAATGTCAGTCATCAGGGAACTTTTGATTTGTGTCACTTTAAAATCTGGTGTTGGGATAGACTACCAACATAAAAAACTTGTTCAAGCTTGTAAACAGGCTCACTTGTGAACATAATCATGATCACAAAAAAAATATGTGAAGCTCAGTCATTTAGAGCAAATGTATGCAAATGTTATCATAAAACTATATTTACTAGAAAAGAGAGACATTCATTTCATGCACAATTTAGCCAGAAGAAATATACAACGTGCAATATAGAGTGTCCAAACAAATGAGGTCATTTCCTGGAGACGCAGAAAAGCTTTCTGTGTGAGATATTAACACACCACATCGCCGTTCCCCGAAGACAAGCTGTGCTTACTTAAAACTATTTGGTGATAAAAATTTATGAACTGCCCTCGGTTATGACTGTGGAATGTCCAGAACAAAATGTAACATGGCCTCAGCTTTTATTGCACAAGTCAGTAAATCTGGCTGATGTGTTTCAGTAAAAAGCTGCTGTGATGTTTCTCTGATGAATATATGATCCTTTCTGTTTATCTGGTGTCAATCAGAACAATCGGCACAGACATTTATAGATGGAGAGGTCATATTTTTGGAAATGTGTTACAGCCTGAAATTTATCTGGAAATAGTAGAGTAGATAAAGTTGGGTAATATCCCTTGAAATACTATTTGTTCAGTAAAATTATATTATTGTAGTATTGGAAATCAACGACAAATGTATTACCAAATACCTGAAGTGGGAATTTATAAAAAGCTCTAAAGTTTAATATTAGCTTCTTTCATGTAACTGTTTCAAGGTGGGCCTGAGATGTTTTTCCTGCTTCAACGCCATGTGTGAAATGACTAAAACTCAACCAATCAAGATACTTCAATAGGAAATCTTAAAAAAGGGCAGCCTATAACCAATTTGTGAAGCTGATTTATTTATTTTTTATCCATATGATAGTTTAATATGATAGTTTAGTAGTTTATGATAGTTTTTTTTTTCTACTTGATTTTGAAAAAGATTAAAAAAACAAAACAAACAAAAAAAAACAATAATTGATTGCAATTTAATATTTTAGCCCAGGGGACTAACGTGGACATTTTTACTTGTGTCTGTGCTTTATTTAAAAAATGCTATTTTAAATGTAAAGTTATTCATATTTTCTCTCTAAAAGTTACATTTCCTATCTAACAATTAAATATATATGGCTCTAAAAAGTGAAGAAAATTCAAAATTGGTGAAGCACCCTGTGCTGCAGAAAGCACACTGCCAAAAAGATGTAACAACATTGTGCCGCCCACAGATGTGCCTGCCTTTTAATCAGCCTAATATACTCAGACGATGAGTTGATTATTTTAAGAAAGGAAAAAGAATGGCCTAATTAATCTGCTGATCAATCAACTGGTCTATCTTTAGAAATGACCAAGGCAAAATGTGAGGTTGAAATTCATCTACAGCTGGTACACAGGGAGTCATAGAGTTGAGTTGGTGAGTATGTGCAAAGCGGGGGTGGAGCCATCAGGGCTCTGTTCTTACTAATGGCTGCTTCATGTGTGAATGCACACATCATCATAGGACTTTGCCAGCTTCATGTAACCAAAGGCAGCTAAATAAGAGTCCCAGCTTTGTGGTCATATGGTGGAACCTTGATCTGAAAACATCCAAACTAAATATGACATTTATCACAGTTTAAATCTGTTTTGTTTTGCAAGAATTTAGTTTTGATGAAGAAAAAGTTTAAAACAAAACGTGCAATGTGAAAATAAAATTTAATTCAATTACATCTTTGAATAATGACTAATTCTTAATAGAAGGAAGAGATCAAAGGATCGATTTACCACAGAACACAAAGAACTACCTTTGTACAGTGACACACTACACTCATCTTGCAACATTTGAAAACACGAGACAAGCCTGTTCACATCAGGTTTAGGGTACTCATGCTGCCATATAAAGCACCAATAGTATTCCACAAAAAAGGGCTTTAGAGAAACCGGCATCAGTTATTCCTAAAAGAAAAACTTCAGCTTGCTCACGATGAGGGTTGGCTTGGAGCTGTGGGCTTCACTGTGGGTGGCTCCCAGGGACCTGGGCTAATTGTTTTACATCACAGCCGAGACCAGCTGAGATCAGAGCACTGGCAGCTCTGAATCAGGCTGTTCGACAGCCAAGTACGGTATGCCAGGAAACACTTGCAGTGTACCCCCCACGCCACACTCATACTCAGGCAAAAACTCAGGCTACGTACATGATACCACAAGGGACTACAAGGATTTTCTGTCTCTTTGTGCTATCTCACTAAGCTGTCAATCCAGCAGGAAACTGGAAGTGGTATTTAAGTCAGTGATAAACAGAGGCAGGCTTCAAGATTAATATTGCAACAGTTTGATCTTAGGAAGATTTGATGTGCCTAAAGAAGCAAACATCAACAGATTTCAAATTTTTAACCATTTGTTTACAAATTCAGCCAAACAAATCTAAAACAAGGACCTAGCATTGTTTGAAGTAATGCATATCGCCCACTGACTTTTAAAAAAGGGACGAGATGTAGCTGTTTTGGTCAAACCTTGTAAATGATCTCATGCTATATTGGGAAATCTTGTTTCAAAGATGACTCACCAACCACCACACAGCAATTGTAAAATTAAGTCCTAGCCATTGTTGTGTTTGCTAATGTTGCTTAAACTGGAGTGAATCCAGAAGTTAATCAGTTGTAGATGTTCATTCAGTGATTAATTTCTGAGTTTCATTGAGCTCTGTCCATTAGTTTATGAAGTATTTTGCTAACAGACAGACAGGGTTGGCGCCAACAGTTACTGCCAATGTTTTATGTAAAAATATAGTGAAATGTGTAGTGTTTGAAGTATGTGTTGGGAATGATGCTCAGCTCCAACCACAACAAATTTGAGCTTAATATCTGCGGGATGTTATAGCCATTTCTGTTTTCTCTAATGTCAGTTGGCTAAAAACATTATTGCCCTGTCTTCTGGTGACAAAAACATGTTGGCATTCTGCTCTGTTTTGGGGTGAGTGAGAGGATAACGAGGAGAAGATTTCTCACCTTTGACTGAAACACTGAGGTTACATGGTTTGTGTTTTACCCCTCCAGATGGTCAGAAGCTCCATGTATGAACAATAAAGACAACATTCACAAACTTTCAGTGCATTCTGTTCTGTGACTCTGGTTCCCAGATCTTTCACTGGGTAATAACAAAATCCTCCCAGCGCACGCAGGACTGTTAATCACCAGGCATCCCTCGTCTATTGCTTTTTCAAGGCCTGTTTGACTTTAAGTAAACATGTGCAGGAAATGTATTCAGTGGCTCTAAACATTTATACGGGGGCCTTGTGGCTCAAACTGTTTCACGGTCAGCAAATGTTTCAAGAAGGTGCTTAGAGAGCCATTTGTTAAATGCGTGATAATAGGTTATGACAGTGCATGGTGTGCTCGCATGCAGCAGGTTTGTATTAGTAAGCTTTTAGTTTCCATGCTCACTATCAATCTCGTTGACAGACATTGTAAGACAAAGCTGGATCCTGGTCTGATGAAAACGAACGTCTGTCCGTTGTAATATAGGGATGGTGTTTCGTAAGCTCTGCTGTGTGACCTATTTCTGACATGAATGCATTTACCGATGCAGGTGGAAACCCTGAAAAGGCAATCTGAAATATGACTATTGAAGCGAGCATTACACAGAAAATCATTTTATTTTCCAAAGTTGATAAGTAAGCTCTTATCTCTTCTTTCCAATTTCTCTAAATTCAACTAGAAGAATATCCTTTGCTAATCTGGTCTCAATGAGCTCTAGTGCTGCCAACACTGAATTTGAAGCTGGTCATAATCCGTTGTGTTGTTCGCTCCTCACTCGGTTTATGTTTCCATTGCAAATTCCAATGTGAACAGTCAATAACACAGATGTGGCTGGAGCAGATGCCTCACTTTATAATTGACAAGAATGTGGTGGTAAAGTTAACTACTGCAGCATCTCAAAAGATATGTACTTATAGTATGTGTTGCAATGGCTCATGGCTCATGGCTCACCTACAACTATGAGACATTTCAGCCAAATATAGCTAAATACAGCCTTTTTTGTGTTTTGTAAGGTCAGTTGGCTGTGGCAGCCATCTTTAATATGCTTGGCTTTAAAAGTTAATCATTTCTAGATGTACATCCAATTATTACTTACTGAATGTTTCATCAAAAGCCATCCCAGTGATTCAAAACATATTTTGTTCATGGACAGAGTTGACTAAATCGTTAACGGCAATATTTTAAACAAAGATCTTGTGCTGTTAGCGCTCAGAATGTCAGTGTTAGCTACCACCACACTATATTTTAGCTCAATATCTGTTCAATTGACTGAGTTATAGCCATTTTTGTAGTTTTGAAGGTCAGTTGGCTGTAGCAGCCATCTTAAATCGAGCTGACTCCAAAAGGTAATCAGTTGTAGATATTCATCCAGTGATTACTTTCTGCCAGTTTTATAGAAATCTGTCTAATGGTTCGTGAGATATTTTGACAACAGACAGACATGGATAAAAACATTATCGTCCACATTTGCGCTTTGCATTTTAATAACTCCCTGCATCAGTGGTGGGTAGATTCTGTGTATTTATGGGAGATTTCTGCACTGGCTGCTGTTCTGCTTCACCAAATCATCATAAGCAGCGAGAAACATTAACCTCAGGCTTGATGTGAGCATGTACGCCAGGACTTCATTTCCTCCACACATCCTGCTGCACTCATCAGTTTTATATAGAACACACTGCTCCAGAGTCAACATCGGTAAAAATGAACCGGTACATGATAATGATGTTCCCTGACCTCGTTTAGACAGTCAGTATAATCCATCATGTCGTTGTGTCTTACACTCTGTCATGTTTCACTGCTGTACTTCACCAAACAGCACACTCCAAGAAAGAAAATGTTGGATTTGCTTAAAGGTAATCGTTGCAATGTCATGAAGAAAATGTAAGAAACAAAATCCCCACAATTTTTTCCTCACATTGATGGGTAATGTGTCTTTAAATTAAAAATTTGTAAGCAAACTTTGTGACAAGCTGCCAACTACCACATGCATTTTTTACCTGAGGAAAATAGGTCAAAAGTAGATTCATTCTTACATTTCGAGATTCTACACGTGTCTAATTTTGCCACATTTGTTTACCTAGACAGACTACGACAAATCTAATGTGGGTCAATCATGTAACTCAGCTTATAACGTGGTTTTCAGCCGAGTGCTTTGTTTAAATTGAGTGCGTACCCGCATTTCAGAACTGCATACCAATATATCTGAAAAACTACCAGGGTAAACACTTTCAAACATTTATAATGTCATTTTATACTGTTCAGGATAACCTTTTTATGTTTGATTTCATACTTTGCAATGAGTACCTTTAACTTAGTTATGTCAACTGGTTCCACTAAACTTGGTTGTTTAAATGTAAAAAAATAAATAAATGATTTAAAGCCTTATTTTCACCAAATATTTCATGGATGGCAATGGATTCAAAAGATTTGGGAGTTTCCCAAAAAGACCAGGAGCAAAACAGCTCAAAGTGCAAGTACGGAAAGCACCATAGGACAATCTGTATTCAGTTAAAGAAAAAGTGCCTTTTCAGCAAAGTGGTTAAATTAAATTTAATTAACAGTTTAATTGATTTAATATCTCATAATATAGCTATATTACAACAAACTGTGCTTACTTTGACTGTAAAATAAAGTAAGTAAAAGCATAAAAATCACCTTAAAATAATTGTGTAATTCATACAACACCCAAATTTCTTTTTTTAGAGTGCAGGAAAAGGACATGTGGGAAGCTGAGCGATAAACTGCTTTTTATTTTTGCAACATGGATCATGAAGAAGCTGCTGGAACATTTTCAGTGAGGTATTTGTTGATACAACTGCAGAACAAATAGTAGATGCCATCCATTGCTCAATTCCAGCAATGAAAATAAATGAAATTAAAGAATAATCAAGGCCGCCCTTTTATGGCTGTACTGGAAAAAAAAAAAGTTTAATTGTTTATTTTTCCATCCAGCATCTCGAGCAAATTCAGAGAGGGAACATCTGCAAGCTTTCACTCCTTTGACTTTATATTGAAATGCTGCTTGGGAAATAAATCAAAGTCTAGATGCTGAACTCCCTTATGCCCAAAGAAAGAAAACAACAAAATAAATCTCATGTTTCACTGACTGTGAATCATGCAGGAAGTTAGTTCCAGGCACACAGAAATCCCGTCTTACCTACAGTATGTTTATCACACACCATTTAAAGGCAAAGACATACGATTATGTTTTTTGACTGTGTCTGTGTTTGCCTTTTACCAATATTGAGCTAAAATGTATTGTGGTAGTAGCTCATACTGATCCACAACACACATTTTGAGTAGTAACAGATTGCACAAGAGCATTGTTTAAAATTTTGCCATCAACCATTTGACCATTTTGTCAACTCTGTTTGTCTTTTAGCAAAATATCTGATGAACCACGAGACATATTTTATTGAAACATCCAGAAAATGATCATTCAGTGTAAATCTATACCTCATTAACTTTTGGAGGCAACCCAATTCAAGAAGGACGCTACAAATAACTAATCTTAGCAAACACAAAAAAGGCTATGACTCAGCATAATTTACAGGAATAGAGCTAAAATTTGGTGTGGTAGTAGCTGAGATTCATACTAAACTTATACTCCCTGCACTACACATTGTGCAAAACCCTTTGGTTAAAACATTTCTATTGGAGTCAACCTTTTTTGTCTGTTAGCAAAATATCTCATGAACCACAAACTGACTTTTAATGAAACTTTTATAAAGTAGTCATCAGATCTACATCTACATCTGATTACCTTTTGGAGCCCATCCAATTCAAACACAGCTACTCAACATTAGTCAACACAAAAATTGCTTTAACTTAGTCACTTTTACAGGTACTGAGCTAAAATTTGATGTGGTAGTAACTGAGAGTCATCTACAACACATGATCTAAGTGTGATATCTCACAAAGTCGCATGGGATCACTCATAAATTATGAAATCTTTAAGATTTGACCAAAACAATGACATCATTTGTCAACATGAGCTCATCTTAGTCTAAAACTCTGGCATTAAATGCGATATGCATTTCTTCAAGAAATTCTAGGTCTTTCATATCTGTAATGTGTTTGAGTAGAAAATACAAAGACAGAAATCCCTGTTTACTATTCTATCATTTGATGCTAAGCTGCACAGAATTTCAACAAGTCTTTTTCTGTTAAAAGCTGTTTTTTGACACGTAGGACAAACAAACTCAAGAGTATTATTTTAGTCATGTGACACAAAGAAAACTGAAATTTCTGAGCTCCAGAGTGAGATAACGCTGCACATTAAATGGGTTAAATAAAACCCAGAATGCACCTACATCCATCTTTCTGGAGCAGCTAATGTTGATACAGAAGGCAGGAAATGAAAAACCTCCCTGTGGCCTAATGACCCCAAAACCAATTTGTCACACTAGATTACTTTGCAAAATAGCTTTGCAACCCCACACTGCTATCAATGTCAAGGACCTCTTATCAGCAATAAAAGGAACTGTGAGTTTATTATAATGAATGTTTGAAGACATTTCCTGTTTGCTGTGCTTACAGACAGGTCAACGGATCTGACAGAACTTGCACTTTACCTGCGACCATCTTTTAATTAAAAACATCCAGGAGCTAAATGGTCAAACTGCTATTTTTCAACAACTAGCCTATTTGATGATTAAAAGCTTAAGAACAGTTTCTCACTCAGAACAGTCAGTAATGTAAACCTTACAAATTCAAATTTAAAAATGACTACATTTCAGGGCGCAATAATTGTTGCAATGGTTTCCTGGGTTCACCTTTACAAAACGCAATGTGGCATCACACGAAACCTTCATCGAATTCAAAATGAACACTTTTTATTAAAAACACCTGCAAAACAAATATTATCTAAAGACTAATCTGTGGACATCCAGTCCAAGCTGTGTCGGAACCAACAGACTGAAAAACAAAATCTTTCAGTTATTTGAGCTAAATCGCTGAAATTTGTAATTAGTTGGATTTAGTAGTGGAAAAATTGAGAATAGGATTGAAAAATGTTAAATGATATAGTAGTGCTTTTCCTTTTCTGGTAGAGAGCATATTAACTGCTCCAAGGCTTTCAAAATATACTAGTGCAATAAAATAGCAGACTTATTATCATTATTGTTATTATTAATATTATTGTTTGCTGCTGAAAGGGAAAAACAAACAATTACGTTTTTGCCCGTGTTTGGGGGAAGTGTGTTTATTAGCAAAATATCTCTTGAACCACTGATCGTATTTTAATGAAACTTGCAGGAAGAAATCACTGGATGTTCGTCTACAACTGATTACCATTTGGAGTCAATTCAATTCAAGATGTAGCCAAGGCTAATCAACATCAGGCCAATACAAAAATGGCTGTAACTCAGTGAATTTTACAGATATTAAGCTAAATTTTGACGTGGTAGTAGCCGAGAGTGATCCGCAGGACATACTCTGACATGCATGAATCAACTACAACTCTGTCATTTCTCAAAGTACGACGATCTTAGGTTAAAGCTCTGGCATGGTGGCGGGCGATATGCATTCATTCAAGAAAAGCTAGGACTTTGTACTCAGTGTAAGTTCTTGTTGGCAGCACATAACCCACCCTGACTACCCTTTATGTTTGAACACTTAAAAATAACACTTCCTGTTTTGCGTCTGACTGTAAAATGACTGTTGAGTTATTTTCTTGGATAAATGACACATTAGGAGAAAACTGTTAGGCTCTCAGGTGAGCATGTAATTAGAACACCACCTAATTAGTTGTGAACTAAAAAAAAAAAAAAAACTCTGAAAGTTGGTCATGTTGGTTTGGGGAGAACTTATTGGCATTTGTCCAGAAATACGCCCATCCTTATTATAATCACCATCTTCATTCTTATTGTCATGAGATTTATGATCTTAGTCAGCATCAAATTCATCCTCTTATAACCCATGACTACAACTTACCGCTATGCGCGTGAAGATCTTCTGCTCTCCCTCCGGGCCCTTCTGCTCTCCGTTGGCCCTGCTGTAATCGGGAGGTTGCTGGTTCGATCCCCGGCTGCCTTTCGTCTTGCGGTTCCCGGGCCCCTGGTGGACGATGTTGAGCAGGTGAAGCGTGCTCTTGTGCTCGCGGTCGGAGCTCTCGTGCTGACCC
Source organism: Kryptolebias brasiliensis (assembly GCA_028566095.1). Classification (NCBI taxonomy): domain Eukaryota; kingdom Metazoa; phylum Chordata; class Actinopteri; order Cyprinodontiformes; family Rivulidae; genus Kryptolebias; species Kryptolebias brasiliensis. Next base: position 4,427,416 of record JAOXNZ010000091.1, read on the forward strand.
CTCTGGTAGCGGTTCTCGCAGGTGGAGTGGTGCCTCCTGCACAGCTCGATGCGGGCGCGCAGACGCTCCACGATGGCGTTGTGCAGCTGAGGGACCGCGGAGCCCCTGGAGGTGGCGGCCCCCAGCGCCGCGGGTCCGCCGCCGACCCCACCGGCGGGCAGGGCTCCCAACCCGACACCCAGCATGGGCACGAAAGTCCCCGCGGCGGACTGAGCAGGGGTCGCCTCTCCCATACCCGCGGGTCGACGGGAAGTTTCGAAAAGCTCAGGTCGTCTCGAGGACAAAAACAATGTATAAATACGCAAAAACTCAACTGTGGGAGAAATGAAAAACGAAGCAAGCCTTTTTTTCTAAAATCTAACAGTTTTACCCAAAAATGTGCCAAACTCTCTGATAGGAAAATCTTCACAGATTAAAACAAATAAATGAATTTGAGGTCCAAAGTTAGAGTATGTTGCTTGTTAAAGGCTGATGTGTCAGCCTGTAATTAAATGTGAAATTATTTCCAAGCATGAAAGTCTCGTGGAATGAATCCGCTCTTCCTTAACGACGCGACCTCTGCTCAGAGGATAAACAGGCTGGAATCAGCAACATGAATCCCTCTCAGATTCAAAACCGTGGCACGCACAAGTGGAGTTTCACCAATCATCATGGCCATCCGCGCCACATTCTCCACTCATTAAATAACCCCAGAGAGTGCCACTATCAAAGCCGCGATAAGGGAGCCCAAAAGGACGAGAGAATAAAGCCTAAAAAAATCCCGACAAACTTCAAGACTCACGTTGTTTGAAAACGAGTCCTTCCTCTCTTTGTTTTTCCATCTCCTGCCACAGAGGACCCTGTGAAAGGCGAAAGGCAGGGAGCCGCTCTAGTACCCGACAGAGATCCGACTCAAACAGTCCATTGACAGTCATTTGTCCGTGTGGTAGACCGAGGCAACAGCACAGCTACTATACAGACCCTCATTGTATGAACATTCCTCTTCTGACACGATGCGCTCTCCCTGATCAAGTTGGTTCACATGCGCCCTCTAGTGGAGGGAGAGGGAACTGCCTCTAAAAGAATCAGGGCCTATAATCTCACAATCACTGACAAAAACGAGAAATAGTTATTTTATCGGAGATCTGCTCGATCTCATGCTATATTGCAAGATGCCACACTCAGAGTATGTGTTGTGAATGACTCTCAGCTACTGTCATATCAAATTTTGGCTCCATATCTGTAAAACTGACAGAGTTACAGCTATTTTTGTATTGGCTAATATCGATTAGCTGTGGCGGCCATCTGGAATTGGGGTGACTCCAAAAGTTAATCAGTTGCAGATGTACATCCGATGATTATTTTCTGAGAGTTTCACTGAAACACATCCAGTGCATCATGAGATATTTTGCTAACAGACAAAGATGGTTGATCAACAATAATGCCAAACTTTAAAGCAAAAATGCTGCGAAATGTGTAGTGCTCTTGTTATGTCTTGAGGATGATGTTCAGGTACTACCACAACAAATTTTAGCTCATGATCTGTAAAACTAACCGAGTTATGGCCATTTTTGTGTTTTTTATAGTGAGCTGGCTGTGGTGGCCATCTTGAATTGGTCTGACTTCAAAAGTTAATCAGTTGTTGAAGTATACCAAATAGTTCCTATTTGAAAGTTTCATTAAAATATGTCCAGTGGTTTATGAGATATTTTGCTAACAGGCAGATAGAGTTGACTACAATAGTTAATGGCAAAGTTGTAAATACAGATTTTGCGTGATCAATGATCTCTCAGAGTTTGTGTTGGGAATGACTCTCAGCTACTACCACACCAAATTTTAGCTCAATATCTGTAAAAAACCCTTAATTACAGCCAGTTTTGTGTTTGCTAAGCTTGCTTAGCTGTGGTGGTTTTATAGGATGGTGTTGACACCAAAAGTTAATCAGTTGAAAATGTACATCTAATGATTACTTTCTGATAGTTTAATTAAAATACATTTACTGGTTTATGAGATATTTTGCTAACCCTACAGACACGAACACACACACAGACACAGACAATATTAACGATGAACCAATACTGACCAAAATCAGCCTAATGTGAGAACATTCAGTTCTAAGGTTTATGATTTAGGATTTGATAACATTACTTACATCTGGTCCTTACTGGGACCTAAAATCTTATATTAGTAGACATAAAGACAGGCGCATTAAATATTACAAGTTGTCATTGTTTGTTTAATAAAACCTCATAATTCAGAAGCAGTGTGTGAAAAACTTAAAAGCCATTCTTTTTCTTCTTTTTCTTCTTCTTTTGAATTTTATTGGCGGTCGGCAAACCAACTTAAGGTGCATTTAACGCCACCTACTGAACTGGAGTGTGGAGGTCAATGATATCAGAGGGAATTTACCAATACATCTACCTCATGATATACACAAGTATATACACATCATACACACATATACACAATTTAAATATGATTAAACAGCTTCATATTTTTTAAAAATCTGATTATTTGATTCCTAGTAGATTTTGATTCATCCCCTAGAAGACCGATTAAAGAAAGTACTTTTTCCTCTCTACTTAGAACCATCTTTAAATGATGTTCTTCTGAATACTTGTTCCATTCTGTTAAGACATGCTCCACTGTTTCTAACTGGTTACAATAATTACAAGTCCCCGTTTCAGGTTTCCCTATACAAAAAAAGCCATCCTTACTGTTTCCATAGAAATTAAAAGGCTGAGTGGAAACCAGGTGCTGCTAATTAAACACACTTGATTAGTTGATCGTCTGCAGCTGTGACCACCTCGATAAAAGCAGAAGTTTGAGCAGTTTACTGGCTTGGAGCATTAAAACACTGCTCCAGATATACAACAAAATGGCAGAAAAAGGCAACTGTTTCAGTCTTCCAGTTAAAGTCCAGACCATAACCTGCTATGCAAAGACCTTAAGATGTGCATAAACACATGTCAGCAAACCCAAATAAACTGAAGCAATGTTGTAAAGAAGAATGCCAAAATTCTTCCACACTGATGTAAAAGACAGATAAGGTCAAACAGAAGATAAATTATCCAGATTTTGCAGCTAAAGGTGCTTTTACAAGCTGAGACATAAGATGGACTTTTTCTTTTTTTTAAACTGCTTCTGCATTTTAGCCTAATTTAGGTTAAATCAGTAATGATGAAGCATATGTCTCTAAATGTTGTTTTTTTTAACCTTAGTTAATTATTGCCAAAGGCAGAGCAATGTTTTAGCACATGTCTGTGTGTCTGTCTGTCAAAATATCTCATAAACCATCATATGGATTTTAATGAAACGCCCGAAAGTCATGATTGGATGTACATCTACAACTGATAAACCTTTTGAGTCAATCCAATTCAAGATGGCCACCACAGCTAATCAACATTAGCCAACACAAAAATGGTTTTAACTCAATTATACAGATAGAGCTAAAACTTTATGTGGTAGTAGCTGAGAGTCATTCACAACACATACTCTGAACATGACATCTCATAATATCAAATAAGATCGGGCTTAACCTTAGCTTAAAAGTTTAACCAAAACTGTTTAAACTCTGTATAAGAGTAGATATAGATATATCCATCCATCCATTTTCTTTACCCGCTTCTCCATTCCGTGGAGCTGGTGCCACTGTACGAGAGGCGGGGGACACCCTGGACAGGTCGCAAGTCCATCGCAGGACCACATAGAGACAAACGAGACAAACAACCAT
>JAOXNZ010000091.1:4441435-4456503 GCA_028566095.1 Kryptolebias brasiliensis
TCTCCTGAAGCCATTCACATAATCCAGGTTCCTTCAGCCCGTCTGCCACCACGGCTTAAAGCATTTTTGTTTCTGTTGACTTGACTTGTACATATTTAGTACATGTTAAAATAATAGCTCTAGTCTGCTCAGTAACAATATCTGATTTATAGCATCCTAACTTATTTCTGTCCTTATTTTTCACATCAAATTAAATTTTAGTAAAAAAGAAACAAAAAAAAAAAACACAACTTTGCTTTTATGCCACCATCTATTTTTAGAGTAATGACTTCAGTTTGATGTTATCTTCTCATGATGCTTTATCACATGCACACACCACACACACACACAACTGCATGACTCTTCCCCTGCAACAGTAGCTTTAACCCTTAGGGGCTTCTGAGCTGAGGAAGCGCTGTAAATCTGTGTGTTGACCTGCAATAACGGAAAACAGGAAACTGACACAGGACGTCTGAGGGTCGTGACTTTTACCGTGCACTCTCTGTCTTCCTGCTCATGCACTGGTGGAGAAGGAGGTAGTCCTGAGGTGCGCTGTTGGACAGGGAGCCATGGTGCGAGTGGCGCACGGGCACATCAAAGGTGAAGAGCACCGGCTGGCTAGAGCGAACGGGTGCTGAAGACTTGCGTTCTCCGCTCACAGGAGCCACTGAGCCGGTGACATCTGCTCCAACAGACCGAGGCATATGGTGTAATCTACTCTCTGCAGGCAAACAGAAATGAGAAGAATTTCATTATTTACAACAAAAATGTTTTTGTTTTGTTTTTTCAGCTAAACTTAAACTGGTTTTATGAGAAGTGGACATGTTATGGAAATTAACAGTCAAGTTACCATTCTTAACAAATTTCTTCTTGCTGTCACAATTTGTGAATTAAAATGGTCAGTTTTATGTCCATCTGAGAGTTTAGGCTCTTGTGCCGTCTTGTACTCATTACCCTTTTGTCTGCACTGCAATCAATACAGGAGAGAGATCCGCCTCCAGGGAGGACAGAAAACAGCATCCTTCTACTTTCAGAACTACAGAGAGCCAATGGTTGATAAGCACATGATCCAAGTTAAACCAGGGTCAATGTGCTTTGTTTGATTTTATTGAGCAGACCATTGTTCTGCAACGAGGGACAGTGTGGACAATGCGGTCCTACAGTCTTATTGTTTTTCTGTGTGACATCCCCTGATTTTTCCATTGACTACAAAGAAAAGACAAATCCGAGATGAGGATGTTGGAAACGGACTGGGCAGGAGGCCAAAATGAGGAAGTGCTCTGTGAGAGGAGAGTGGGCGGTCTACTGATCTATCGACCGATGGTGCTGTGTGCAACAGTAGCTGAGAGAGATAAAATAACAAAACAACAACAACTCTGCTGCTGCTGAAGCTAATTTCTATCTTTTACTGTCCAGTAAATGCAAGGATTGTATGAAAATATCTTTGCACTAACAAGTTTCACTCCAGACTAAATGCACTAAAACTTAGATTATGCTCCAAGTTATTTTGGTGCAGTGATAATTCAACCTATGTGAAGAAAAAATTTTGAATATGTCGGTACCTTTTAAAAATTTGAGTCTGAAACCAGAAGATATTTCATTTTAGAATCATAATTTTCTACACTGAACTGTGAGATAAATAGACCTTTATCCCAATATTTTAATCAGTTCACTATTCTGCCCATTTGTTAGAATTACAAAAAAAAAAAATATGCATCACCCTCCCTGTAAGAAGAAACCAAAAGTCTTTGGGTCAAGATCTGAGCTGAAAAACACGTAGAAATGTGCTGTGCAGGCATGTATGTGTATGTGTGTTTGTGGCAGTTAGAGGCTTGTATTCTGAAGTCCAGTAGCTGAATGAGGCCACATTTATGCCCGAGGGGGGGAAAAGCCTCTGTTATGAGGTCTCAAGGCCAGTGGACACCAGCGAGATGCCCCAACCCACAGCAGAACAGGCAGGGACTCCCCCTCCCCAGTGATCCTCAATTACACCATTGTTCTGAGTGATTCCATTCTCTCTGGACTGGTTAGGCACCATCTCCTTTCTCCACAAAAAGCTTTGTAAAAGCTTTCATCCACTGTGGTGAGTACTAGCCCCTTTAATACGGGTAGATATATTGATTTGTTGTCAAAAGACAGATCCTCCCACCCCTGCTGGTATGGAGAGCTGCTTTGCAAAAACAAACTGGCACTATAATTGAGCAGAAAGAAAAATTTGCAGAATACATAAATGGAGTCCTGTTAGTATTTATGGTGTATGCGTGCAAGAGATAAGAGTATTTTTCTGGTTTTCTGAAATATTTTTGATTAACTGTACAAATGACTGTCAGAAACAGAGCAAGATGAAAGATCACTGGTCCAGTCTACTGATGGAATAGCTACATGACTCATCACTGACAGTAATGGGCCTGATGATGTATGTCACCACTAGAAAGCAATTCCAAGGATTCTGTAGAAACTCAAAACAAAAATCCAGAAAGGAGCAGAAAAATAAAAGCAATGACAGTTTCTCAAAGAAACTCCAAGTAATCTCCCCTCCACTGGCCTGAAGCACTCACTGTCAAGTTGGAATATATACACTGTTACAATCAATCAATCTTTATTTGTATAGCACTATTACACACAATAAAGTGACCAAAGTGCTTCACAGGCAAAAACAGTGAAATAAAGAAATAAAAACACAGTGGCACAGGATAAAATAAGCAATAAAAGCAGAAAGCAACAGTAACATAACCAGCCTAATGTTCCAGCTCCCCAGAATTACAAAAGTGAAGTTATTTATCATACTACAGCTTATGAGAAAAAGTCATAATATTGGCAGAGACTGAAAAAAGTAGAACCCCAATTCTGAAAGCATTAGGACATTGTGTAAAATGTAAATAAAAACAGAATGCAATGATTTGTAAATCTCTTAAACCCATATTTTATTCACATTGTAACACAGTAAAGAAATTGTAAAATTTTGGGGGGGAAAATGAGGTAATTTCAGATGTGATGGCAGCCTCTTAAAAAAATTAGGACAGCACCATGTTTAGGGAGCATCCCCTCTTCATTTAAAACAATCTGTAAACATCTTGGAACTGAGAAGACCAGTTACTGGAGTTTTTGGAGAGAATGTTGTCCTATTCTTGTCTCATGTAGGATTCTGGCTGTTCAAAAGTCCTGGATATTTTGCTGGATGGGAGCATATGTTGTTCTAAAACCTGTATATACTGTTGACGGAGCCTTTCCAGATGTATAAGCTGCCAGTGCCCGAGGCACTAATGCACCCCCATACCATCAGAGAGGCAGGCTTTTGAACTGTGTACTGATAACAGCTCAGATGGTCAGATAGTATGAAGGACATGGCATCTTCGATTTCCAAAAATACTTCAAATTGTCTGATAACAAACCAGTTTACAACTTTGCCTCAGTTTACTTTAAATGTCCCAGAGAAGATGGCAGCATTTCTGGATGGTGTTCACATATGGCTTTTTCTTTGCATGATAGAGCTTTAACCTGTACTTGCGCATGGCACAGTGAACTGTGTTTACAGACAATGATTTGTGTAAGTCAGCCTAATTCCCATGCAGTGATATCTAGAATAGAATCAGTCCTGTTTTTAATACAGTGCCACCTGAGGGTCCGAAGATCACAGGCATCCAAAACTGACTTTCAGCCTTGTCCTTTGTTCACAGATTCTTGAAAATGTTTATATTTTGAACTGTAGATAATGGGATATAATGGGAAGTCTTCCTAATTGTCTATCGAGGAACATTATTCTTCGATGCAGTTTTTCAATCAACTGGTGAACCTCTGCTCATCCTTACTCCTTAGAAATTCAGCCTCTCTAAACTGTTTTTAATACCCAGTCATCTTACTTCTGCTTTCTTATTTATACCACTTACTTTTACAATGTTGTTGCCCCATCCCAACTTTTGAGATGTGTTGCTGCTATCAAATTCAAAATTAGCTTCTTTTTTTTTTCCAAAAAAGGGTACAAACATTTGATATGGTTACTGTAATCTATTGTGAATAAAATATGGAATTAGGCAATTTGCAAATTCTTGTTTTCTGTTTTTATTTACAGTTTACACAACGTCCCAGCTTTTTCAAAATTGGGGTTGTAAGATATATATATAATTTTAGCCATAAGGCCTAGACACATTGACCAATCAACATATACCAAGATATCTAAAAGAAAAAAAAAACGCTGGTCCCATAACATTCCTTAACTTAAAAGGTAAAAATCAATCTAACGCAGTGCATTAAAAGACCCCTTTTGGTTGGTGAGTGAGTCACCACTATTCTGGGTCAAAGGAGCTCTAAAGTTCATGAGCAATTTTCCAATTCTGCTCAGTAATATATCACCTTCTGTCTCATTGGCTCTGTAGCCATAATCTAATAAAAGCTAGCTGCTGGTCTCAGGGGGCCAAAATTAGAACTATGCTGCATCACTCATGACAAGAACATCTTTGTCAGGCGCTCATTTCCTCCAAGTCTGGCCAGAATTAGATGAGAACATACCCTAATTTGATCTCAAATTTTATGCAAAAAAGAAAATAAATCTATAAACGTTTTGAAGGTTTGTTTAAAAAAAAAAATCTGTATTGTAATGACATCCTATAAATATTTGTATAAAAGATAACAGAAGGTGCACTCTGTCTAGCTGACTTTAATTAGAGTTCTACCAAATTGCAATTTCCTTAATGGTTACTTAAAAGATTGAGCTTACAGCCTCGGGAATCAAACATTTACAATGAGCTAATTAACCTCACTTCTTTCATGGATCTTTGGGGGTGGCCTGGTGTTAGGGAAGACCCTCGAGGGACAAAAAGGTCATGCAACCGATGTCAGCGTATCTTTAAATAAAAACACAAAAAACAAACAAACTGGGTTTTCATGTTGTATTTTAATCTCAAACTGTGCAACACCTTAATGGTTTGAGTACTAAACTCTTTTCACTACAGATTCAAGTGTATGTACACATCAGTTGCTCTAAAATAATCTGGCGTGTCTGACTACAAAACATCAGCATGTCCCATAAGATCACAGGGTCCATTTGCAAGAGCGGTTAGGGAAAATCTGGAAGCTAATAAGATAAAAGATGCTAAACTGCTTTAACACGGGTCAGGCCAGCAATGGATGGAGTGCATCTGAAGAGAACAAAGTTATAAAGCTGCATCATTCTCCACACTGAAAATAGCAGAGAACCAACGGCAGAATTGTCTGATTACATTACATCCCTGAGCCCCCACCTCACAGCATCATGTGACCACCACTACTGGACCACACTGCAACATTGGTTTGCCTCAATACACTGGAATAATCAATCACCTAAGAGACTCGGCCTCATCAGGGACAATGAATTACAGAGTCTGGGCAAATTTGAAAACAGCAGCTCATTTTCAACAACCTGACCTCATTTCTGTAATGTGGTGAACATACAGAACATTAATCTTGGAGCTGCGCAGCAGCAGGGTGGACAGAGATGAAACGTTGAGACAATTAGAGTTAAGGTTGATTTTCACTCAATTTAAAGAAAAAAAAAGAAAAGAAATTTATGGCTAGGGGGAAAATGCTACCAAGAACTAACTGACCCAAAAGCAAATCAATAACATTTTTAATATTGTTTATACATTACAAATAAATAAGTATGGTGTTGAAACAGAGATGAAAGAAAAGCTTTTGTATGATTTAACCTGCAATACACACACTTTACTAAGTTAATTTAGTTTAGACAATTTGAACATCTGAGCCATTGCAAACTTACTGTACAAATGAAAGATGACTCCTTAAATTGATCCTGGACTGCAAAAATTATTATTATTAAAAATTATGGCAAAGAATGCATCAAGACAATAATTGGTATATGAGCAACAATGCATGTAGTATAAGATCCTCCAAACAGTCACGTTTTATATTTTACAATATACCTCAATTTATTAGTTTCATAAAAATCAATGATTAAAAAAAAAAAAAAACAGTTGCATCATTAATGATTGTTGCTCTTTGTGAAATTCCTGTTTTAGTTACTGTTCATATCAACATTTCATAGATCTAGTTGATGTTAAAAAGAAAAATAAATTGTGACTTCAATATTTCCCAAGCAGGTTTCTCTTTACCCACTGTTGGTAAATTTAGATTTACGACAAACAATCATTTTATTACATTTCATTTTTGTGAATTAGCAAAAGAGGAAGTTTTGTTTACTAAGAACATTCAACTGTAACCTTTTTACTTTTTAACAATTGGCTACTCTAAAGTCGTGATCAGCATGCAGCTAATTTGTTCACAATATTAATGTTTTGTAACAATTGCATTAGTAGCCGTTTTGATGACCTTTTCCCTCAAATTTCTGACAAACTTAAGGGTAAAAGTTTAAGTGGTTAAAAGGCAGCTCCCTGTGTATTTTTTCTCAAAGAACAGACAGAAGAACAGGCCAAACAATGAGAAAAACAAAACAGTGGGAACTGTCCCAAAATAGGACTGCTGACAAGTAAAATCCTCGTCCTTTGCTGGGGATGATCCTTGTCTTTGAGTTCAAACAGCAAGCAGAAAGCAGAACAAAGCCCATGATTGACAAAATGATGCTCCATTCATTAGATTGGGCTCGGGGGTGGGTCTCTCTGGGTGCAGACACACGCCACACAGCCAACCAGCAGCATCTGATAAGGACTGTGCTAACACCCAACAGCAGATTGTGAGAACAAAGAAACGTGTTATAATGAGTCCGATTGGGGAAATGAGCAGTACTTTAGTAAAAATAAATAAATAAATAAATACTAATTTTCATCATAGTCCATTTTCTTTTGAAAAATCTTTACTTTTAGTTTTAGTTACATTTGTTCAAACTCAAACAAGTAACAGTTCTGTTCTTGCATGAACCTGTGCTGCTGCTGAGTTGCACCGCAAAACAAAATGCATCATAAACCCCAAACACAAATGGATCTTCATACATCTAAAGCTGTTTGGCCTTATTGTTTACTGTGAGATGCACAGCGGTTGCAGCAATGGAAAACTGTCCTCAGACAGCTCCATAGCTGTAGAAACCTGACCTCCGAATGCCATGGAGTCATTATTTCAACAAAAATCAATGCAGCTAAAGGGCACTTTGGTAGGAGAAAATGCAGGCTCTCTTTTAAAGAGAGAACAAAAAGCCTGATGGAAGTCAATGTGAGGTGGATTTGTGTAATGTTTAATCATGTGTATATTGTTTGTCCATATTTTATTTATTTCATCTGGATTAGGAAAACATCTCCAGTTCCTCAGACGATCATAGTCGGTTAAGTATTTGTTGCTGTTTTCCTGTCAGAAACCCACCACAGCTACTGGACTATTTACACCAAAATCAGGGTGTTACGCAAGTTACTCATTGTGATGTTATAAAGACCAGTCTAAAAACAAAATAAAGTGGAAAAAAATAAATAAATTACAAACTAAGAAACAAAATTTGATTAATCTTTGGTTAATGCATACTTAAATAAAAAATGTAATACAAAATTTGTGATTGGCTGTGAACTACCACATGCATTTGTTTATTTACAGAAACAACCAAAGTGACTGAAAATAGGTCAACAATGACAACATGGATTTGGATGCAATTTTGATACAATATTCATGTATTGGTACTTATTTACGCAGATAAAAGTTATTTGTTTACATTGAGTGTGGACCCACATTTTTGAATTTTCTATCAATGTATTTGGAAAACTACTGGAGTAAACACTTTCAAACTGCACCACTTGATATAGTTCTGAATAACCTTCTTTATGTTTGATTTCAGACTTTGCAGCGAGTACATTTAACCAAGTTTTTAAAACACAAGTCAGTTAAAGCCTTTCCTATTACTTGAAGCAGCATGTTAGCCGTAGTATGCTGACAGCAATAATAAACACAGAACTTGAGTTACGTCCAGTAATTACAAGCACCTCCCACCATGAAAGCTACAACATGAAGAGATGGCACTACATAGTATCCTAAAGGCTGCGGTGAACCACAGTTTGATATATTTAGTTGATCGTTTATGACCGTTTCTTGTTTGGATATGAGCACATACAGTAAGACAGAGGGAGCTACCAGCTATAGTGCAGACAGATACACTGGTTCAGTTTTTGTGTTTTTTGTCCACAATTCATTGTGGGGGGCCCAGTGGGCATTAAATTTGAATTTCTCAAATGACTTGTGTGAGACACTATGCAGCGAGAAAACATGTTCCACATAAGCTGTGAATTTCATTCCAACTGCACTGCTGAAACATGTCTCCAATGAACCAGTTTCTGTTTCAGGCTGACACCCTGTCTAGAAAAAACTCAAGACTTTCCTTTCTGATAATTCCTACAGTTAGGATTAGTTTGAATTTCCTGAGATATACCTAAGTTATGTTGCTGCTGGAAGACAAACTGACCACATTTCCTTACTCTGCTGCTGTATTTATTCTTCTTATTTCATTCTCTTATTGTGAAGTTCAGCCTTCAACTTTACAGAACCTACTTTTTAACTAAACATGTTCTCATAGGCTAAAACTGTTTCTCTTCTTTATGTTTTCTATTACTTAAACTGCTCAAAATCTAAACAACTGAAAATATAAGATAGTTCTGGAGAAGAAGCATTTAAATTCCCAGAAAACTAAAAATGTTAGCACGTGTGACAAAACTGGCAACAACATTTGTGAGGGCATGATGTGGGAAAGTGCATGTGGGGGAGAAACTGAAACAGAATGACAAAAGATCAGTTGTGTAACAATTAACTGTCATGTATTGCCCTTGACCATCCTTCCTGGTCGTGGTGAGAAGCAGCCTGCTAATTCAGATTGGGCCAGTTGAATGACAGAAGGTGAGTTTAGATCAAGATGTCTACTATAAAAACTGATGCTGGCAAAAATCCCAACAAAATCCTCTGGAACAAAACCAAAAAAAAATACAAAAACACAAATACTTTAGCACTCCTTAAGACAGACTGTTGTCTAGCTAAGCATAGTTAATCTTATTTATAACAGTTTTGCAGAAGGGTGACAAATGTGACATTGTGCACACTGTGCAACATATTATAGCTTGTTTAACTCACAGTTAAGTGTTCCAAAGATCCCAGGCTCTTGCACCAAAGGTTGGTTAACACCTTCAGTCTGTTGCTGTATGAAAACAAACACACATTGTGTGTATCTTCTGCTGACTCTGTCAGCGTATAATTTCCATACTGGAACCAAAGTCTCATGTTAAAACCCATCTTGTTTACTTTCTGAGAGGGAATTCCCACTCTGTTAGATGACACAATGACTCACACTGGTAACTGCCTTACATCCCTCTGCTACCAAAATATGTTGAACGTGTTCTACTCTTTTTCCAATTAACATTCACACATCTGAGTGACACTATCAAATATTAATCACAAGCACAAGACCTTATGTCAGATAAGATAACACCAGAGGACCGGTCAATGTATTACAGGTGTGAAAGCAGCTGGTTCTCAGGGGATGTTCACTCACATGTGATCACTGACAACTTCAGCTTCACTGAACTCCATCAGTGACAGGTGGTGTCTACTAGTCTGAGTGGGCAGAAATGTGCTAAGAATTTCCACACAGAGCAAGAATATTTATTTAAAAATTTAATTTGAAATTTAAGTTATCACACAACTGTAGTAAGCACAAATAAATAATCTTCTATTTATATGATACTGTGATGAATTAAAGGGCTAGCATTCCTTAAAAGAATGCATATCGCCCGCTGCCTTTCATGCCGGAGTTTTCAGCTAAATTCATCTTATGCTGAGAAGCGACAAGTTATAACCATTTTGATCTAACCTTGACATTATGTGCAACCTCAGGCAATATTATGAGATCTTGCGAGATGTGTAGAGCTCAGAGAATGTGCTGAGAATGACTCTCAGCTACTACCACACCAGAATTTAGCACTATATCTGTAAAATTGAAAGAGTTATAGTAATGTAATAGAAATAGCTAAATTCAGTTAACTGGGGCGGCCATCTTAAATTGGATTGACTTCAAAAGTTAATCAATTATGGATGTACATCCTATGATTACTTTTTGAGAGTTCAATTAAAACCTATTTAGTGATTCATGAGAATTTTGCTAACAAGCAAACTAGGTTGACACCAATAGTTAATGCCCAAATTTTAAGAAAAAAATTTGCACTATGTGTAATGCTCAGAGTATGTGTTGGGAATGAATCTCAGTTACTTCCACATAAAAGTTTAGCTCAATATCTATAAAATTGGCAGAGTTATAGCTTTTTTAGTGTTTGACAAGTTGCTTAGCTGTGGTAGGCATCTTGAATGAGGATGTACATTCAAATATTACTTTGAGAGTTTCAGTAAACGTCATCCAATGGTTCATGAGATATTTTAATAAAGCTACAGACAAACAAGAGCACACACATTACACCCACATGCATGTGGTTAGATTTGTCTTTAGAAAATTGTTTTGAATTAAAAAAAAAACAAACAAAGATCGTTTTTATATATATATAAGAAATATTTCTGCACACCTACACATTCAGTAGTTTCAGCAGTCTGTTTCATTTGTCAGTCATATAAAACTACACAACTCTACGGTAGGTCAGTGTTGATGAAAACATTCAAAAGTACGTGAGCATTTGTTTCCACTGCTATACTGACAAACCGATACCATTCAAGGGAGCAGGAAGAAAGTATTGAGATGAGAGGATTTCATCTGCATAAATGACAACAACTAGAGGAATTGGAAAAACAGGCTTTAAAAACCCCCTTGTGCAAAGTGGGTTTTACATGAAAGACCTTGTACATCTTATCAGGACCATTCTTAAAACATGTGTCCTGTATGTAGAAACTATTAAGAGCAGAAAATGGAACAAAAACAAGGAAGAATATGTACACCTTTGTGTGGACAGAACATACAGTCTGAGTACTGAAATGTCTCACTAAGTCTTTTCTTGCACAAGATGCATGGGCACAACAGGAAACGAGATCAGAGTGTGAACATACTGAAAACAATAAAAAAAATTTTTAAAGAAAAATTGCAAAAGCTTTTTCTTTTTTTTCTTCCTACAACATTTGTTTAGAGAATTGATGCACTCAAAAATGACATTAGCTTTGGAGTGCAATGCTCTGTTTATATGAAAATTGAAGCCCAAGGCACAAATAATGCTGAAAATTGTGACTTTGCTCTGATTTTGTGTCCTTTGGGTTTTCTAGAGAAGCTTGCTAACAAAATCTAAACTTCTCCCCTATGATTTAAGATCAGCTAAAAAGGTAACAAAATGCATTTGAATGGATAAAAAGTTTAGTTTTAAATGTGATTTCTCTAAAAATGGAACTAAACATTTCTGTGAAAACAGTGTTTCGTGACAAGAAGAGCCTGGCGTGTTGCTCAGACTGCAAGGAATGGAACCACTCCTGCAGCTGTCACTACTTAAGCATTTTCCCTCCAAAGCCATCCCTCTAGCTATACCCTGCTAGCTACACTGATTGCACTTCAAGAAGTATCACAGAGCCTTGCTAATTACTGAATGTGGACCCGAGGGATCTTTTTGTGATGTGAAGTTTATTACACACTCCACAACTGTTATTTATTCCACACCTGGACATGTTGCACGTTACAGATGATCAGCCATGTGCACAAAGATTATAACGTCCACCAGCTGCCAGATGGCGGGAAAACAACAGCATGAATACAATCTGGTTGTTTAGGGATACAAGAGGGGGATTTTCCCAAAAGATGGTGAAAAATACACTACTGAATTTAGTTCTTATGGTTGGCAGAGAAATTCAGTGTTGCTACACTTAGCTATAGTTTTCCTAGCTAATATCGTTTTACCTCAAAATCTAAGTTAAACAGCTAACTAGATGTTATTGAAAGCTTTAAATCTAAGATTTACTGAAAAACATTACCACATGTACACATCATAAGAAAGTTTGATAGGATCTTAATTCATTATGCTTTTGTCAGTGTCAGCTTCACTATGAAAGAAGCCACTCTGAAGTCCCACAGATCTGTAAAAGGAAACTTTGACAGAGAAAGATATGTGCATAACCTAATCTGTATAAAAGGTCAACAGAGTAATAATTTCC
Organism: Kryptolebias brasiliensis; assembly: GCA_028566095.1. Lineage (NCBI taxonomy): Eukaryota > Metazoa > Chordata > Actinopteri > Cyprinodontiformes > Rivulidae > Kryptolebias > Kryptolebias brasiliensis. The sequence continues at coordinate 4,453,460 of JAOXNZ010000091.1, forward strand.
ATCCTACTGTACATAATAAACAAAGATCAGAGGCTTACTTTAACAAAAGAAAATTAAGAGAAAAATCAATGAATGGGCTCAGACACTGTGTTCATTTTTTTGGCAGGGAGTTTCCTTTCTCACTCTCTTAAATAACAAAGATGGAAAAAAATGTAATCGCCAATAACATCAAATGGCCGGACTGACTGCTGCTTACATCGTCTGCAAACCTATGTGAGAAAATTAAGATGCCCAGTTTTACATAACATAAGCAAACTCAGAGGAAGATTAATAATAGGAGGGCATTATTGTGTTTTAGTCTATAAAACAAAAAAATATGCAAGATAAAAGACAAATTTTATATATAAAACAGAAAATTAGGTTTACTACATGCTAAGCTGTTTCCTATTGTAGGCTGACAGAAGGTTGTTGCTTATTTTTTAAAGTGGAAAGGTATTTAACAGAAAAATTTGTAGGAACTCTTTATGTTTAATTGGTTATTACTCAGATTGTTTGCGTAAGTGAAAAATAACTTCAGCATAATTTTACAATGGTTTAAAATGTAATTTAAAAAGCACAGTTTTTTAAATTTCACATTTTCCAATACAACAACAAAAAAGAGCAGATATGGTTTTTGGCTACCTTAAGAGAAAAATAAACAGGGATACTAAACTTTACTGTATCCTTTTTAAAATGTATTTCCTCTCAATTAAAAATAAAAAGGAAGTAGGAAGAAAAATACAGGCCATGGTTGCTTACCGTGAGTTTCATCTGACTGGTTGAAACCACACAGCTGGCAAATTGAGCGGACCCAGTTGTTCATCTCCTCCTCAGTCTCAGCAACAAGATAAAATGTGCGTTCTGAAGTCTTTATGTCAAAAACAAAGCTGTCCTGGAACTCCTTCCTCTTAAAGGTCAGGCAGGCGTCCACCTGCTCACAACAGTGCAAGTTGATGACTCGGATGGGCTTCTTCGAGTGGTCGTTCTTGTAGTATTCCAGAACGTCAGGGTCACCACTCATACGGCCACTTCGGAGTATAAACCAGCGCTTCTTCCAGGCCTGGAATTCAAAGAAAAAAAAAAGAAAAAAAAAGGTAAGAACATAACCGTGTTACACCGAAAAAAAGCAGACCAACGCAGTCACATTTTACTGTAAAAAATTTTATTTTATAGAAAACTTCAAAATTATTTTGCTGTGAAACAACAACAAGAAAACAATAGTGGTTACATTTATTTTCTTACGGTGTATGAGATAAAGTATTGTCATGGTAACACACTCAACAGCTGGAATCCAGTTGTGGTGTTAACTGTTGATCAAACAGACTTAAGAGAAACAAGTCTGCCTTTTTAAGCAACACATGTGGTTGTGTTTGGTTGGTGTGTATGTTGAGAGGGAGGAGGGCGAGCAGGTGTTTACTCCCTCCCAACGTATTTCCTGTGCAGATATCCCTCTTCGAGCGAAGAGAAGCTACACTCCTCCATAACAGCTTCACTGACAGACTGCAGGCTCCTTCCTCTTTGAGAAAACGGGTAAAAGACATGTCTCTGACCAATCAAAATCCAGTCCTGTGTGCATATGCTCTCTGAACATTTTGGGTAGAAATAAATCATCCCTTGTCATAAACTACATATTAAGAAAGGAGAGAGACATTTTTGAACAGTGCAACCAATAATAATTTAGGAGAAAGTAAAAAAAAAAAAAAAAAGAGATGCGTTGGTGTCAAAGCAAAAACGCCATTTTATTTATTACTTGGAAATACATACAGGAAGAAGAGCAGCCTTCAGAGCTACAGCTCCATATGATTTTTCCAGTGGCTGTCTAAAGAGACTTTGTTCACTGAGCTGCAACAACAAAAGAGGAAGATAAACCAGGAAGAGAGAGGGGGCGTAAAAGGAGGATTGAGGGGAGGGTTGGGGGGTTTTTGGACATGTGCCAGTGATGCACTTCCAGTAGGCAATGTCTCACATGCAGGCTGCTGACACACAGGATCCTGCTGGCCCCCCTCTCCCTTCATCAACACGGACACTGCTGCAGGACTAAGACCTCCCCTCCTGAGCGAACCCCACAAATACAAACACACACGGCAGATATCTTTAATCTCCTCTGGACGTATGAACACAAAATTTTTCTATTTTAAGAGGACATTAACTTGAAATGATTGATGGCTGAAGAAGCCGTTTTGGCTTCACTGTCCTGGGAACGTGTGTATGTTGGCAACCTGTCAGTATGTGTGTGGCTTACAGGGGACAACAGGAAAGAGAGCAGAGTGCTGCTTCTCATATGTGAAACAAGTCTGATACCAAAACTTAAATTTCCCATAGTGAAATATATCTACTTTCTTTTACAAAACCTGCCAACAGATTGGAAAGTCTAAAATTCAAAAAGAGAAGAAAATATTATGGTTTTACTCTCAAGCTTGGGCATAAGAGTTTATTATCTTGGCTTGTTTGGTTTAAGACAACCTTGGTAAATTTCTTACATGTTGATGGTGACCACATTGATAGTGCATACCAACAACTTACTGTGTGTGCAATAATAAAACTCCCACTGGAAAAGGTGGTGTCAAGGATACACCAGACATAGAAGACTCTGAGTATGACAAGCAGAAGCAGACAAGGATACTTGTTTTGACGAGACATTGTGTGAAGTGATTCTGTTACACATATTTTTACAATTCAGTAGTCAAAGACTTACTTTAATTATTTAAACTTTTTCTTTTTCTTGAACAGAAAGTTGAAAAACCTGTGCATCATCACTCCATACTGGACTGGAGTGTAAAACTGTAGAGACTTGTAATAAATGCTGTGGCACAGTCAATTCAAAAGCAATATGAATGGGAACGCTCGCATGTCAGCAAGGTCTCAATTACTTTCCGCATTTTAACACAAAAAGCATGTTGAAGCCTTAATTGTATGTTTGAACCATATATCTGAAAAACTATTAGAGTAAACTTGTTAAAACTGCACCATTTGATTCAGTAAAGTAGCTTTAAAATCTTTCCTCTTAACCCACAAAGTATAATTACTTACTGTTTTCAGACTATTAAATCTTTTTAAAATTTCTT
>JAOXNZ010000091.1:4456512-4474269 GCA_028566095.1 Kryptolebias brasiliensis
AAAAAAAACCAACAACTAAATGTAACACCAAGATTTTATCATCATGAGAGTGTCCGATAACCTGGAGACCAAAGTACAATGTTTTAAGGACAAATTTGAGTCAACTTTTTTACATTTTTCTTTAGCATTTTGCATGTGGTTAGTTCTGTTGAAGCTCAACGTGTCTTTGTTTCCAGGAAGTGAAGGTTGTGATGTTATCTTCAGTGTTTAGCTGATGTTTCTTAAAGTATTAGGGTGTTAAAAAAAAAAAAAAAAAAAATCTTGTTTTATATTCAGTGATATTGATACAATGATAAAATCTGGAGCCACTAACCGAAGTCTCAAGAAAAAAAAAAAACTAATGATGACGACATGTTTACCTAACCCTGATGAATTGTGCAACTGCAGAAAAAAATCTTAGATCATTTCTGAGTAAAGGAGGTTTGCTTTGACTTTTCATCAATGCAATTAATAATACTGAAGGGTGTAGGACAGAAGATTCCAAAGAAGTTAAGTGTTACTCCTCAAATTTCCTACTTAAGACTTTCAAAATCGTGGGAATTTATTCCACTGAAATGTAGTACAGTCATTTCAACACGCCACAAGAAACAACAAGCGCAGCAGTATTTTTTTCTCTTTTTTTTATCCAGAGAAATGTAAGCATCATTTAAATATTTTGCCTTTTCTGGGAAAAAAAGAGGCTTCACTTAATTGAGACCTGGACGGGTGCCTAGTTTTAAAAGGTCGGTGAGACCCAGCTGGGTTATTACTAGCATCTATCAGGTGTGGCCGACATATCAAGCCTTCAAAAGCAAAGAAAAAGTCAAATTATTTAGGAGACTGAATGACATATTTCATTAGAATGAGAAAATAATTGACAATTTTCTCTAAAAATGAGGGCTGAGTGACGTTTTTAGTCACGGTTAAGCTTTTTTCCAAATCTGCCTTTTCAACAACACAAGTTTGGAGCAGCTTCTTTCATATGCACATCTCCTTTAAAAAAGAGCAAACCTCCCTGGTAAAGTAAATCATAGGGGAGGACAGAAGAAAACAAGTGAACCCACCCACAGTCTGTCCTACAGAGCATGTCTAAGATCATTGATCACTGTCTATGCACTGGGAAGTATGGGAAGTAAGAGCTGTAAAACTGGGCTGAACTCTCCTGTCTACACAACTCTCCCCTTCCCCCTCATGACTTAAGTTTAGGCTCTTCAGAAAAAAAAAGTGGGGGTGGCTAGAAACATTGTCCTTGATAACAACTGGACTAGAAAGTCCTCAGGAACACCAAAGTAGCTTTGAACCGGGCCACAAAGGACATGCTACCTAATCAGAGTGTTAGCAGCATTACTGTCTGAGCAATAAAATGCAAAACACAAGGTACATGCTGTAACTACCATGTTCTGGTGTTTGTTCATTTTATTACACTGTTCCAAGTCAAATAAAGATTAAATCAAAACAGAAAATAGAACAACAAACACATTAAGCTCAGAACAAATTTGTATTTCTAAAAAAACTCTGGGAGTAACACTTTTAAATAACCAAAATGACTTAAAGGGATAGTCCAACAGTTATCAATAGTTAGTATCTTTTCGGCTATGACATCAGTCAGAACACGGAGTGTGGAGAAAAAGGCAAAAGTCTTGTCCAGGCTAGGCTAATGGCTATCCAAATAAGTGACAGTTCTTTATAATTGTTCAGGCTTATAAAACAAGTCTTTCTCAAAAACAACATACCTGTGTGAGAGAAGGCTACATTAGCTAATATTGAACATCTACACTTTTGCATGGCATTGTTTGTTTAGTTTGTAAATGTTTTCTCAACCAAACAACACGTGTTACTACGCAAATGTATGTGTGCAGAGCACCGAAAGACCATGTACTTCCCAATGGTGCCGAGGCTGCTGAATGTATCAGTCCGCCAGGCGTCGAATAAACTTTTGACTAACTAGACACACTGATCAGGTGGACTAGATGATGACTGGCAAATACAAATAGACAGAATATCACTTCAAAGTTGACAGGACTATCCCTTTAAGTTAAAAATCATCTTCTGTTGTTCTTGTTGTAATGGTCTAAATTCAAAAGTCATCCTGCCAGCACTTGGAGCTCTCCAAGATAAGCAGCCATCCATATCTCTGGATCAGTAGTTTAGTCTCCTTAGACCCATTCAATCAACCCATAGACTTGATATTTTTCAATTCATTGGTCCTGAGCTCATAATAGCCAGCTACAGAGATTTCAGTGGTGCACCAAAGGACAACATGCCTGCATCTATTTTAGGTGACTGGAAGGAAAACATCCAATAACAAAACCATACAAAACATTCTTCTGAGTGAGTTGGTTTCTAAAAATAGGATCAAAACAAGTTCATCTGGCCAGATTCTTTGTTTCTTCAGATGCTGATAAGTACAAACTTTTCTATTTATTTCAGAATGCAATACAGTGACTCTGTGGGAAGAAAACTATTAATAGACAAGCATTATTTTCACTGAAATAAAGTACTGCAATAGTTGAGTGTCAGTAGTTCTCCAAGATTTAAACAAATACCATTTTGAATTAAAAGCCTCACATTTCTTAAAGCAGAGGTCCCTCCGTACCTGTTTCTCTACAATGAGACAATCAACCGGTCGTCTCATTGCAGAGAAACAAGATCAGGGCTCACACCGATTCCGCGTTATGGTGAGTTGTTAGTGTTAGGAGATTGTGTTGAGAATGGCTCTCAGTTACTATCACGCCAAATCATACCTCAATACCTCAATAGCTGTCAAACTGGGTGAGTTATAGCCATTTTTGTGTTTCCTAAGGTCAGTTGGCTGTGGCAGCCATCTTGAATTGGGTTGAGTCCAAACATTTATCAGTTGTAAATGTCCATACAATGATTACATTCTGATAATTTCATTAAAATCTGTCTCGTGGTTCATGAGATATGTTGCTAACAGAGAGATAAAGTTGATTCCAATAGTTAATAGCAAAGTTTGAAAAACTATTCTTGCTCAATCAATTAGTGCTCAATTTATATGTTTGGAATGACTCATCTTTTAACAAACCATAGACATGCTGAAAGTATTATTAAAATCCATGACAAACACATGCGCAAAAACATTATCGCCTCTCGCCTTTAGCATGAGACAAAGACAAATATGGTGTAAACAAACCACAGCAAAACATGAGAAATGAGAGCGTAACAGTTGCATCTGTTTGCACCAATTTTATTACTCTTTCACCTCAATAACGCAGTCTAATCATCTTGGTTGTGGCCTAAACAATTAACTAAATGTGTACCTTTTACAGACAGGGAGACGTGTGTTTAGTAGTAGGCTGTGTCAACCGGCAGTATGATAGGAATCAGTCAACATGTTTTTAAACATCTATGAGCAAACATCCAAGTTAAACAACTGTGTTATTCACGCTAAAGCGTAGAGGAGTCTTGTTTACCTGTGATCCCATTAATGGAAAGGAGGAGGAGTCAGCAGGTCGTTGTCTTTGACTCCTCCTCTTCTGGATTACCTGCTGCTGCTGCAACACACACACTTTACACACACAGCTGGACAAACACTGGTACTGTAGAGGTGTGCCAGAGCCATGCATCCACCTGATGTGTACATTGTTTCCTCTATGGCCAACTTTTGTTGACTAAATATTTTAGATTGTGGCAACATTTCAGCTCAACATCCAGTTCAATCTCAGCTACAACAAATGAGTTTTAGTGTTTATCCATTACTGTTAGGGCTGCACAATATAAAAAAATGTTACTGTCTTGGCAATATCAATTTGTGAGATATCAATATTGCAAAAGACTGCTTGGATTACAATAAATCCATATATTCCATGCATTCATGCTCTGAATGTCAGTAATACATTTAATCAATGTGATGGACTCCCACTGCTCTGGATGCTCACTCAGTTTAGATGATAGCTGCTAAGATGCTAAAACACATCATTTGAGCATCAAAGTAATGGAAAAGAATGAAAAAAGTTAGAAAAATCTGCGTCTATTGCAACTGATCTTAACATCACAATATCTATTGTTATACTATAATCAAAATATACAAATTATTGCTCATTAACTTCAGCAAAAGTTGAGCCAAGAATCTTCACTGCCTCAAAAGTCATACTTTACATGGAAATTTTCATATATTAGGAAAATTAAACTATATTCTCATGTTATTTATATGTTATATGTATTGCAAACTATGAAATCAAATCTAAACTAGAAGCACTCAGAGAGCGTAAACCTCCGCCAAGACCCATTATTATAGTGATGTCATAATGGGACTGATCAATGATGACATCATCATGTGATGATGATGTGTGAAGGCCACCAAAACGTATCCCCTCCACACTTTGGCTGCGCCTAGAAATTCTGTCCATAAATGTCATGAACAGAATCGGTGACAAAGGGCAACCTTGGCGGAGTCCAACTCTCACCGGAAACGGGCCCAACTTACTGCTGGCAATGCAGACCAAGCTCTGACACTGGTCATATAGGGACCTAACAGCCCGTATCAAAAGGCCCCCTTCCCCATACTCCCGGAATACCGCCCACAGGATTCCCAGAGGGACACAGTCGAACGCCTTCTCCAAGTCCACAAAGCACATGTAGAGTAGTTGGGCGAACACCCACGCACCCTCCAGGACACTGCTGAGGGTGTAGAGCTGGTCCAGTGTTCCACAACCAGGACGAAAACCACACTGCTCTTCCTGAATCCGAGGTTTGACTATCCGACGGACCCTCCTCTTTAGAGCCCTGAATAGATTTTCATCTCATTTGGTGCCTAAATAAAAGAACACTTTTATCTCTACAGAAAGCTCCGAAGAGAAGTGAAGATGGTTTAACAAAGCATTAATTAAAGCTGTTAGAATGGACACCACTGAATGATTGAATCCCAAAACACTTATGACTTGCAATTCCGGTTATTGAGGTAATAAGTGACAACACTGGCTGGATAGACAAAAGTAATGATTACACAGCCCCAATCTATAGTGGGTCAGAAACAGATGAGACTTTCTATAAGACAGAAGATTTAATCAGTTACATTTAATAAATGTCTGGCTTTCCATACAGCACAAAAACACATTTTAAAATGTCCCTTCACTGTTTTGTAAGCTTTGAATTTGTAAACATTTATGGGAAATATAATAAAAAGAGGAGCTGGATATGCCACAAAAAGTATCTGCCCTCTTCTTACCGCCTTACAGGTGTCATGTATCTACATTTAGCTGTCAGTTTATGTGAGCTTAAATAAACCACAAATGTTTCCGTCAAAGTTACACAATTCCCACAGAGTTTCACATCCACTCTGAGTGAGACATTAACCAGACAGCTGTCCCATTTTAAGTTTATAATAAACCCTTTTCTGTAGAATTAAAAGAGAAAAAAAAGGTTACAAACAAAACTGTGTCAACAGTGTTCATCTTCAGCAGCTCTGACGCATCACTTTCCATGACAGATGAAGAGATGCAGAATCTCCTGGGTTAAAGCCCCCCCACATGTGCCCAGCAAAGTAAACTTATAGATGTTAAACAGAGTCTCAAGTAAAGGACTCCAGGTTTATATCCAACAGATGCTTAAGAACACCTCTGCAACTTCAGTTAAACTTCTTAGATTTACAAAAAAAAAAACATTAAAACACTGATTGACAAATGACAGCTGCAATACATGACACACACAGAGAATATCAAAACTGGTCTATAAATTCTATTCATCCATCCAATTTCTTCTGCTTATTCATGATCAAGTTGTGGGGACAACAGGTCCAGGAGGGAAACCTAGACGTCTCTCTCTCCAACGACACTCCTTAGCTCCTCCTGGGGAATCCCAAGGGGCTTCAACGCCAAAGAGAATTTAAGATCCCTCAAGAGAGTTCTGGGACAGCCCCAGGGTCTCCTCCCAGTGGGATGTACCTAAAAAAACCTCCAAAAGGAAACACCCAGGAGACCTCCTAATGAGATGCCTGTATCACCTACACTGACTTCTTTCAATACAAAGGAGCAGTGCCTCTACTCTGAGCTGGAACTGGATGACAGAGCTACTCACCTTATTTCTAAGGCTGAATCTGGCCACCCAACAGAGGAAGCTCATTTCAACCGCTAGTATCCATGATCTTATTATTTTGGTCATGATCATGACCATAGTTGAGGGTTGGAACATAGATGGACCAGTAGATTGAGAGCTTTGCCTTTCAGCTTAGCGCTTTCTTTACTACGACAGACCAGGGCAAAACCCTCATTACTCCAGACAAGGCCCCAATACATCAATCCATGCCCCGCTCCATCCTACCATCACTTGTCAATGAAATATCATTGAAAATATCTGATTACAATGGAGAGCTCTATCCAACAGGTATGATGATGAATAAGGACGCTGTTGGCAGCGACAGTCCATATGTGGTTTCTGCTCGAGGCCAATAATTTGCTAAATCTGCTGCACATCACATAAAACAGCCTCTAAAAAGCTCTAGGCAGAATCAGCCTCAATTTGCAGCTGAACAGATCCATTATTAAAAAAAAGAGTAATCTCTCACTATGTCTACATTTCAACAGAAGGCTGGTCTTTTTTAGCACGAGCCCACATTGACAGTTTAACTAATGAAAAGCATTATCTTCAATCAGAACTCTTTGTTTCACTTTCTTTGGCTTTGCCATCACTGCCGGCTCATAAATGAGCACGTAAGAAAGGGGTGCTGCAAGCATCTTTTGCTCTTTTATGTCTGCAAGGTAACTTTAGATGCACAATGTAGAAAAGAAAAAAATAAAATGTAAAAAAGGTATATACAAGGCTGAAACATTTCTATATTAAAAGGCCTAGTATTCCCTGAAGGAATGCATTTCACCTGACACCTTTCATGCCATAGTTTTGAAAAGCGGAGTTGTAACTGTTTTGGTTAAACCCTAAAAATAACATTATGGCAATCTCATGCAATATCACAAGATGTCACGCTTGGAGTATGTGTTGTGAATGACTCTCACCTACTACCACACCAATTTTCAGCTCATTCTCCTTAAAATCAAATGTATTACAGCCATTTTTGGGTTGGCTAATGTCGATTAGCTGTGGCGACCATTGGACTGACTCCAAAGTTTTAATGATTAGTCTGTCAGAGTTTTATTAAAATTCGTTTAGGGGTTCATGAGATGTTTTGCTAAAAGACAAACAGTTAATGCCAACAGTTAACACCAGCGAAAATATTGTGTAACGTCTAGAGCTCACACAAACACACACACACACAGGCAAAAACATTATTGTTTCTCACCTTCAGTAGCAGGCAAAAAAAATATTCACAAAAAATTTTGCCATGTGGCTACAGAAAATCTGCATACATGAATAACAAATCAACAAGATTTCTGAAGTGCAGAATAAAATAAATATCCACCAAAAACTGTTGAGAGGAAATATTTACCCTAGGTCATATCGACATAAACCAGAGTGATAAAATATTTTATGATTTTAAAAAATGACATCTCATATCAGAGCGCCAGGAGCAAAAACAGGAAGTCACCGAACATATTTTACACATGGAGTAAAACTAAACAATATTAAATCTTTATGTTTTTGCTTGAAATCTAAATGTATACACTAATCACATTACAAGTCTCGTACTCTAAAATTCTGTCATGAAAGGCAGTGAGTGATATGCATTCCTTCAAGAAATACTAGGCCTTTAATTCATTATTGAAATGAGTTGGTTGCCTGCGTTATCAATCAGCATATTTAGAACTGGTTTTGAACTGTGACACATGCTGACCTGCCTGGGATGATAAATCTGGACCCAGACTTTCAGAGGAGAAAAATCTCAAAAAACTTATCAAACAACAGGTATAGAAAAGGTTTTAAAAAGAGATGCTTTGTTAAGTTTAAAACTAATTCAAGTTCTAATCTTTTACTAGTTACATGAGGTTTAGAGATTAAGAACCAAACATTTCTTTTCCCACTGTATTAGCATTCTTAATAATTTCTTCCATTAAATACAGATAAACATTTGTGCTTAAAGCTATTTTTAATCTGACAATTACAACCACGTATACCAAAACCACAACGTACTTGGCTGACACGTTTGCAACTCCTACAAACTGTTGCGGCAAGGAAAATATTTTCACATGAAAAAGAAACACATCATATCAACCAGTTTGTTAGGAACATTGTAGCTGTTATTGCTACAAAACCATTTCACAGTGAAAATTCAATTAATCTGACAGTCTTGGTAAAGTTTCATGGGAAAAGTTTTGATAGTAAAGCTATTTCTTAAATTACTAACATCTCTAATGCTAAATATGTTAGCGGTAATAAATTGTTCTAGGATGAGAGTATTCATCCTAGTTTTGGTGTTATTTTTTAATTTTTTTGTTCTGGACATTCTGAATGGCAGAAGCAATCGGAGTATAGCTGGAACCGCTTCAGAACAAAGACACAAAAGGTCCCATGAGATCAATGGGAATAGTGTTCTAGGAGAGTATAGAGCAGTGGTGTCTAATCCTGGACCTTAGGGGCTACTATCTGGTATGTTTTAGACGTTGCTCTGTTTCAACTCCCCTGATCCAAATGAATGGGTGATTAACAGGCTTATGCAAAACTTCAGTACATACTGAGGAGGTAATTCAACCATTGAATCAGGTGTGTTGAAGCAGGGAAACAACTAAAACATGAAGGATAGTGGCCCTCAAGGACCAGAATTGGACACCACTGGTATAGAGGCACTAGGCTAACAAGGGTAAGAAAATGTGGCACACATGAAAAGTGCTCTAAAGGGTCAAAAGACAAAACTACTGGCCAATCACTCACCCCAGATTTATTCTGATCAACACACAGTGCCTTCATAGCAACAGTCAATGTTAAGTTTCTATTCAAATACCAGAATGCTTTTCTTTGCCTTGACAAAATGTAGGGCAGATAGATCCACAACCTAATCAAGAGATCAATGGGTTAGGCAGACTGCTGGACCTTGACAGACATTTCAGACCTTGTGATTAAAAAAATTATAAGAAAATTACTTGAGGGAAGGCTTTGCTAACAAAAACTGATGCAGCACTGATGTAGTCCATTCCAGATATTCAGCTTTTGTTTGTCTCTGTCCAACCACTCTAATTACATAAAGAATTTCCTGAATCACACTTGTGTATGTTCAGTCATGAGCTACTGTGGGAATGGTACACAGGCAACAAAAAATCAGACCAGACACATTCAGTCTGGCCATAGCTGAGTTTAATCAATGTAAACCTGGAAAACTGCTCTACCCTTATTATTATTATTCTAGCTGAAAAAAAGTTTGAACCTTTGATTCATTTGGAAACGGTGAGGTAACACCTGAATGTAGATTGGTTCTGCTGTGGACAGCATAGGATGTTGAACACATTTAAGATAGTTTTATCTGTACATTTGTTTAAAAACCATTGCACATGTAAATGAAACACTACTTTGAGGATTTAATAACTGCTAATAAACAAATTCACCTGATGAGAAAACTTGGGTATCTGACTAAACACTTTAAAAAAAAGAAAAAATAATTATATTAAAGTGGTGGTTACTTGTTGCACATTTAAGAAGCACATTATGCAATAACCTAAACTTGCCAAACTCAAAGAAGAGTTAAATGTTAAGCTCTTGCAGACTCATGGTAACTCACTCTCAGTCAATCAAATGCAGGCAGCAGAGAAGGTGTCCCACACCGAACTGGTTAATGTTCTGAAAAACATTTCAACTGCATTAATAATCAAAGGTTGATGCAGCTCAGCGTGTTTTCCTAGTATGCTGTTCACATATAAGAAGTGTGTGATCTATATCTGTACAAAGAATGGCCCCTCAAGGATAGTAAGTTTTACCATACATTGTTGTTTTTTGGCTAATTTTAATCATTGGCTCCATTCATATAAAGCCACCATGGTGTTAGCGTGCCTTTCACCACTTCAGCAAATAAAACCATCTCACAGCTGGTCCAAATCACAAGACAGGAAAGAAGAAAAATATTACTGAGATCTAATTTCCTTCAGAACGGCACTATTTTAAGCTCAGCTGATAAAAAACTAACACACAGAAACGATTTTAAATACTTGCCAACCGATTTGATTTATTTCCCTATCACGAGACCTCCGTTACAACACTTCCTGAAGGTAACATCCAAAGGAAGTCTTGTAAATGCTATTGGTGAAATAATTAGGTTTTGGACCAAAAGCACATGAGCTAAGCTTAAAGAGTTAGTAAAAATAGAGCAGGATATATTGACAGTAGTTGAAAAAGGGCCACCACTGAGTTTTTGGAAGACAAAAATAAAAATAAAGAAAGACATGATCAAGGTTGGCAAACCAAAGACTTTAACCAAAATTGAGAATTTTAGGAAATAAACTAAATTGCTTTTTGCTCTTTTGTGTCAAAAACTAGGTGACTATTCTGCTGAAAAGGAGACACTGATCAATATTTTGGGTACACTGTTGACAACTGGATGTAAAAAGTAACCAAGAGACTGACAACAATAACAATAATTGTAGATTTTTCTCCTTATTTGAACTACAGGGACTTATTTTAGTGAACACATCTGACAATAATAAAAGCTTTGATACTGCTGTCACATCAAGCCATTCCAGTTTTGTAGCTTGAAGGCCCTCGGATGACATGGAACAAGAAAAATGCCTGTGTGAATGCCGGGTGTCTGTCAAAGCAGGAACTGGGAGGCGTTGAAAGCTGACCTCTGAGGGCAAGAACTTCCCAAAGCCCCTCTGTAAAACAACAGCAGACCTGGCAGCTGAAGGTGGGATAGAGGCCGTTGCTGCTGCTCTGGCTACATGTCTTCCACTTTAATACCATCCACAAGAACAAGATAGCAAAACCCTGTGAGACCGTCAGCAGGTGAAAAAAAAACAACAAAAAAAAACAAACCACAGCAGATATTACCTTGCCGATATGATCTGTCTGGAATGTGGCAGAGTTGTAGTGTATCTGAACAGACATGTTTGTGAACTGAGACACAACAACTGATATATGGGAGAGTTTGGTAAACAGTAGCTTGATCCTGACCTGAGAACAGGAATTGTTTATGAAATGACACACTGCATGTGTAATTCATAATGTGTGCGTAAGTATGATTCATGCATGCATGCATGATTCATTTAGATGACTTATTAGCATGCATAGGTCAGCACCGACTATTTAAAAGAGTTGTGTCTATCTAGATGGGTGGAGGATGTCTGAGGAGTTTGCTGATGTAGATTCTCAAAAAAGAAAAAGAAAAAAAAATGTTGTTTTGTTCTTAAAGACCAGATTGCATTTGGATAGCGCTAAATACAAGTCTGAACTGCCTCAATGCGCATTGAAAACATTTTCTGTCAGGTGGTCTGAGGGAAAATCGAGAAAAAAAAAAAAAAGGTCCAGGTGGTCTGGACCCTTTTTATCTGCATATTGGTAGTCTGAACACAATCTGTCCTGAGCTAAGCTGTACGACCTCAAACTGAACTGACCCACTTTGGTCACCATGAGATATAATGTGCTGTGTCAGTCAGAGGACAACAGTCTGAGTAGCATTATGTCACGTTATATTTGCCTAGTTAAACACAGCACTGATGTTACGTTCACAATGAAGCGGTGTAGAGATCAGCTAACAACTGTCAGTGGACTGTGGATTTTTACAGGTTAAAATCTTCAATCTTTGCTCTGACACTGAGCTTTGTGAAATCACGAATCACTGTATGTGCTTTTTTTTCTCGTATATTGCATCTATTTGGTAATTAAGCTTATTAAGTGATAACTCTGAACAAAAATTCGACCAAAATGGCTCTGAACTGTGAAAATGTCAAAATAATATAGTTCAATTAGTGCAGTGGTTATAGCTGTCGCCTCCCAGCCCGAGGCCTTTCTGGGTGGAGTTTGCATGTTCTCCCTGTGCATGTGTGAGTTTACTCCGGTTACTCCAGTTTCCTCCCACAGACCAAAAACATGCATGTTAGTTTAATTGGTAATTCTACATTGTTCCTAGGTGTGAGTGAGAGTTGGAATGCTTGTTTGTCTCTATGTGGCGCTGTAATGGACTTGTGACCTGTCCAGGGTTGTACCCCGCCTCATGCACAGTGACTGCTGGAGATAGGCACCAAGCTCCCCACAACCCCAGGTAAAGAAAATGGATGGATGTCTGAATGTATAGTCATTTTAACAGAAACATCAGCAGACCTTCTGTGTGTGTATCTGCATACAAAATTTACATAATTGACATCTGAACACAAAATGTTGTGGGGTACACAATTTATCATCAAGCGTGAACAGAGGTGTCAGAGCTGACCAGTTGCAGTCAAATCACCCAAAACGGATTTTGTAACAAGAAGTATGAACAGCATTTATTAGATCAGAAAGGTTGTTTGTTTATGCAACAGCTCCCATTAAGATTTTTTTAAAGAAGCCGTCCTGATGAAGCAAGCAGTTTGCTCAGTGAAAGTTAAGTCAAATGACCTCACATGAACCATGCAGAAGTTGCTGGGTTTTATTCGTCAGTTGTTTTCATGTTCCTTGTGCTTTTTCTGGCCATTGTTCAAAAAAAGCAAGCAGGCCACTCCCACTTCTGGAACATTAATCAGCTCCAAAGAAGAGATAAACCAAGTGATTTATTTAAACCAGGACTGTTTTTCTAACTTTGTGTCAATCCAAAGTGCATGTGAAAATTTGACTACACTTTGTCTGCAGTGCTGCTGTCACATGCTTGGGGGAGGACCAGCAAGTTTATACTCATCATGTGTTTGTCCAGCAAATGGGATGCTGCAGTGAGTCACTCCTGAGCCTGAATCACATTTGTAAACAATTGAAAACATTTAACAAGAACGAGTCATGCAAATGGGTCTAGAAAACTGTCTTCATGATAACTTGGATGCAGGCCTTAACTGGTAGTGGTTTGCTTTGCATATACTTTGCATGTCAGACCTGCAGGGATAGAAACCGGTTTATTACCATCTGCACCAAACTTGTGTGCTACAGTTTGGGATACCATCTTTGGAAGTTCATAAAATGTTTTTAATACAATAAGCAACTATTTTACCAAATACTGATTAACAAACACTGACTTCATCTGGCTAAGGAAGCACTTTGTGATAGTAAGAAGTTGCAAATTGACAGGAAAGGTGTTGTTTAAGGATGAAAACCAATTTTCCTTGGAGTAAATCATTTCCAATAAGTATCACATTACAAACATTTACAGCGTTACATCTCCTCCTACCAGTATAACAACTAATCAAACTTGATAGAACATTCCCAAACCTGACACACCTTTACCGTGAAATGTTTGAGCGTATAACAAAGTCACATCTAAAAATATTTCAATACTCTACCTTAAGGACAACAGATGACAGTAATTCTGGTAAATAAATGTCTCAGCTTGTCCATAGTCTGACTTTAAGTGGAAGGAATTTCAGACAGACGAGTTATCACATTAACAAGTTTGCCTGCTCTGGACACTATCTCATGACTCTGTTTTCTGGCTGAAACAGTGTGTGAGGTTGTTTTCAGGTTATTTCACAGGGTGAAAAACAGGGTGAGAAGGGTCAAGAGCTGTGTTTTCTTGACTACAGGACATTTTTCCTCCCCTCTTGTTGTTTATAAAGTTCTGTAACCAAGCATTTTCCCCCTCCTCTGTACTATTGCAGCTGCTGATCCATACCAATCCACATGGGTCTCTGTGTAAACACTGACTAGCTCTAAGTGGAAGACAATGTGGAAACGCCTGGATGAGGCAGGCTGCATTTGAAGACATCCAAGGATGGATTTCCAAATGAAACACAGAGATGACATCATGGCAAAGTCAGCTTGCAGAAACATGGAGAGGCCTAGTAATGCAACACCATACATAAACAGTGGACAGCTGTATTTATAGGAGATTGTCTCATGGATCTATCTGCCTCCATAAATCCTATTATCTGATTTGTAGCCGTTCTCCTGCCCAGCACCCAACAAGAGACTGCAGCTTTGGTTTAAATAGTGTTATTAAAGTACACAAATGCTGCGCGATCATCACCATTGTTGTGACATTAGTCGTCTTGGCTAAGATAAATACATCTTTACTTGATTAGACATTACCTCATTATAGCCATGACAGTTTGTAAATCAGTAAGATTTTTTGTTTTTTTTAAATAAAACAGGTGTCAGGTACTGTTCAGGCTTAACATTATGTTATCAGAAGACCTCTACTATGGGTGACCTTCCATATAAAACCAAGCAATGATTTAAAGGTACTCATTACAAAAGTCATGAAAAAAAATCATAAAGTAGTAAACTTAATTCACACAATACTTTCCTTATATTGTTGGTTAATGTGTTCTTAAGTTAGAAATTTATAACCAAAATTTGTGACCTGATGCCAACTGCCACATGTTTGTTTACCTACAGAAACGGCTGAAGTGACTGAAAAAAGGTCACGTTTAACTAACCAGTCCAGCAATATATGTTTGAATGATGAGCTGTCTTTACAGCACTCTGCCACCACTGTTTTATCCCCAATATTTCTTCTTGACAGTTGTCTTATTTGTTTTAACCATTTTCTTATGTATTTAGCAGGAGATTCCCTCTTTTTTGTTTTTCCACAAAAATGTATTTTTTTATATAAACCATTTTGCAGAATCAGACCACCATTTTGTTTGTCAATGTCAAGGTCATGGTCATGGGGTCAATCAGGATAAAAAATGCATAAGTAAACCCAGCAAGTGCAAAAACAGATTAAGGTTTGCATTTTACATGGACCTATTAAAGCGATTTCTTTTGTAGTTATCATATTATTTAGATTATTTAGGAAGATAGATTTGGCATTAATAGTATATTAGCTAGGTAGTAAAAGCATTGGCAAATGTCTCAATTTTACTCATAAAACATTTATGCTAAAAACATTCTACAAAACGTTTTTACAGTCCCTCCATGTTGAGGAATGATCCCTTATCATTTAGCATTCAGTCAAACTGATTCTTGTTGTCATATTTATCTGATAGAAGGCAAAATTTGCTGTGCATGAGACTTTTTTTTAACTCCAATCGACCTCTGACCTCACTTACCATCACTTCCTATACATTTGTCCAATTCTGCCATATTTGTTTACCTACAGACTACTGCCAGCCTAATGTACATCAATCCAGCTTTCACATGGTTTCTGCTGGATCTAGCCCTTTGTGGACCTGCATTTCAGAATTGTATTCAATATATCTGAAAAACTACTGTAGTAAACACTTTTTAAACTGCACTATTTGATACAGTTCAGGATGACCTATTTCATGTTTAGTTTCATACTTTGCAGTGAGTCCCTTTAAATATGAAGAGCAGGTGTCCTTTCTGCTGGGGACTTGAAAAGACACAGCTATCTTGATGAAAGTGAGCTGCACCTGCTACACTTATCTGAGATACAGATATACAACAAACACAGGCAGCAGACAAACTCAGGAAACTGGGTTACACCTTCCCCCCACAGTCAAACTTTCTGAAGATAAAAGCAGGACTTTGTTTTACTTACATATCTCCTTAGCTTTTTCTCCGGCGGTGATTTCTTCAGCCAGCCTTGGTAGATGATTTCTCCACCGCTCATGTTTGCCAGTGTCCTCTGGCTGCTGCTTCTCGCTCTAACAGAAGTGCAGTTTGTCAGCAGCAGGACATGCCTGCTCCACAGGGCTTGGCTCTTCACAGCGCTGTCGGTGTCCGGCTCCCCCTGCTGCAGTCTGCGCCCCCCATTTGGAAATCAGAGCAGAAAGAGGAGTCGGAGATGGAGCCGGTCGCGTCACTTGGGCTCCAAAACACTTCGGACCGGACTCTGACAGAGACAACTCCCGGCCCGAGGACGGAGAGCCGCAACTCGACGTAACACCGGCTGAGGAAGTCTGTCTGTGGGTGTCTGCAGTTTGTTTTCTCTGCTCACACCACGCCCACCGCGCGCACAGAGGGATGGGCTGCTGGGAGGGACAGGGTGGATGAACGGCTTGCAAGAAAAAAAAAAAAAATCCAAAACAAACCGATACAGTTTGTAAATCTATCTGCGTTTCACCGATCCCCCCCGAGGTTTTCACTCAACAGTTAAACTTAGTCTGTTTTGGTTTGAAAAACATTTAATTTGTACCAAAATGTCATGCTTTCGAAAATTTCATAGCAGAAAACAATTTCTTGAAATTAGACTATACTTATTTTTTTTAAATGTGAAGTGATAATAAACAGTGTTAAGTGATAGGCTAATATAAAAATGATCGCTCCCTCTCATTGGCAAACAAGGGAAAAAGCTCCATCTTGTGGAAATTTCATTAACTTAAAACCTGGATGGCAACAGAAAACACATAGCCTACCATTTTTATACCATTTTATGCTAAGAAATGAACAACAGCTATAGCTTTTTTGCCAAACCTGTTATGCAGTCTGTTGCGATATTGTGAAATCTCGCGAGAAGTGATAGCTCTAAAAATGTGATGCTGCTCAGCTACTACAACACCAAACTTTACCTTAGTATCTGTAAAACAGTCAGACTTACAGCCATTTTTGTTTGCAAAGATGAATTAGCTGTGGCGTCCATCTTAAGTTGAGTCCCAAAATTAATTAGTTGTAGATGTACATACAATGATGAATAGTTTTGCTAAAATCTGTTAAGTGGTTCATGAAATATTTTACTAACAAACCCAATTCAAAAAAATTACCTCAGCTGTTGCACAGTGTGTAGTGCTCAAAGTATGTGTTGGGGACAATGCTCAGCTACTACTACACCAAATTTTAGCTCAATATCTGTAAATTTGACTGAGTCCTTTTTGTGTTGGCTAATATCAATTAGCTGTTGTGGTGATCTTGTATTGGACTCCAAACGTTAATCAGTTGTAGATGTGCAGCCAATAAATACTTTCTGAAAGTTTCAATAAAATCTATCCAGTGGTTCTTGAGAAATCTTGCTAACAGATGAACTGGGTTGATTCCAACAATCGATGCCAAAGTTTTAAACAAAATTATTCCACGATGTGTAGTGTTTTGAGTATGTGTGGGGGATGATGCTTAGCTTTTACCACCACAAATTTTACCTTAATTTCTGTAAAATTGGCCAAATTATACCCATTTTGGTGCCTCCTGAAATCAGTTTGTTGTGATGGCCATCTTGCATTGGGTTGACTCTAAAGGTTCATCAGCTGTAGAGGTACACCCAATGATTCCTTTCTAAGTTTCATTAAAATGTGTTGAGTGGTTCATGAGATAGTTTGCAAACAAACAGGCAGAGTTGACTCCAAGTTTTAAAAACAGATCTTGTGCGATCAGTCAGCACTCAGGGTAAGTATTGGGGAAGACCCTCAGCTACAAACACACCAAATTTTAGTTTGATCATTGTAAAATCAGCTGAGTTCAAGGTCACTTAGCTGTGGCAAGCAAGTTGGGTTGGGTTGATTCCACAAGCTAATTAGTTATAGATGTACATCCAATTATCACTTTGAGAGTTTCATTAAAATACATCCACTGGTTAATGAGATATTTTGCCAATCCTACAGACAAACACACACAAACATTATCACCTTTGACAATTAATATGTGACACATTTCCAGTGTGGATTTGGAACAAGAAACACATAAACTCGACATGTGGAAAACTAGTTTTCACCCATGAAAACTTGTTAAATTAACACGTGTAAAACAAGTTTTGCACCTGAGAAATGTGATTTTGGAACATTTTTAACATGACTTGATGTGTCACCACATGCTAAATATATGTGGTCTTTCTATAAGAAACCTATACTCTTGCAGGAAAAAAATGCACTAATATTACAAAAATATTAATTTAATAAACTAAATACATTGCTTAAAATTACAATGATTATA
>JAOXNZ010000091.1:4537455-4553372 GCA_028566095.1 Kryptolebias brasiliensis
AAACAAAATTTGAACAATATATTTCTCATATCTGTGGTTAATGTATCTTTAAATTAAATTGGGAATGAGAAGTCCAATAATTTTAATCTATTGGTACATATTTATGCTCATGTCTGATGCATAAAATATTTTAGTGTTAGACTGGAGTTGAAACAATGTTGAAACTGTACACTTACCAGTCTAGCAAAGGTTTTGCAAAAGTTGCATGAGTTTGAATGTGTGTCTTTATGGTGCTTCACTTCCCAGCTGGAGCCATAATAGTTATCCTTGACAGTTGTCTTACTTGTTCATTTTCTTTTTTAGGAGTATAACAAAATCTTGTGCCACGAGATCTGGCGAGATTAAAATGTCACAAGAACTCTTTTCAAGTTAAATTCTCTTCTGAGCCAAAATTTAAAAAAATTGTCTCATGATTTTGGTGAAATTAGCCGTGAAGATGTTCCCACCACTTTAAATTGATTGTGGTGCAGCAGTTCTGACGTGTCAGGCACTAGAAGGAGGCTTTTCCTGTCCTCTTGCAGCTTCTGCAGCTACGTGCTGAGAGGAAGCATCATGTTATGCATTTATTTAACAGAACAGATTTAAGTTGAGATTAAATTGTCACCCAACTCATGGCTTCTGTGAAATGTTTTGTTAATTTTGTCAAGTGACACCATTCATGAGCCCGAGAATGGCAAGTACAGCTTACACATGCCAGTCAGTTGAGTTTGTGGCAAAAAAGTGTTTTCTTAAAAGTACTGTTAAAAATCTTGTTTTGTCTCATTAACTTAACATTGTGTTTCATGAAATGAGTGTCTAGTTACACCCCAATATTTACAATTTATATACATATTAGGAAATAGCATAGTATCAACTATAGCACATTTTTGACATCAACGTTTTTGGACCCTTTTTTATATTATCTTCAACAAATACTGTATAGCTTACCTATGCCTGAAGTCTTTATTTCTTTCAAAGTTTGCAAAAAGCAGCAGAAATGAGAGAAGAACAGAAAGGAAATGAAAGATTAGTTGTTAGTAGATAGAATTTAAAAAGAAGCTAGGAGAATTAATTGTAAAAAATTGTGACAAAACATTAGATTTATCTACACAAATTTCTCTGTAAACATATAAACAAAGAAATTATCTTTTTTTTTTTAAAGAATGTCCTCTATTAAAATGTCATTACGTCCTGTTCAGTCTCTAAGAGGACCACACTCCAGCTGATTCAGGTGAATGAGAGAGAGAGAGCGGCAGCACCATCAATCCTCTGCCTTTAGGGCATTTCTGTCTATCTCAATTGCCCTGGTGGTTTACAGCCTGTGTTTAAGCCCATTTGAGCTGTTCATGGTCCTGAGCGGATGTTAGTAGGCTACTCCTCCGTTACCTAAGCTCCAGGACACTGGTGACGTTCCCCGTGGTAAAAATCCTCCTCACGTAGTTGAAGTCGCCCACGTAAAGACTTCCATCAGAGCCACAAGCTAAGGCCACAGGGGCCATGAGTTTGTTGCCATCAGCGAGGCCATTACAGCTGGGGCAGGAAATGCTGCGCCTGCGCCCGTTCCCCATCACACTGCCAATAACAGGGGGCTGCTGGGAGATGAAGACATTCTCTCCATTGCCCATGTGAAGAATGCCTGATGAGAGACAAAAAAAAAAGGTGACATATGCAACATGTTTAAGTTAATTAAATTTGAAGATTTTTTTGAAGAAACAAGGGTAGAGTGGTAAAGTCAACTACTACTAACCAAACATAAAAAACTTTTGCAAATCAAAAATATAAATAAAATATTTCCAAATGCAGTATTTGCTGCATCCGATTAGATAAAAAAATGTACAAGAAGAATTTAAGTGAACACATGAATGACAATTTATTGTGATTTTAAAAAAGGTTTATATGTGAGTAAAGCCATGGGAATGGCTCTGTGTGCTTGTGTTTGCAAAAAGAGCTCATCCGAGTGAATGAAAACAAAGGCAGAATTTTTATGCCAATATGGTGACCAGAAACCTTTGGGCACAAGTACTTGAAGTGATTAAATTACCACATGAGCACAATTAATGATCACAAACATTCAGAAAAAAAAGACTCAGATTAGCATTGTCCCAGAGTTTTTATCTCCAAAGCTTTGAAATTAATATACACAGAGCACTTTGAAAATAGTTTATTTTCAGGGATTCAAAAATGTAGTTTTTCTGCGTCTGATGGTACTCGCTGACTTGACTTCTTAGAGCAGAAAAACATGTGGGCTATCAGAAACGATCAGCCAAGCATCCCTTTTCTGGGACGTGATTTAATCTTTGGGACTGCTGCTGCTGGGAGCAGCAGTCTGACAGCAATTAAATTAGGGATGATCCTAAAAATGCTGGGCATGGACAAGACATGGAGGTGCCAAATGGTGGGGTTGTGAGGTGGGGGGTAGAGGAACTGGCAGTGCTGGTGAAAAGGCAGGAGGCAGCTCTCTCCATCCTCTGGACATCACATTCAGACCGAGCGGGCTCACTGCCTCGTAGATCAAAGTGCCACCTTTCTGAACAATTTTCCAAGTATGTCTCATCTCTTCAGATGAAACTCTCCAGACACAAAACAGACTGTGAAGCCTCACTGGTGACAGCTGCTACCCAAAGTTATTCCTACTGCTGTGTTTGAGTAATTGAGTAATTTGTCGGCAATAAGAAAACTAGCCCCCTTCTTCTGAAAGATGCATGGCAGATAAAGTAATATGGAAGAGCCAGGGAGGACACTTTAAACTCATTACCAAAGGCACCAGGCAGCACTTATCTTCACTTTTTAGAGTTATTTGATCAAAATGAAAGAAACAGGCTTTAAACTATTTTGAGATACAATTGACAATGACTCACAAAGGGTATAAGAAATTGCAAAAAATAGTTCATTAGTTGAATATAGTGGCTAAATTAAGCTAGATTGAAATAAGGGTATTAAGTGGTAAAATATTATCTGAATAATCGTTTAAACAAAAAATTAAATAATAATCATTTTAATAATAATCATTTGAAAAGGTTGCTGAAAAAAATATTCAAAGAAAGGCTTGACTCACCACTCTGGATATTTAATGCATGGTGCTTGTCTATCGTCCACCCTCCCAGTTTGGAGGCAGTGGTTTCATAGCCTTGTAGAACAGCCGTCCTCTTCTCCCACAGAATAAGGTCTGGACATGATTCATACTCAAAACCCACTGAAACTAAAAAAAAAGCAAAAATAAAATAGTACAGAGTAACATATGTTCTACCTAAAAACAAAAATATGCACCATATGCAAAAATATAAGTCATTGCATACCAAATGCTTCAGAAAGGCCAGACACTTTCTGGCTGTAGACATCAGTCTTATCCCACACAAAGTCATAGGAGAGGTTGGGGGCTGCGGGAAACCACTTTCTGAACAGTCTGCCTTCCACGGCCACCAAGA
This sequence comes from Kryptolebias brasiliensis, assembly GCA_028566095.1. Lineage (NCBI taxonomy): Eukaryota > Metazoa > Chordata > Actinopteri > Cyprinodontiformes > Rivulidae > Kryptolebias > Kryptolebias brasiliensis. The sequence continues at coordinate 4,540,860 of JAOXNZ010000091.1, forward strand.
GGTGAACCTTCATCAAGTTGAAAGGAATTGTGGAGTGGGTGAGGGTCACCCTCAGTATTGACTTATAACCTGGAGTCCTGCTGCTTAGATAGCCCAGTTTCATATCTGTCCCTGGTATAGGCACTTCCTCCTGCAAAGACTATGGGCAAAAAAACAAAGATTATTAATTGAAAGGAAAGGAAAGTTAAGGAAAGGAAAGGAAAGGAAAGGAAAGGAAAGGAAAGGAAAGGAAAGGAAAGGAAAGGAAAGGAAAGGAAAGGAAAGAAAAAATCCTAAAGGTGACTGACAGGTTGGATTAATACATATATTTGTAACACATATTATCAAAATGTTCCTCAGTTGGTCAGTTAACATCTAAATCTTGGTCACATTTTTTCACTGCCTTGCCTCCAACCAAATCAACACACCCACGGGAAGCTGAAATACTAACTGGAGTACAATTATAGACACACATTACACAGTATCCAATGAAAGATTTCTTCACATTGTACTCCAATGAGTATTTTTAAGAAGTGATTTAATAACAGCAAGTGTTTCATTACTACAATAGTCTTCCCTGTTATGCATATGACAACGGCATAACAAGTGAGCCCATGGGCTCTGAGTTTGCACAGTCCAATAACATATTTAGTAATAATGTTAGTTTGGTAAGAGACAATGCTGTTGCCTCAGAAAATTTCCTCTTAAATTCGATGTGTAGCCCCTAGATGATAAACCAGTAAGTGAGCACTGAAATACTTTACACAGTGTTCCTATTTAAGATCAAGGATCGACAGCACTAGTTCAGTTGACCCAGTCCTCTCTACTAAAATTAAATCGCATCTCATCACCCGTCTCCACAGCACAAGATGAGATGTAGCGTAGCAATTAAAACAGCTGCTCAAAGCCACGTTGGTCGTGGGACATGTCACTTCAGATGTATTTATTTTTAAATGCTCACAGATTGCAGCTATTTGTGGTTAACTGATCAAAATTCTTTTTTACAAGTGTAAATGGGAAGATGTCTTTGTGTGGAGCTCTTGGAGCTCAAGCATTAGCAAAAACAGGGCTGCTATAAATAGACAAAACTGCATGCTAAATTCACTGACATGCCATCAATCATAAGAAACAAACTGGGATATGAAGAGAGGACATAGAGATACCAGCTAGACATTCAGGAACAACATGTAAAGCTGCACACAGATGACCAACAGTATGACTGCACTAACAAAACAGGGCAGGGGACAAAATACAAATAGGTGAGTCGTAAAAGCAATCATACAATCATGGTGCTGCCATAAGCCAATCATTTACAATAGTGTTAGAATTCTTAGTCAGCAGTTAGGCATGGGTTGTTTGACCATGAGACCCAGGGAGATTACATCCTGCAGGGCATAGAAGAGGGTGAGAGGCAGAGCTTCACCTGGATTTCAGGTACAATTGTCCCTCTTTCAGAGCAGGAGCCAGCAAATGCAGTGAGCGAAGCTGGGGACACCACAGGGACGGGCCTGCTAAAGCTGCTGAGGTCACAGCTCGGGATGTCGTTTTCCTCGTGCCGCATGACGATGGTGTCCATGACAAAGAAACGTCCCCATGGCAACCACAGAGTGTGCTCCTGAGTGATGAATGGAGCACGCTCAAAGTGCAGAGCTATGGCGAAGCCCCCATTGGTCACCAAGTCAAAACTGGAAAACAGATGTGAAGAATGTTTGAGAGGATGAACAGATTCACACTTTATCTTTTCGATCAATGTTATATAAAGTCAACAGCAATAAAAAATGAAATAAATGAAGGCTATAAAGATTACTTTCTACTCTTAAGTACAAAAACATTTTTTAGGCACACACATGCTGAATATTCAATAGTATTAACATTAATCACAGTCTTGAAAGCACATCTCTCCAGGTTTTTCGTCTGAATATGTTATTTCAGAAATGAAAAACAGCAGATTTCAGGCATGATGTTTCGTGTGTATAATGCAGTGCTCCTTGTGTTCACATTTACGTGTGTGAGAGAGAGAGTTTTGCACTGCAGGATGGAGGCAGTCGCCACTACTTTATCGATCCCTTCGACGAAGCCCGTCCACTCTAACATCAGTCTAAAAGCCCTGCAATGCAATCCCATCTGCTGTTGCATTAAAGGGCTTCTGCCTCTGGTCTGACCTGAGTTTCAGTAAACAGGCTGTGCGGTGACAACAACATGGCAGCACCTGCACTGGACTTCTGTGGCTCCTGTCACTTCACGCTAAGAACCAATTAGCACCTGGTCACCTTTACAGGCCCCTGGGACAGGGCCACATCCTCACACAGGAGGCACCTTTTCTGAATTACAGGTAAAGAAGTAGGTCCAAATAGCTGCTTTGAAAATAGGCAACCTCCCTCTTGGTTTCAGCTGCTATAAAAAGAATTTGCTTAGTCTAACTTCCCTTGAGGGTAAGCATCTGATTGGTAGCGGGGATAAAAAATGGCTTGTTCCACACTTTGCTCTCCCCTAGCCTAAGGTTGAAACACAGAGTGTTCTCCTCTACAAGTCCAAAGACTACAGAGCCAGGCTGCTGTTATCGTGCCATTGTATAGCTGTGACCCATGAGTAGTTTGGCAACTGCGGCCTGTCAGTTTGCATGACACTCGGCAGGCTTAGCATACATGCAACACTTGTGGTCAAATACTCATGGGCGCAATCACCAACTAATTATGTGACTTACTGAATGTTATTAATCAGCAGTAGCCTTAAGCCATGTGACAAACCGATCAAACTACCTACAACTTTAAACACTTGTGCTCTTTGTACAAGCTGTATGCAAAGTATCTACAGACATTAGAGGGAAATAAGAGGTGGGTTAAGAGCGTCAAACAGGACTGGATTCTGAGGCTCAAAAACTGGTTTTAGATGAAAAAAAAGGACCCCAAGCTAAAATCAAAACCAGAATCTGTTCAGCTGACAGCGCCGCCTGCAGGTTCTAATACACATCACAGGTTCTGATGAGGAGCTGCTGATGAAGGTCTGATGATGAAGACTTGAGTCCAGCAGACATTTCCAAGTTTAACCTCTGATTAAGATTAAATATAATCTGATTTTTAATTTTTGGTCAGCATATTTTGAAGAATCCTCTTCTTTCTCATCCTTATTTAACATTAAATTCATAAAATATCATAATTAATAATGAAACATAATAATAAAGATATCCACCAAATGATAATGATAGTAAAAACCAAAGGAATAATGAAAACATTAAAAAGTAAAACTAACACACCAAATTTAAGGTCAATATCTGTAAAACTGCATGAGTTGTAGCTATTTCTGTGGTTTTTAAGGTCAGGTGGCTGTGGCAGCCATATTTAAACAGTTTGACGCTAAAAGGTTTTTAGTTACAGATGTACATCCAATGATTACTTTCTGGAAATTTCAGTGGTTCATGAGATATGTTGGTAACAGACAGGCACTTACACAGAAATAAACATCATTGTCCACCTTCATTTTATAATAAATATAAAAAACAAGCCAAACTTACAAGAAGTCAGAAGTAGAGTTGTCCTATAAATTGTTACTCCAATAAAACTATTGGGGTATTTTATAGCTGACAAAACAAAACAAACAAACAAAAAAAACAATATAAAGGAATGGGACTGTTTCACTGCTCAGCTAACTAAAAAAATGTGGCTACACAGTCATAAAGAAACAAAAATAGCTTATTTTGTTTAGGCCAGCAAATTTTTTAAAGATATCAGAAAAAGTAATATAAAAATCTAAAACCCGGACAATAAAGAACATGTCATAAAAATGAGTTGAGACAGCCTTCCCATTTCTAAGTGGCTGAACAGGTGCATTTCTGATTTCATGCTGCACTGAGCCTGTTTACAGAGATTGCAGGGTAGTTGCAGGAGACTGGACATGTTTACAGGGGAACTTGGGAGATGGAGTCGTGTTTACACATATGCTGGAAAGGGAAGAATGGGTACAGAGCCTAGCACAGGAAAAATGCATGGGAAAAATGGGGCACACATAAATGGGGAAAGATAGAGATGAGGGAAGTCATCGCAGTGGAAAGGACATAGAACCTGCGCTCAAGGAAAGCATGAGTGGTGCCCAGAAAGGAAAGGCTTAAGGGCAGTAGGGGATTAGAGGAGGAAATGCCTGAATGAATGGAGAGTGGATGAAACATGTGAAAAAGGGGAAAACAAAAGAAGTGCAGTGACAGATTTCAGCCATCTTAAAATGGGTGACGAGAATGGCAAGATGATGAAACGAATGAGGAAATAAAAAAGACTGATCAAGATCAAACTGGTGGCAAATTTAAACCTTTAGAGTGTCAGCGACTGATAAAAGTATCAAGAAGAAGTGAGGCTTAGAGAGCAAACACCAATTCATGCTGCGCTGTGATAGAGGGGCTTGGTTTGCTACAAGAACCCCTTAATACATGGGAGATATGAGGGGATTGGGGGCTGCAACTGAATAAGTTTGGTATGCTTGTGCAATCTGATCCAGAGCCTGAAAAGAACAGAATATAAAAAAAGGGGAGAATATGATTGATTTTTTTTTTCTTGAAATAAAACCTAAAATTCTAAACCAGAATGAGGGTTTTGACTAAATTTCTCTGAGACACTCCCACATTCATAGCAGCTCAAAAAGTGGCTCAAAGGAAGCCACACAGAAAAAACTTCCTACATGTCACAACAACATTTTCTTCTCCATGAAAATAGGTGCTGTAATGGATCAACAAACTACATGATGAAATAGCTGAATTAAAATTCAGAAGAACTGTCAAATTGTCTACAAAAGACATATGACACATATAATATGGATTATTAGTTTGAAGTATTTAAAGAACATCATTTTAAAATAACCTCATAATTATTCCCCATCAATGAAGGCAAAGCGATGATGTTTGTGTCAGTGTCTGTGTGTCTGTTTGTTTATTTGTATCATTAGCAAAATATCTCATGAACCACTGGACGGATTTTAATGAAACATTCAATAAGTAACCATTTGATGAACATCTACAACTGATTAACTTTTGGAGTCAATCCCATTCAAGATGTCTGCCACAACTAAGCAACCTTTGACTAAACAAAATAGCTAGAATTTACTGATAACTATGGATAATCAACTAAAGTTTATGTGGCAAAAGCTGAAAGTCATCATCAGCACATACTATGAGCATTAACACATTTTGCAAGATGTGGCTGTGGCAGCCATCTTGAAGTAAATCCTTGTCATGAAGGTGGCAGGCAATATGCATTTCTTTAAGGAATACTAGGCCTTTAATTATTATTTAAGGTTTGAATCTGGGAATTTTATTGATGAAACCTAATACTCTATATATAAAGTGAGAAAAAAATACAAATATTAAGTGCTGAATGAGTAAGAAGTGCTTCAAAATCTGATTTGTCCATCAACAAATAATGTCCATCTGCGCCATGTTTTACAGTTCCACTGATAAGCTTTGAGTTGGCATATTTTATTCTGATGTCTCCCTGCTCCAACTGAAGCATAACTTATGAGCGCACCAGAAGGGCTTTGTTTGATTTCTCTGGGAATTGAGCCGAGAATTTCAAAATTGGATCCAATGAAAGGACAAAGCAGATCAATGCTGGCATAGATTGTGGTGGCAAATTTTATTTTTTCCCACCCCCCCACCATCATTAAAATTCAGCTAAACCAGATTTTAGACTATATTATTAATATCACTGTCATATATTTGTACAATATACATTCTGTAAGTAGCTGATAGTGGTTTTGCTTTGCAAGTAAGCATGGGATGATAACTGTTTTCAAGGTATACCACAGTGTCAAAAAACACAAAATCTTTCCATCATACCTTTACTACAATTCTAATGCCTTTTAATAAGATACCAGAGACAAAGCATTTTTTCCCCTTGGGTCACATGGCGTTCCGAGCAGCACGGCCCCTCTATCTGTTGCTCCGAGCTGTCATACAGTTGTGTACATTAGCTGAGGGGGAAACTTCTCCAAAACCTCAATGCTTGTTAAAAAATATGTTGTCGGTTGCTTGTACATTTTGTCCATCACTCATGGCTTCTCTACCAGAGAAGAAACATCCATCTCTTATTTTAAGGCAAAGCTTTTTTGAAACAAATAATTGTTGCAAGCTACAAGACATAGCATGTTAGCAGGTGATATGTATATATATATGACCAACTGCAGGACTAAAAACCCAGCTAATTAATTACTAACATCGGCTTGTCAGGATCTTGACATTATTTTACATACAGCAAAATAGTAAAGAAGAATTAACATTGTGCACATTAGGCAGAATTACTTTCGAATGAGACAAAAAAGTATTATTATGCCTAAAAAATTTAAATAAAACAGCCTGATGACTGTGGTGTTTTGGCCTACACTGTATTTAAATTAAATTCAAATTTTAAAATTATTATTAATACTTAATGTAGCCTTGATCTGAAATATTATCGTACAGAAAAAATATTATAAATAAAAAAGCTGATCATGTATTGGTTTAAAATCTGTTCTTGGTGCATGAAAACTGACATTCACTTGTGTTCTCTCAGTCTTATTTACATCTGTGCATTAATATTTAAATAACTATAAATATATATTTTATTTAGTATCAATATACTATTATATCTATAGAATAATTATTAAAAAGCAATACGTAATATTATTTTGGCTGCAAAAGTAATAGAAATTGCATTTTTGTTTGTTTAAAAAAGAAAATATATCATACGATTTATTTTTAAAATTTTGTTTTAATACTGTAATACTGTGAAAATATAGTATTTTTACTCAGGGCTATCACACCATCAGAACCCTTGTTTATTTCTCTGTGTGTGTTTTTGTTGGTGTGTTTACAGGAAAAAAAAAAAAGAAATCTGGCCATTACCTTCCATCCTGCCTGGTGATTGTGTGGCCAAAGGATGGATTGTTGATGAAGCTGACATTAACTCCAACCAGTGGTGTTCCATCTGAGGTCACTACTTGTCCACGAATGACACAAGCATGGCTGTGTAGACAAATAAACAAAAATGTACATTTTTAGATCAAACTTACACTGTCTGTAAAATATTTCAAATAAGCAAAAAAAAAACAAAAAACAGAAAGTAAAACCCATATCAAAGTTTTAGAGAGCATAAGAGATTCTGCTAAGTTAAACTGAGAAGAATAATGGACAGTGCTGTATTGACGTTTTGTAGCTAATTATAAACTAGAAACACTAAGAGCACAAACCTTCGCCAAGCCCATAAGGTCATTAAAAAAATTGTAGGATCTGGATTGTTATCCGGATCAACACCAAAATTGAATCCCCTGTTTTTTGTGACAACCCCAACATTTCCTGAAAATTTCATCAAAATCTGTTCAGTTGTTTTTAAGTAATCTTGCTAACAGACAGACAGACAAACCAACCAACCAACCAACACTACCGAAAACATAACCTCCTTGGTGGAGGTAATTAAAGCAGCAAAACTAGCAGTATAACATTTTTTTCCTTAAAAAAAAAGATATTCATTAAGATTACCTAAGTGGAGACTATAAAAGGTGGAGACAGATGTTATTAAAAACTGTACACAATAAAATTACAAAGCCTTAACTTAAAATAAAACACCTCTGAGGATGTCTAAAGGTTTTTTTTTATCCAGAATGAAAAGATAATGAGATAAGAAAGCTTTAATTTGACTCTGCTCTAATTAAAAATAAAGGATTTATCTTTTTCATTACAGAATGCAATAGAAGAAAATAATAGGACTGTAGAAGACTTGCTTGGCTGATTATCAAGACCTCGACAGATTTCCAGACTAACAGGTCTCCAGAAGATTCGTAAATTAGATCTGATCATCAGTCCCCACCAATCAATAGCGGGAAGTCATCCAAATTCACCTCCTAATCTAGCTAAAGTGATGAGATGAGACCTTGCTGTAGAACGTCTCCCATGTCAGCCCCCGCCCTTGTCATTATCATGGCCCGGCTCATGGTCAGCCATCGTTTTCTGTAGTCGTTGGCAAAAATGAGTCCCTTAACAAATGCTGTACTGTCACTTCTTCATTAGACCATAGCTATTTTTAATACGTTTGGGCCTTAAACACTGCCACGTACTGGAAACAATTAACACTAGCGTGTTAGTAGCTGCCCTCAACATGTCCTTACCAGAGGCAAGATCATTCACCCCACACTATCCCAGTCCCTAGGAACTCAGTTTTATGTTAATTAGGCCAGGTCTCCTTCAGAGGACCTTGGCTGTCCACTACAGCAAAGTAAACAAGTAAAAGAATCCTATTGTGAATCCCTAAGACCGTACCTAAAGATCCTTCAGGATCCATTTACATACAACAACTAATAAATTAGAAACAGAACTGGCCTGAGAGTCTGATTAATCATTCATTGAGTCAGTGTATTGTACAGTCTTATTTGAAGAAGCAATCATCTATATTTCCTTCCAACAAAGCTGCAAAAATTGAACTATCTCCTTCCTGCTTCTATCAGCCCCATGGTGTAATAATCTCTCACTGACAAAACAATTAATTTAAATATTGACATCAAATAGAAAAAAAGGAAAAGCGGCAAAGTAAGCATGAAGACTTCACTGCAGAAACTTTCTGTTTGCACAATATTTAACCAGTCCATGAGAATTCATAAAGTGAAAGGAGACTACAATATCTTGAACCCCTACTTTGTAATTTATCATCTGTGGAGGGCAAAGGGAGAACATGTTGTGAAAAGTAAACAGGTGCTCCATCTGGACTCAGCATGGCATCTTTACTGGCTTAGGTCTCTTCAGTAAGATGGATAAGGAGACTTAGTCATGCTTATTGTAGGGTAAATTTAGTCACAGATACCATCTTTACTCCTCACTTGCACTTACAACATGTTGACTCTTAACAAGACGTGAATCAACTCGCCAACTGATACCAAAATGGGAAAAAAATTAGTTTTCTTTTTTTTTTTTTATGGGTGGGGTGCAAAACTTTGGGATGAAGGGAAGTCCCTTTGATTGGAAAAATAAGGATGCTTCATTAAATATGCTTATTTGTTGTTGTTTTTTTTTTTACTAATTTACAAATGATAGCACGGAAACTACTGATCACTTCTGGTTCTCAGACACAATAAAAAGGACATGCCAGACCTAAGTATAGGGAGCTTTAAAAGACAGAGCCTGTTAAACACCACAATAACCATGAAGGCAACAAAAATATCATTATCCACGCAAATTACTTGATTATAGGGTAAATCGTCCTGCAAATGTAAGCATGCCACTGCAGACCTCTCTTTCCCTCTCTGTGTGTGACACCACATGCTCAGAGTAAAAACACAGACCACTTCAAACTAATTTTGTTGTTCTGCTAATTTATATAATACTGCTAAAAGGGGTAGGGCCGACTACAAAGAAAACAAGATTTTATCTGACAATAATGGCTTAATGTTAACAAAAGAATGCAAAATAAAATGATAAAAGTGCCAACCTGTAAATGGAGCTGCATTATTAAAACCCAGCAATCAATCTTTGTCCAAATTGTTCAGTAGACAAAGTCCCTGTTTACTATTCTGGTCAGCATCGACTGCTGGGCCTCAGCACTCTATTGTATTATGTGTCATGGTGGAGAATCAAGACATTTAATGCAGTGGCATATGCTTTTTTCAGTGGCACCTTTGCAGCTTTTTGTGGACGGAAACATCAGAAATAGCAGTACGACATGTCTGTTAGCATAAGGAAGTGGCTAGTGGATCAATAGAAAGACGATCACGTGATCAGGGCAGGCATATCAGAAAGGAAGATGCCAAGACTGGGCCTGTCTGAAGCCCCCTGTCATAACTGCTTATATCTGTCAGTGGGTGGGGAATGAATACCAAGCATGAATAATAGATTATCACTGATATTTTTAGGTGAGCTGAGGCCCACAATCTTGCAGCTCATCTCTGGACTCTTCATTTTACTTATTTATGGCTGCATCTTATGTGAGAGAGACAAGAGTATTACTCAAACCTCCATGCATCTTCCTCTGTCCAGGGAAGTACTGCAAAATGTTGAGTGGTTCTTGAGAGCCAGAAAAATGTCAATGGGAGGAAAATGTCACAGTGCTTCAAGTATCAGCTGACATCACCATGAAATGTTAAAGAAATAAACAGGATTTGAGAGTATGATGCAATTGTCAATGCTCTGACGTAATTCACATGATTTTCTTTTTTTAAAACTGCAATTCAGTTGACTCATAATGCTTGCTCAAGCACAGATAACTATAACATAAATGTGATAAATCCAAGCACTACAGAGTAGAGGTAGACTGACTGATCAGTCAGTTCATTGTTTAGGCTGTTTGTCAGTCAATGTCAGTTTTACTTCTATATTAAAAATACCAGAAGTTGACAAACGTGCTTTACAATTTAGTCAAATGGAAAGTTAAAAACAACAATAAAAAGCAACCAAATACTTGTCTTGAACAGATTTAAAAGTCTCAGTGGTCCATACCTGAAGAGGCAAACTGCAAAAGATTGATCACCTATATATTTGAATTTGTAATTATATACAGCACTTTTTACATTCTCACTCATACACCAAAAAGCCTAAGGTGCAATGTCTTGCCCAAAACACTTTAGCAGCAGCTGATCCTCTGACAGGAAATCTGCATCCCTACTTCTTAGCCAGAGCCACCGACAATCACTAAATCACAGGCAGTGTTTTTTCCATTTTCAAAACCGAGTAGAATATCATAAATCAGCCATAGGTTGCCCTAATTTCTAAATATCTGCATCAGTTATCAAATTTGAAAACCTCTAATTGGTTGAACTCTAGTACGGAAGTACAAAATTACTACAAAACGAGTTGGAAGGAGAACATTTAATTAGAAAGCATTCAATCAACTTTGTTCTGTTTAAAATGATTTCTGGAATGCCAACCTTTGTCTACCACAAAAAATAGAAATAAATGTGATAATACTAATAACTGAAATTAAAAAAATAATCCCCAAATTGACACAATTCTTCTTCCTTCCAAAAACACTTAAAATGTTCACAATCTTATCTTATTCTCTACTGTTTTTGTGTTGACTGTTGTCTGTTTCTTCCACACTTGTATAATATCCAAAGATGAGAGAGATACATAAGCAAGTAGTATGCAAATAGGTGACGCTGCCACACAAGCGATTAAAGATGAAAAGAAGAAGAGACAAAGGAAAACATCAGGGCAATCTTATGGGATTCTGATTGCTATCCTGGCTGATATAAAAGGATCTCATATTCCACGGCTGGGGTGTCGTGAGCCCTGCCTGTGGGAGTGGGCCTCAGATGGATTACAGTAAAAGTAATCACAATACATGAATATGAGATGCCTTTCTTTCATAGGAGCGCTTTTTGCTTTGCCACATTCTATGTTTGTCCATCATCATCTGTCCATCATCCTTTCAACAGTGAATGCCACCGGTCTTTGCCCATTTTAGCCTCCACTGATCACAGCTGCTTCCCCTTCTTAGAAGTTTTGATCTGATTGACAACGATAGGATTTTACCAGCTCTCAATCACTGTCTTTTAATGTGTGAATCTGACTGCATGTGTGGCATTAAGGCAAAACATGGTTTTGGACTGTAAGTGAACTATCATGCTTTTGAGATATGTCAGATGGTAACATTAACTAAGTAACTAAGAGATGCATCCAAACCCTACAGCTCTGTATGACTTATTTACTAACAGTGCTTTAATCTTAATTTTCTCAGTGACTACCCTGTTTAGTAAAAAATCATAAATTTGTTTCTAGATTCATTTCTTATGAAAGTTTAAATAATAAAAAAACAGTTGCTACAATGAGACAATGTAGCAGTTAGATCACACTCATCTATTCTGGCACAACAAAAGATTAAATTGTTGCAAGAGTCTGATTCAGGAGTGAGAGGCAATAAAATTTATTTCAAGATATGGTAGTGTCTTTTTAAGAATACTTTGTCACTCACTTGCCATCGAAGGGATTTGCTCCAGGGATGGTGTGCGTGCTGTCCTTGCCCACCAGGAAGCGCACTCGGTCATAGAAAGTCTGCAAGTTGCTCTGTGCAGAGGACATCTGTGTTTCCTGGATGATGTCCAGGGGATCCGGCGAGCCCACACACAAAGAAGTGGTGTGACAGGTTGCCTGAAGACAGCAGTCTGGATCCATGCAGTCCACCAGGCCATCTGAGAAGGTTACACACACAAGCACGGTCATTAAACAGCAGCAAGGACACACACCTGGCAAAAAATGCCAAGGTTATACAGACTTTCAAAAACATTTAGGCACATATAAAAAAGCAAATAGTTTTATTAATTGATTAACTTGATACAAAGTGTTGTATACAAACAATCAAATAAAAGACCCAGCGTTCTGCCTTACATGACAGAGTTTTAAACTAAGATCATTTTATGACGAGAAAGGACAAAGTTATAGCAGTTTTAGTCAAACCTTGTGAATGACGTTATGCAAAATCCCATATAATGTAATAACGGATGACTTTCACCTACTATCACATCAAATTTCAGCTCAATGTTTTATAAAATTACCTGGATTATAGCCATTTTTGTCTTTGTCATAGTGGTTATCTT
>JAOXNZ010000091.1:4571278-4581580 GCA_028566095.1 Kryptolebias brasiliensis
TGTGAGTGAGAGTGTGAATGGTTGTTTGTCTCTATGTGGCCCTGCGATGGAGTTGCGACCTGTCCAGGGTGTCCCCCCCCCTCTCGCACAGTGACTGCTGGAGATAGGCACCGGCTCCCCGCGACCCAGAATGGGGAAGTGGGTAAAGAAAATGGATGGATGGATGGATGGATGGATGGATGGATGGATGGATGGATGGATGTTTACATGTTAAAAGTAAAGGCCTCACATTTTAATTAATGATGAGCACTACAGCCTTTCTTGCAAGTTGTGCTAATGCTTGGAATATATGTTGACAAGGGCAAAAACATTATCACTCAACACCTTCAGTAGTGGGCGATAATAATTGAATGATTATTATTATTACTTTTTTGATTCTTGCTTTTTTTTAATCAATATGCATTTACAAAGCTTCTATAGCAGGGCTATTAAACCAAACTGCTCAGGGAGCCACAGTTAATGAAAACCAACAGCTCAGGGGCCAGACATCTGGCACTTCTTGTCAATATGTAAATTTAATTCATGATTTAATTCTAGTTTTATTTTAAATGAACTTATTGACAGGTGAACTGAGTTGTATAGCCCTGTCATAGATCATCTTAATAACAGAATCACTTCTCTGACAGAAATATTTCTCATTTAATTTTTTTTATTATTATTATTATTTTTATTATTTATTTTATTATTATTTAAAATCTAGTTTTACTTTAAATGAACTCATCAGTGGGTTGGGCTGAGGTAACCTGCAGGCAGGATGTGGCCCCCAGGCCGCCAGTTGAATAGTCCTGCTCTATATCAATCTATTTCTGACTTTACATAGTGAATGACTGATTTTTTTTTTCTCCAAGGGAAAACAAGAACTCATTTGTAAACGAGCCCTCAATTTAAAAGTCTTTAATCAAGTAAAAATTCTCTAACATAAAGATTCATCATTATTTATTTTATTGTTCCCTCAAATAAAATTAAATAAATTGACTTAAAATCACTACACTAGTATGTTCTACTCTGACACTTCCTTTTTATTAAAAACAAGACTGACCACTGATCTCTGAAGACAGCAGCCGAGCGCTGAAACATGATGCTCGCTGAATTAAGCCTGAAATGGTGCTGAAAAAATATCCAATCTTGTCCATAGCCTTCAGGCAGCAGAAACTCTGAGGCAAAACTTATTGAACAAAGAATCTCTTGTACTACACAAAAAGCTAGAAATGCGAGCCATGGATTCAGCTTCCCTTCACCCTGGAGAGTCAATCATCACTAAGGATGCAATGCAAGTGAAAAAAATGAAAGAAAAATAAAAGGAGACACAGACAGACCAGAGATACAGTGGAAGGAGAGAGGGGTGGACAGAGAAATACAGCTTGTTTTGTTGCGCTTTAGGCCTCCCTGTGCCATGATGGGTTTGTGAAGGGATCTATGGAAGACTATCCTCTGGTGTGGTGGAGACACTCAGCAGTTTGGTGGGGTTTTGATGACCCCTAACCAGAACATCTAAGTACAGACAAAGGGCATGAATATTTTTTCTTTGCAAACGGCTTGTTAAACCAACATAGCACATATTGGGCAGAAGGGGCATGCTTACAAAAACAAAACTCTATAGGTGTGCAAGCTCACTATTACAATTTAAAAAACTGTGTTACAACCATGTTACAATATGTGTCTACAGCATAGATAGACTGTGTATATGCAGAGTTGATTTAGAAGCTTGAACCACAATAAAAAACTGGCACTCATTTGGATAGCTGTTAGCCTAGCTTGGACAAAGGCTTTGCCTCTTTCTTCATACTCAGTGCTCTATGACTGATGTCACAACTGATAAAAGTAGTAACTATTAGACAGAACATCACTTCAAAGTAGACTGGAATATCCCTTTAAGCTTGAAGGTAGCCTACATTTATTATGCATAATTATTCTCCATCTATTATGCATATTTTTTGCAGAACAACACGCAGCCTGTCAAACACAACTGAGTAATGGTGAACTTCGGTGCTCTGGTTCTGAAAGCTGACACAGTTTAGCAGACTACACACTGCCCATGTCCATCGCCTGCAACTCCTCTGAGAGCAAAGATGGGAGGCCGTGAATATCTCTCAGCCACACACTCGACATAGGCCAACGCATAAATCATGGATTCAAGCAGAGCTTCATTGAAATTCATTACCCTTCATATCAGGGGAGCTAACTATTGTGAGTCTCTCCAGTTTGTGAGGACGGAGTACTGTGCAGGCGGCTGGTTTAATCAGCAACTTGCCACGCTCTCAGAGGATGCTCAACACCTTTGAATGATGGTCTGCCGTGGACAAAAAAAAAACTCTGCGATGGAGTTAGACAAGATACTGGGTGAGACATCACTACTGGGCCTTTACTTCCTTTTGCCTCCATGTCTGAGCTGAAACATGCCTAGGATTAGGCAGCAAGGACAAAGGGCTTCATGCTCCAAAGGGTTGTGGTACAAAACATTCAGTAAAACACTTTTCATATTTCCATGAAGCCTGAGTAACCCAGATTAATGTGCTTTATCTGTTGGATAAACTGTGTCATGGTTACAGCCAGTAAGAAAACTTTACACTTAGTGCATGCAAAGAGCAAAAGGTACCCTAATGATAGTAAAATGACACAAATTTCCTCCCACCACTGCCAGAAACACTAAAATTATATTACTGGATGTGTCTTTTAAACAAAGCTGCTTGTGTTTCAGCCCGCCTGGTCTGGATATTGCTCACATATATTTCTATACCTGGGCTGCTCTATTTGAAGGTCGACTCCATCCCTCCACAGCTCAATACAATTCAGGCAGTTGGTGGATTCAATTTCTGCTGAAGGGCACTTAACCGGTGACCCATTTTAGAAGGGCCCCCTCTGCCTCCCTCTGAGCTCCTGTGAGCAGATCAGCTCCGATACAAATGAACAGAGGCAGAATTCTTGCTCTGACTAACTTGGCCCCACCCCATCTGCTTGCACAGAATACCTTATCTAGACATGTTTTCTCTGATGCAAACCACAGGGGAGCTTCAAGCACACCCAGTCGAAATGAAATAAGCAAAGGTAAACATGCTGCTCTCACTCCCCTGCTTCTTGTGTCATATCATATTTTAAGTATTGAATTACGACTGTTGTTGGCACAGCAGGGGGGCATAGTGCATCTCTTGCCTGTCTTCACTTGGTGTTGAGGACACTTTCTCATCGATCTGCTGCCTGGCACAGCCACTGTCACATATGGACTCTGGCCCAGGAGCTTTTAATTAAAGAGCATGTGAGAACAGCTCCCAGCTGCCATCCCTGTGAAAGTCGACACCTCGGGCCCTCTCACACCTTGCTTGATACAGCAGTGCTAATCAAAGGCGCTTAAGGGAGAACAAAGAGCACTGTACAAAACGAAGTCACCTCCACAAAGGAGGACATATGTGTGAAACACAGTTGTGTGCCGCTCAGTAACAGTTGGAGGAGAGAAATATCTTTCCTGCTTTGATATATGGAAAGCAGATGGAAATTGGAGCAAACCGTGATCAAAAAATGGGACTAGCAGGAGGGTACAATCATACTTTGAATTGTATGCAAATGTTTCCCAGAAGCTGGACCCCTGATTCACTTGGAAGACACTCAGGCTAATGAGGATATTATGATCTCTCAATGCCCTTCTCAGAGGCATGGCAGGATAGCACTGATGTCCTGATTTTGTAATATTCAGTTTCACCTTGATTAACCTGCACTTTCCCCAGCTATTGAAATCTACCAGTTTCTCTTACTCTTGCCCCAATTCTGCCCCGTTTGCCAAGGGGTGCTACTGGCTGGCATTATAGAGATTAGGGATCACTATAACATGTTTCATTAGCAGACATGCTTGTGGCACTCACCTACAGCAGTAGTAAGAAAGGAAACAGTCTCAGTTTCTTTCCCATCGTTGTAGACGGCTAGGTGCCAGATGCCTGAGTCCATGTATTGGATAAAGCCTGTGTCGTGTGTGGTGATTGGTACGAGGCTCCGCTGCAACGCCACAGGCCCCTCCAGACTGTGGAGATCTTGGGCCAGGAGCCTCCGCCCATCCAAAAGTTCCACAAAGTCAAACTGCAGACAGATGCACAGAAGGTAAGAATTCTTGATGGATGGACCACGGACGCGGCATGAAGAGTGACACACAAGACTTGAGTGCTTTCAGGCCTCTTTACAGCAGGGAATCATTTGGTCTGCATGAATAACTCATCATTTCGGAGAAGCTTGAGTTAAGTCTCGATACATCTTGGCTGGATGATTTGTGATAATTTCACAGTGCAAATATCTTATATGAAAGTCTTGTTTGAAATTATTAAACTCAAAAATGAAAAGCTGGGGAAATTAAATGTAAAGTTAGTGTTTACCAAATAACATCTGCACTGATTTGCTTCATATCAGCAGTGAGCCAATGAATACCAATGAGACAGCTTTTCATTTTCCGCTGCAAAAGGATAGATTGTCTGAATTGTATGTAATCAGTCACTGGATGAGTTTTCTACTCTAGATGTTAAAAAAATAAAAAAAAATAATAAAAAAATAAAAAGACAATCCTGATTTTTCAACAAAAAAGAATCACACTGGACATCAGTGCAAGCAAATGTTATGCTATGTACAATCTGTTGAACCATTGTTGCATTTACAGCAGAAAGTCTGTGAAGCAAGCATCCAGAAATGATTAATAACATGATATATCTCATTCTGTGCTTTACGTAGATGGGAAATTAGTGAAAAGAAAAATCTTCTTCTCTTGGCCCACGAGCCCAATCTACTTGTGTGATTCATTGATGGTACTGAACCAGAAAAAAATTGCAATAAGTCATTTCTGCTACAAAGAAGAGAATTCATAATCCAATAGAGAATATTATGATTTGTATTCATGACACTCTTCTACACAAATAGATTTTAAAAAACAACAAAAAACAAACAAACAAACAAACAAAAATTCCCAATTTATTTTATGTGGAAGAGGAAAAAAAGAAGCAGACTTTTATGCCATGTGACTGGAAATCGTTTCACACAACATCCCATTTATAGTTAACGACTGTCTTTTTCAAACAAAACATGGAATATGGTGTAGTAAACACTTAAAGCAGAAAAAAGTTTAGCTTCCAGACTCAACTTTCCTAAAAAAAAATTAGCAAAACAGACTGTAACACATGCACTGTACATATACCCTCAGCAATATGTAAATATTACTCACCTGAGTGTGTGACGGAGGAAGGCCTCTTCTTCCATATATTCCCACTAAGGCATCTTTGCTGAGTGACACATTGAACTTCAGGTACATGGGATGATCGATGAAGACCTGGGATCTCCAGAAGATACCAGGAGGAATCTGCTGAGCGACCTTGCGGCCCACGTCAATCTCTCCCATATCTATATAGCTGTCATCTGGGAACAAGCTGTCCAATTTGCCTGCATTGCACATGGAGTTAATCGGTCAAAGAGATCACATCATTAATCCAGCAAGTGGAGGGGCATGGGGAGTCAGTCTACCGAGGCTCGAGTCTGACCATATCACAGACATTTAATCACACTGCTGACAGTCAGAGAAAAAAAATATATAATGAATGATCCCTCTGACTACTGCCAGCAATTACTAGTTACAATGTAGAATGGAGCACATAGGTGACAAATAATAAATTGGGGTTATTTTATATTGAAATGTTCAAAAGAAAATGATAAAAAAGTCATAAATGGTTTCATTGGTATTATTAAAACAAAGGCAACCTTATAATAGCCTGGCAAAAAATAAAAAAAAACATATTCTGCTGCTGTTGAGAGTAAAACACTGAACATATGGTGTGGACTCGACAAGATAAAAAAACTGCCTAAATATAACCGTCTTGATATTGCGATACTGAGAAGTAAAAGCAATAAAGTGAAAATAGTGATTATAGTAGAGAGGGATTTCAATTGCCACTACCTGCTCAGGTATTAGCACATTTACCGGCAGAAATCACCCATATGCTCCATAATACAACTTATATTGGACTCAGCGGAAATGGCAACATCTGTTTGACTGTGTAGATGAGCTAATTTCAGCAGCAATGTCGGCCACTGCAGACATCCATACAAACTACTCCCAGGACTGGGAAGCAGACACGGCTTTAGGTTACACGTGGCACACCAGATGGAAGTCCCCTCAAAAGTCCATCAGTGACAATGGGGTTTATCAGAGCAGACAGGGCACACTCCCCATCTCCCAGATCAGGGCTTTACATAATGCTACAGCCCTCAAGCTCATTTTCCACATGTTGGGTAAGTGTGTGTGTGTTTATGCAGCCCATTAATGGTGTGCTCATCAGGCTGTTTAAATAAATTATAAGGCGAGACCAGTGATAATGGGCCTCGTAGTTAAATATTTTTTTGTTTTGCAAGCTAAACTGCAACATAATACTCTGGTGGAGTCAGAAAGAGCGAGCTACAAAGAGCATACATTTGCATCATCTTGCGAAAACATTAGTTTGGCAGGCATTGTTTCTGGTGACAGCGCTGCAAAATGAAACTATTTAAAAAACTATGGCTATTGATTTCCTATCACCAACAGCTGCCATGCCCACTGCTCTGCTGTAGTCATACTTGTTGTTGGCTAAACACACTTTTTTCTGTCTGATAAATGAAAAAGACAACTCCTGGATTCATCTATATGGTAATAGCCTCATCTTCAACCTATTGTAGTCTGCCAGGGGCAAATCACATGGTTTAATCTGCAAGCATTCCTTCAAAAATGGGAAAGAAAAACTTTCTTTTTTATTTGAGTTGAGCAGTTAGTACCGTTGGGTGAGCACAACCTTTCTTTGGCTGCCAGGAAAGGCAGTCCAAGCTAGAAGATGAAAGAATCACATTCGTTCTGAAGGGGGACAGAGTGGCTAATCCCCCTCCAGCCCCTGGATACTCCATCCCTTAAGCTGCCCCATATTCTCCCTCCAGGAACAAATAACACTTTCCCCACTTACAACAACTTTTATAGGATTACAATGCAGATCTTTTTGGATACCATGGAGACAGGCGAATGCAATGAGAAGCTGGATGACAAAATTATTACAAAGTTGCAAAAGCTTTGAAATGCCATCTGTAAACAAAGATTTGAAAAACTTTCCTGGTTTAGTGCTGTGCTTTTGTAAAGTGGGAGAATTAGGATGTTGTGCAAGGCACTCAAAAACAGCAGATTTAAAAAAACAGCAGGTTTATTTAAAGCATCTATTAGTCTCAAAAAACTATACATATATGATAACATTGACAAAAAAGATTAAAACAACACTTACTGTCATCTTTTCCCTTCCGATCAGGTAATTCCAGTCCTGTGTTGCCTAGTGGGGGCAAACTCAGGTCTGTAGGAAATGTTAGGCCACTTGTATTGTCTTCTGACAGCTGGTACATCTGTCTCTGCATGGGCTGCAGGTGCCAGTTTAACCCCAACAGATGAATGGCTAAAATATTAAACAAAAAAGAATCTCATAACCAAACTGTGTTAAAAATAGTTGGACAAGTACTCATAGCAAAGTCATGAAGAATAGTCAAAAAAATTCTGCAAGTAATAAACCCGATCCACACAATGTTTATCTTAAATTGATGGTTAATGTGTCCTTAAATTACACAACTAAAGCAAAGTTTGTGAATTACCACATTTGTTTGTTTACCTATGGAAACAGCCAAAGTGACACATTGTGGGAAGTGTGAGATGGAGAAACAGGAAGTAAACAAGTTTAGAAACAATACTGGGTTTAATAGTTAATGACAGTTTTTTTCCCCAAAAGTGCTGAGCAGTAACATCTTTAGATGAATGGTATGCTGAGCCCGTGGGACAACATCTGTCTCACCATGCCAGTACTGGCATGGTCCATACTCTATATCTTGTCATGTCCTCAGCTCTCTTACCTTTATGCTCTTCTACAAAACTAAAGGACAAAGAAAAAATAAAAATAAATAGTAGCAGAGAGAAACCAGGGGTGTTCAATGTGAACAAAGCACATGAAGCACAAAGATATTTTACAAGGTCAACAAAAGAAATGTCCTTTGGAACAATGGCAGCAGAGCGCAGGACAGAGGAGGAGGGGCTGACCATGACAGATCACCAATAAGAGAATGGACAAGATGAGCTTAGCAAGGCAAAAGCCAACTCAGAAGGCAATAGTCAGCAGAAAAGGCCCAGAAATTCAATATAGCTATTTCTTTGTTTGGTTGGTTTTTTTGAAGTCCAAATAACAACACAATTTAATTTTAAAAAGTGAAATTACTGGGCAGTCTTAGACAAAGCTGGGAATATAACATCTTTAGTTGTTTTCTTTAATGCTGTGCTTCTTTTATTACTTTATTTTCTTGTCTTTATAAAAAACACAAAGCAATATTGCAACATTTTAACATTTAGGTTTTAATTCACTTTTGCAATCATTTTATTGAGCAAAACTTCACTCAAAGGTTGGTAAAGAAGGTAAGAATCAAATGAATACATCCCAAAAATTCAATACAATACAATGTTTGAGTATGGTAAGACTGCACAAATTTTTTTCTTTAATAAATGGTAAGATAGGGAACTCATTATATACCTCAAATTAAGATGATTTATATGCTCAGGATCCTTTTTGAGAGGGGAGGTGTGATAAACAAAACAAAACAAAAAAGACACACACACTACTTTTGGTATACTCTGGACTGCTATAGCCTGAGTTTCAGATTCTGTTTCTTAATCAGTTTTGATTGATCAGGTGATTTATTAAAATTGATCAAGCACAGGGGCAAGAATTATTTCTGTTTCAAATGACATAGAAATCATACAAACGTCTTTCTTTAATAGTGATATTAATAAGTAAAAGAAGATGAGGCTTGGAGTGGGTATGAGGTGTTTTCCTTTAAATCTTTTATAGCAACAAAAGTCTATTTAACAGCACTGAAGACAAGGGGAATATAAAGTGTAACACAATAAAATGAAGAAGTTTTCTTGACAGGCTTCAGCTACAGATAAACTTCAAACTGACAGGACACCCACCTAAAGGTGGTGAACATTAAAAACATCAGGTCACAGGAAACTTAAAGAACTTATTTGAGTTCTCTATGAGTAAGTAAAGACAAGAGTGGAAAAAACACAACTTTCAAGATAATGACAGTTCAGTTGCAACACCAGCATCTGCTCGGCGCTTGTCCAGTGCTTGGAGGAGAGATGGTGTAAGTAGAAGGCAACCAGAACAGTGACAGATGGCTCTGTTTGTCACTTTGTAAGCTCCAGAAAGACATCCCTTTTGATCTGTAGCAATACATTGACTGACGAAATGAAAATGAAGCCAGCGTATGTTGCTGAATGATTGCAAAGTCACCAGGCAGGGTGTCATTCCAAGTGTCCCAGTAATCACTTCTTTCTGAGATCCTTTCTTCATCCCATCCGCCCCTGAGGCTTCAAATGTAAAATGTTGAAAAAGATTCCCCTTCTTGTCCTTTAAGTGGAATCATTACTTCAGTGAAATCATGGTATTTATAATATGTAGGACAATGAACGTGAGCCAGAGAAGAGCAATTTTGTTTTGTGAACTTTGCAGTCACTGCTGGAAACTCAAATACTGACCAAAACTGGTAGCAAAATCAAGACATGTAGAAGCTACTTCTAATGAGAAGGCCACTGGAAATGAAAAGCTGTGTCTGAGTGCCAGTGGTTATACTGCACTTTCTAGTACTGTTCGTTTTGTCCTGAGAACATGTTGTGCCCTCTTTTCGCCTATCTCTTGGCAGGAAGTTGGGTCATGCCATGTGCCAATTAGGAAACAAAGATACCATAGTTGAAGACTTCTAAGCCCAGTCGGAGCGTGGGTCATCTGCCGCAGCAGTAAGTGCTTCTGTCGCCTGTTCATAGCACTTTTTAACTAGTGCACAGTTCAAAGGAAGCTATGATGAGACAAGAATTTGTTCTTATCTTGCTGAAGAAAAGTAAGAGAATTTCTTCCTCATCTTACTGGTAAAAACTAAAGTACTGTGAGCCTTTAAAAAATAAATCCAACTATCCTGAGCTACCACAAAACTGAAAATTTGGAATAGATTTTTTTTTTCATCCACATGCCTTTTAAGTCTTGTACAAACTAAAATGAACATGGGTTAAGACACAGCATCAATTGGCATGTCTTGTAGTTTACTTTGAATAAATTATTCCATAGTGTATTAACATTTTGTTTGCTGTATCACCATGGGAATCTCATTAACTTAATTTCTTCAGAATAATGTTCAGGAAGAATATAGTATGTCCCCAAACTAATGCAATAAAGAAATACAAAAGCATAAAAATAAATAAATAAATTTATTTATTTAGAATAAATACTTCTAAAT
>JAOXNZ010000091.1:4595995-4613026 GCA_028566095.1 Kryptolebias brasiliensis
ATCTTGTAAAATCTTTCAGATTAGAACTGAAATGCAGGTCCACGCTCTAAATACACTGAAAACCAGGTGGAAGCCTGAGTCACGTGACTGACCTACCTTAGGGTGACCATAATAATATGTGTAACAAAAATGGCCAATAAGTTAAACCTCTGACCTACTCTCAGTCATTTTGCTTTTTCTATAAGTAAACAAACACACAGTAATTTTTGCCTGCAATTGTTTTTAAGGACGTATTAATATTTGACCAAAATTTGTTTCTTTATGATTTTTTTTTTTGTCCAGTCATGACCTTGTAATGAATATCTTTAATTCAACAACTTCTGTTGTTACCTTTTATAAACACTGACATACTGAATATGGCTACCATAAGTTGAACAGGGCAAGAACTAGATTGGACCTGACTGAACTGAAATAAAATGCATTCTAATGGATTTTGCTTACACTGATTTTATTTAGTCTTATTACTTGTTTACATTGTTGTTGTAAACCAGCAGAATAAAAAGAGAGTGAACATCATTATATTTTTTTTATTTTTCAATAAAAATTCTTTAGAGTTTCTCAGTAATTATGCAGCATTGTAAAGGACCTAAAACTATTATTTTTTCCAAACGGTATACCTGAAACAAGTTTATTGTGTGTCCACTTCACTAATTTCCATATGAAACATCACTGTTACAACACACAGCAGGTCATGTTGTACTGTGTAAAGAAAAAAAAATAAGTCAATCAGTGTGATTTTAATTTACTCTCCAACAGCGTGCATGCTCACTCTCTTGAAGCCATGTACACTTCCCACAGCCAGGTAGGTAGTTATTGTTGTTCTTGTAAAAATAAACAGAAAAAACCTGAAGCAAAGCCAGTTTGGAGAGAAAGCACAGGGCAACCCGACCCCAACAGATGCAGTGATTCAGGAACAATTATTCACCACTACCCAAGGAATACAAAAAAGAACAAAAAAAAAAATTAATGGTTTTCTATTGACCTGCTTTGCACAACAAAATTGCCAAGAAAGGGAGATTCATTTGTTATCATGGAGACAGAGAAGAGAGACTTGCTACAATAGCCAAACTTTCACATCACATTCAAAGCTGAGGCCTAAAGATATCCATTGAGTCTGGGAATGTGGGGGATTCATTTTTCTTCCTAACAGATGTATGCACTGGTTAAGGCCTCCTGATGCTTTTCTAGACAAGTAATTAAAGCAAATCCACTTCATTAGCAAGGACCTCATCCCCCACACTGTGAAACAACAGGAATATCTGTCTGTAAAATGTTATAATTACTGGAAAAGAAAAAAAAAAAAACTTGGTTTGTAACAGCCACACTAAAGCTGTTGTCATACTCCATAAGAAGTCTCAAAATCGGCTGTCATTCATGTGGTTGTGATGAAAATTGCATCATTTTGTTCTCATAGCAGCTTCGTCTGCCACGTCTTAAAACAACGCCCTGGCGGAATTCTTTCTCACAGGGGTTTGCACCAAGTATTGTGTGATTGGTCAGAAGTTGTTGTGGGCGTGTTTATGTGGAAAAGCCTGAGAGCTTTAATGGAGTCATTTTGCTTCTACTGCTCTGCTGAGAAACCGAGCAGTAGTACAAGGACAGCACAGGAGAGTTGAGAAGCAGGTGGGAAGAAACCTGTTTTAACGCTGTAGGAGGAGGAAGGAGCTTCCCAGGAGTTCTGAGCCAAGTGTCTCGTGGACTATGAAAGGTGTGTGCAAAAACAAACGGCTCTCAACCATGTCACTGTGAACTGACTTCTTGACTTCTTATGACAAATGCCAGAGCCTTAAATTAAGATTATTCTCTTTTATGGAAAATCAACACAAACAAATTACATCCCACTTATTTCAATACATTTTATCTTAAGCAAGAATTTGCTATAAAAAAGCAACAAGTTGTAGTTTTGCATTTGTACTGATATTACTTAGATGAAAACCACCTGCTGCACATTTTATTCTGCTAAATTAAACTTAAATGTAAAGTCCAAAAAATGTTTCTATATCTTCTATTACTAAAATCACCAATTCAGAGGAGTGTTCAGCGTCTGCTATTTTTTTTTTTTCTAAAAGGTAGAGACTGAATAATTCAAACACAGTTATTATCTAGAATGTACTATAAATTGTTCAGATGAATGTGTACAATTATAACCAAAGGCCATGCATATCAACAAATAAACAAATTAACTGTTAGCAAATTCCATTGCAAATCGAATTATACAAATTGGATTACATGTAAAGTACTGTTAAGAGCTTGTTTATTTCCTGAACTACATCACAAAAAAAAAAACCCATCACACTAACACTAATTTGCCAGAACTGATTAGTCTTAAAAAATCTCTCCCCTGCTTGCAAGAACTTGCCATGGAAACAGTTAACTAAAGTGCCATCTACCAGTAAATCAGCCTTCCATAAACGAATATGAAATATCAGATCCTCGAATTCTATACTTAGGTTTGGTAAAATGTACCACTATAATTTCCACAGCAGGTGTAATCAACATCAACACCAACAAGCAATCAATATACAACAAAGCAAAAAAGCTGCATGCAACACTGTCTGCTCTTCAAACTGAAAGACATTTTTCTGAGTCCTGTTTGATAGGAATATGTTTCTACAATTCAAAAAATAAAAGAATATACTAAAAATATTGTATAAAAGACATATCTGTCATTTGTGAAATTCAACACAATCAAAATACATTCATTAATAACTATAAAAAAACTTAAAAAAAAAAAAGTTAATTTTATTGTAGGGCCCGATGAAATCCTTTCTTTTTTTACAGCACCCAAATTTCATATTAACCACCTAAACTGTATCTTAATACATGGTAGAATATTACAATTTCAATAATTAAACATTAATATATTCATAATTCCATTAATATTAGCTAATTTTAACAAAAATCCAGCAAAAACTGAACATTCAATGCTTGAATCTCCCTGTGTGTTATCTATATATAAAATATATTTCAGTGTTATTGAAAGTAGCATTAGCTACAACATTAGCTTAGCTAAACTAATGTTAGCTCACTCCTCTCTGTTTGGATAAAACTGTTCGGTCGTCACACAGTCAATCAACAAAACTTATTAAAAAGCGTCAAACTTTTTTGCCTCATCTGTTACACGTCTCCCTCTCCGACTGTACAGACAGGATGCTACAGGAGCAGCAGCCAAAATAGTCTCATTCAACTGTCCATGTTGTCCACATTGCAGAAATTACAGGGCCCTATTGTTGCATGTAAAGACTAATTTCTGGTTATATTTTACACTTTTTAGGAGTTCTAGTCTTGAACAAGGAAAGTAAATAGCATCCACAGCACTGATGGGTGCACCTGGTGATAGAAAGTGACATGACATGCCCTGTAACACTCAATCTGCCCACTGAGGTGTCAGCTATTTGATACAAAATTAATCAAAAGCCATTCTCCACCCAGATAAATCATCAGATCTTGCTTACTGCCACATCCCCTGTGGCTAATCACAAAAGTGAAATTTCCAGCTGAGTAACATTTGTCTATAAAAATACAAACAGAATTTGTCACGTATGCAGTGAAGCTGCACCATGCAGCGGCTCTCTAAAGCTGGTTCTCCCTGCTGGCACTGCTCTTTTTACGCTATTAAAAAAATAAAAAATGTGAAAGGATGAGACATGTGGGAATTGTAGCTGTCTTCCCTAGAACCATTTGAGAGGTAACAGGTACCACGAGTAGCACACTGTACAGCTCTTCAAGGCTTTTTTCTTTGGGGAAAAAAAGGGGAGATTTAGTCTCCTAGAATGCACATAAAACTTGAGTCTCATTGCAAAATGGAGGAAAAAAGATGTGCTGTTTTTTTTTTTTTAAATAATGCACTATTCACTGCTAAGAATACACTACTTATTCAGGTTCCCACTTAACTATTGTAAAGGGTCTGCCAGAGTTTTTAACCTAAATCCATTAAGACCTGTGC
This sequence comes from Kryptolebias brasiliensis, assembly GCA_028566095.1. NCBI lineage: Eukaryota > Metazoa > Chordata > Actinopteri > Cyprinodontiformes > Rivulidae > Kryptolebias > Kryptolebias brasiliensis. The sequence continues at coordinate 4,599,942 of JAOXNZ010000091.1, forward strand.
TGGCACATGTTTCTCTCTCTCTTCTAAGATCTAATGGATTTTCTGTCATCCTTTGAGGTGCCTTTGCTAAAGAACAAGACAAGTGGATATGTATTCTCTGTTCTGTATGTCACTCTGCTGCAGATCCATCAGAAGGCTGAAGATTTTGTTAGAAGGCACAGATGGTCTGCAATTATCATACAATGAAAGTGATGCATCTAAATTTGTGTCAATGCAAAGTAGATATGTAGGTATTCTAAATGCATTAGCCAAACTGACGAACAGTGAGCTAAATCAAACCAGACAAATTATCTGCTGACTCCGGTTTCACTAAAAACTTACATGAGCAGAAAATAATTTTATGTAGTGTGTCAGCTCAAAACTAAAAATCCTGAGTATCTCGGGAAAAAATCAGGGGCATAGCATGCCAGTGCCATGTTCTGCTCATTAAATTATTATTTAGCCTCAGATAGTTTCATTCCTCATGGTGTGTGTGACTAAATTACTTTCTGGTGTGACCTCTTTTAACCACGTTTCCCCATCTTTGCAGACGCAGGGGGGGTGATTAAACAGTTCAAATGAAGACTTATTTGAATTCACACGCAGTCATGTCCCAAGCCCTCTCCCTTCTGCCCAGGACAGCATTCCTGCTTGGTCAGCTGTGAGGTGGTGGTGGTGGTGTGCTGGCCCTTTCATCAGGGTGTCCGACCACACCAAAAGCCAGTACTGGTCGACCCCATGCTGCTTTGCATTAAGAGATGCTAATGCAGGGAGGCTGCAGTGTCTGAAATCTTGCAGCTCAGCATGGCACCAAGATCTAACTGGCAGCCTCCCCAGGAAGAAGACCCCCAGAGAAAGCCGAAGGCCACGGAGAAACACATGCTTGACAATAGGACTGCAGGCTTCAGCGAGCAGCCTCATCAGCCTTAGAGGAACCATTGCTTAGTCTTCTTGGAAATGAAAACAGGACTCCCCTCACCCTGCAGAAAAAATAAATAAAAACACTGCCGCCTCGGAGGCTACAAATGTGAATAATGATATGCTGCTAAGAGATTTCGCTCGCGTGTTCAAAATCCAGCAGAACATTTTAAGTCCTGTATGTGGGCTCTAAGACGACCTTGGGCAAATGTAATCTGGAGTGATAAAAACCACCTGTTTTTTCTGTGCAAAAGATCTTCTATAAGCCAGTAATGTGAGGCATACATATTTTCTCTGGTTGTTTACTGAAAGCAAAAGTCAATTTTTTTTGCACAGTGTAAACTACGGTTGTCAACATTTTTTTGAAAACTGGCCTGCATATCAAAGAGATCTGATTTGATATTCAAAGTCCTTTGTACCATGGCAGTCTTTTTTTTTGCAAACTAAATTTCAGCTAAAAACCTGAGGTACATATTAATTTTCATTTACAGCTAAATTCTGGAAATTGAAGCTTTTTTCATCCATGCTCTGAATTTATGCATTAAATAATAATAATAATAAAAAACATTTACTGTATCATAAGTTTAGCAAAACATTCAGGAACAAAGTAAAAGAAAATAAGTCACAAAATCCATACAATATTATTCCCATATATATGGTTAAAATGTTCCTAAATTAAAAATTTTTAAGCAAATTTTCTTATAAGGTACCAACTACCACATGTGTTTATTTACCTACAGAAACAGCTAAAGTGGCTGAAAATAGATCAAAGGTTTAAACTACCAGCTATATCTGTTTACCTACACTGATTATAGCTAGCCTAATGTAGGTCAATCATGTGACTCAAGCTTCCACCTGGTTTTCGTCAGATTCAGCCGAGCGCTTTGTTTACAGTGAGTGCAGACCCGCATTTCAGAATTTCATTCAATATATCTGGAAAACTACTGAAGGGAACTCTTTCAAACTGCACATTGATATAGTTCAGGATAACTTTTTTTATATTTTATTTCATATTTGCAATGAGTACCTTTTACTCAGGATTCATTATATACACTATATTACTTTTTATACATTCATAAGTGTGAGGAAACACATAAAACTAGCAATAATCTACTTTTTACTCTTCAAATTAAAAATAAAAAAACAAGAAAAACAGAAGAATTGTGAATGAGAACCAACAAATTAACGTTTTATTAAATCAAGTACATTAAAGTTTCAGAACTTGGCAGAATTTTAAACATCCCAAATTATGTATAAAGTAAAACAAAACTTACTACTATCTATAAATATCTAAAAACTGTTTGGAATAAGAGAGAGTATTTATTACATTACAGGACAATTCATGTTCAAAAAGCCTGTAAGGAATAATGTCAAACAATGTGTTTCAGAGGTGTGAAACTATGAAATAGCTTGAATGATCAAAATGAAAATATGTAAAAACACTTTAAACATATCTTTAAAATTTGTCATCACTATGTAGAAGTCTGTATGAGTGTGGAAAATGAATGATGCAGAAATAAAAAATGAGAAAAAATGAGCTTCTGTTTGATGTGTTGCTTAGCTTGTTTACTATTTTTGTGTTTTTTTTTATATGGACATTTAAACTCATCTATTTTGATAATTATTATAAATATCCTTTAGTTTGTGAGAAATAAAGATGAAATGTGAGCAGTGTAGGTATGCATAAGCTGTGACGTCTACCGTTACCTGTTTATAAACTGCTTTTATTTATCTTGGACTTTGCTAATTGGTATATTTGTTTGCTTGTTTTTATCTTTTATTATTTTAGACATTACTGTATTTTTATTGTTTTGTTCTCAGTTTAAAATAATAAAAAAATAATAATTTGTATTATTCTGTTAGCAAAGTTCATGTTTATAAAACCAATTTCTACTCCACATTCTAATTGAGCTAACTCTGACTAGTTTTGTCCCCCTATGAATATTAGATTCATAAAAGTTCACGTAACACTGAACAACCTCAATCAAGTCATTTCATTCTAGTGAAACTTGCTCTAATTAATAAAGTTATTTAGTTTCATTTAATTATTTAACACAAAAGAAAGAACATTATGTTGTTCGCTGAAGTGAAAAAAAATATTTTCTTTATCCAAAATAGGAGATATCCAGAACTGAATAAACAGTCAGTGAGCTTGCTAAATATTTGAATGAGGTGTTGAAAGAAAAAATTACAGAGCAGCTTATCTCACTTATGATGTTGATTACATGAACACAACTCGGAGGCTCTTTCCAAAATTCTTCCAAATTGAAATGAACTCCTTACTCACAGATTTACTTAAAGTAAGTATAGTTTTGCTTTGCCACTTATTTATAGGCAGAGTTAGAGATCTTCAGACTGAACAAATCAGCCAATCTCCAACTTTCTGACTTTATTTTAATAAATTCTAAATGTGGGAGAGGCCCTGCCCCTGTTAACAGGATTCCTACAATACTGTGCTGCAGTCTGCAGCTTTAAAAAGCCTAATGATAACCAGGAGTGGCTTCTGGAACTAGAGAAATTCTGTCTCAGTCCTCCTTTACCCCTTACTGACAGCCCGAGGCTAAACTAAACGATCTACCAATGCAAATCGCTGTCATTGTTGTGAGAAAGAAAATCTGCTGGTAAAGGCCATTCCTTCCACCCTTTTCCCCTTAAGGCCACCATGCCACTGCTGGGTGACCACGGTGCTGCCACTGAGGAATTAGCAGGGAGATTTGCAGTGGGATTAATATCTCTTTCGTCAAGCAATGCAAAAAGGCAGCTGGGGCGCTTCGGAGTTCCATCTAATTAAACACTTTGGCTGGTTAACTTGTAAGCTTGATCAATTGTTTAAATCATTTGTGTTGTTTTAGGATTGCTCGACCAGAAAGTGATAGTGAAGTCAAAGGGGATACTGAAACACTGAACAACTTTCTTCATCATGCAAAGGCTCACTGGTGGGTCAAAAATTCTAATATTTAAATATCGTCAGATCATGGACACACAACTTGTACATTTTTGATGTGCAGAGTAGACAAAATAAATGAGCATTCTAAGGTATGGATGATATTAAAAAATATATTTTCAATCTGCAGATCTGGGGATGATTTTGATCAGTATATAAAAACATACAAACAAACACATTTGAGGAACCAAGCATGGTTGCTTGTTAACACAACTTTTGCCAAACAATTTCCCGCTCATAATTAAATCAATAAGTTAACTGTTGACAGAAGTTATGACACACTATGTCTGCTACTTAGTAAACATATTATTAGTCACTGATGTGTGTGTGTGTGTGTGTGTGAGTGTGTGTGAACTGTCAACACCATGTTAGCACTTTAAGCACAAATGTCATTCTGTCAGTCTGAATGAAAGTGAAGTCAACAGCAGGAGCAACAGCACTGCATTTCATGACTAAAAAAAAATAGCTTCCACTAATTAGTCAGAAACCCCATGAGGAGTTTTCAAAAGTTCTTAAAATCAAGACTGACATTTGAAGTTACCGAAATACAAAACAGTGAGCTTTATGACTAATTTAGCTTCAGAGATGTTGGGCCTTACTTGGATAAACGATGATACAGCAAGCTCTGCGCTGCACCTGCTTTGAAGTAAGTTGTCTCCATTTCTAGTTTTTTTTTTTCTTTTTTTTTGAAGTGTGGAGGTTGCATGGAGGCTATTGTTTCTGAAAACTCTATAGAGGGATGCTAGATGGATACACCCACCATCAAAAATTGAAATTGAAAAGAAATATCAGTGACAAATCTCTCTGGCTGAACCAAAATCGTTCATCTCTTTCAGTGAGGCTCTGAACTTTGCTGACCTCGCTTCAGAGAGTTCTGCACATTTCTCCAGGCTAAATATCGACTCAAAGTTTCAACTCTCTCTCATGTTGCTCAGAGGGAAAAAAAATAGGGACAATATCTTGCCCAGAGCCATCTGCATGACCTGTAACACAACACATCCAGGAGCAGTAAAAAGACTAACCTTCAGAAAGCAACAGTAGTTTGAGAACCAACTCACCATCAGCAGCTGCAGAGGCAGGAGCACACAGGTTCCCTGAGCCAGTTTTAACTAAGAATGAATTGGGGCCAAACTCATCCTCAGAGTCAGAGTCCTGGGCTGGCTGAGCCGCACAGTTACCTAGCAACCTTCCCTGGTTCTCATTGGCTGCAAAGGAAGGGGGAGGGTATGGGAGCTGCTCAACAGGGGAAGAGGAGGAGGATGAACAATGCAGCGGAGGACCTGTGGACCACAAACAGAGACAACACATGGGGGGGGGAATGAAACACCCAAACATGGGCAACATCACACAGAAACACACACACATACACACATACACATGCAAGACTTAACTCTGACACTTCAAAAACAAACAGGGACACATCTGCCTTTGTCTCCACCACCTCACCCCAGCTGGGAAGAACAATACAAAAAAACAAAATGACTTTGAGAATGAACAGAGACGACATATGCCTGGCACTGCTTTAGAAAAACAAAAAAACAAAAAACACCTTGTTAGGATGTTTGTTGCAGACAAAACACAAAGAATACCAGGTTTCAGAGTAATTAAGGAACAAAAAATAGAGGATGTTTGTATAAACAAAAAACAACAAAAACATTTTTGCATTAAAAGAGGAAGTGAATTCAGACTTTAGAAATAAAAACAAAATAAAAATGTATGTATCTTGTCCTTGGAGTTCACCTTTAATCTTTAAGGAAGTTGTTCTGGGCTCTTTGGTTACTATTTGTATTCTTCTTTTCTATTTGTCATTATTTTCCTTTTGCATCCAGTGAGGTTAGCTACAGTTCTGTAGACCTTAAACATCTGAATAATGTGTGCAGCTGTAGTCACAGGAACATCAAGCTGCTTAGAGATGGACCTATAGCCTTTATCTTTAACCTGCTTCTCAATAGTTTTCTTTCTAAGCTCCTGAGACAACTTTGTCCTTAGCTTTCTTTGCTCCATGTTCAGTGTGGTACACACCATGATATTAAACAGCACAATGACTACCATTTAAATAGGCAGAGTGACTGATTACAAGATCAAAGACACCTGTGATGCTGATTACAGGACACACTTTAGTTTAAGATGTCCCTGTGGACAAATTATTTTCAATCTTTTCTAGGGGTATCATGCTTTTTGTCAAGGTCAGTTTCATTACTTTTTTTATATTTCTGTTGAGCCACAATTCAAAATCAATAACTGATTTTTATTAGTTGATTTTACAGTATTTCTTTTCTTCTTATTACTGCTTTTAGTTTAAGTAACTATTGTAGAATTTTATTTGTTTAACAAATGGATAAAAACAAATGTATCCACATCTGTAAAGTGATATTGAGCAGCATACACATGAATGATAGACTTGTTCATATGTTATAAGTTACCCCCTCCTGTGCAGTACCCCCTTCTGTGGAAATATATAAAACCCCTGCCATTCAGGAAAATGACTCAAACACAAACCAATCATTCATGCTTCCTCTACCCACTGTGTCATCTCTGTTTTCTTTCTTGTCATTTCAAAGAAAAAGACACACAGGAAACATCCTGCCCACCCAATTTAAAAACAGATCATAAATAATTTACAGTCATCATCATCAATAGCTTCTTTATGCCAATATATAGTCTAAATTTTCACTCTGTCATGGCTTATTGGTTTCAATCACATGCTGTTAGTGAATGGTAAATCTCCACACAGAGCTTCTATTAATGTGTGATTAACTTGTGATGCAGCTCCGCAGCACCCTGAAAATGACTACTTAAGTAACGCCACTGCAGCGCACAAAACCATTAGTTTGGAGCTCTCCTGCATCTTCCCATCAGTCCTTCACTCTTGATGTTGAAATTCCTGCTGACCTGACTGTCATTCATCAGAAGTGATGAATTTCCTCTCCTCCTGTAATGATCCCTGAAGAGTATTAAAACACGACTCACTGACTCGCATCTAATTAGGCAGCAATTAGTGATATTACCATATCAGCCAGAGCCCTGCACAAGCAGTAAATGTCCACTGCCACACAGCGTCTCAGTTTGGGCTTTATATAAACTTCACACCAGACACTTTATTTCTTTCTGTGTGTCTAATGCTTGTGCAGTAATGGGTGCAGAGAGACAGTGGCCCTGCTGAGGGTTAATGACCATGACACTGCTGTTCTTGAATGTAAAGTGATGTATAGCCCAGAAAGAAAAAAGCTGTTGAAACAGACTATTTTATCATCATTCCCTGATTCCCTCAAATACATTTCAGTAGTGTGTGCTCAAACAAAAAATGTCTGCTGAATCCAGTGCAACTTGATGAGCTGGTATCTGTCACTTTAAGAGACCAAGACTGAAATTCTTGGCATAAAAGACAAAGAAACGTTTTGGAGTGAAATTATTGCTTTTTTCCCCCCCTCAAAGAGAGAATTCATTATTAAGACAAAAAATGATTAAAGTCCACTAAAAAATGGTCAAAGTCATAATCTAAATTAGGTCAAGGTAGTTATGGCCAGCAGCTATTAGTCTCACACACAAAGGTTTTACTGTCTCCCTGAGTTTAATTAATGCTGCCTCAGGCTGTTCATGCCCAAGCCACGTGCACCTAAAGCCAGAGACAATTCCTGTGAAGGCAAAGAGGCTCCAGGTTGAGATAGGCGGACAAGTTTTTCTAGCTGCCAGAGGTGATTTCTTTTGCCTTCACTCACTATATTACAGCTATAAAAAGGAACCTTTACTTAAATGCTCCTGGACTATGCCCGACAATGTTGGGAAGAGCCACTTACAGCCTGGTTTGGCTTGAGTGCAAATGCAGTTCTCCTCCCACAGCATTTATGGCCTTAATCAGCTCATTAGCCACCCAATTAAATCAAAAGACAAAGAACATCTGTGACAAGCTAAAATGAATCTAATGATACTGACACCCCATTTCTTTCTCCCTAAAAACAATGTTTAACCTTTGTTTTAATAATTAATTTTATTATTAGACTCATTTTATGGTCAAAATACCAAAAACTAAAACGTAAAAATTGTGAAACCATACATAACTGTATATCCTGTTTGCTAATCCAATTAATTTTGAATATTGCTGAAATGTACTTTCAAAATTGCAAAAGTTATAGAATTTGCATAAAAGAAAATTAGATGATATAAGAAAGATGCAAAACTTTAACTAAAGGTTTAAATAAACATCCTATCTATTCATCTTCTGCCACTTATCCATGGTCGTGTCCAGGAGGGAAACCAGACAACCCTCTCCCTCTTCAACTTCTGCAGGGGGATCCGAAAGTGCTCGCCGACCAAAGAGGATATTTAATCCCTCCAGTAAGTTCTAGGATTGCCCTGGGGTCTCCTCTCTCCTCCAGAGGGAAGTGCCTGGGAGGCATCCTAATCAGATGCCTGAACCACCTCAGCTGACTCCTTTCCATGTGGAGGAGAAGTGGCTTCACTCTGAGCTCCCCCTGGAAGCTCATTTCAGTTGCTTATATACGGGTTCTCATTTTTCTGGTCATGATCCATACCTCCTGACTATAGGTGAGGGTTGGAATGTAAAACTGACAGGTAAATAGAGAGCTTATTCCAGAGCATTCAACATTTTTCTGGTTGAGAATCATGGCTTTGGACGTAGAAGAGCTTCTCTCCTCCCAACTACTTCAAACTTGGCTGCCACCCACCCCAGCCCATGCTGAAGGTCATGGCCTGAAGACGGCAACAGAACTACATCATCTGCAAAAAGTAGAGATGAGACCCTGAGGTTCACAAACCAGACACCCTCCTCCCCATGAATACACCTTGTCCAACGCCAAAAAACGAGACTGAAGACATGGATCAGAGTTCAACATGTATCAGGAACAGCTCAACTTTGTGCCAAGGATGCAAATTCTACAGAATCCCCACACAATGCCTAAAGTATTATGATTATAAGTCTTTTTCAGTTTCAAAAAACACATGTAGACTGGAGAGTCAAACTCCTATGAGGGGGTCATGGTTTAAATAAAAAAAATAAAAAAGAAACATTTTTCTTAAAAAAGAAAAGAACAAATAAGAAATAGCAACGATGCATAATATAAAAAAATCGTTACAGTTTACATAAACTAGGGAAGTTTGTGTGACAAGCTGTACTTGAACATTTTAGTTGAAATGAATGGTATTCATTTGGTGGCTGATGAAACAATTGTGATCACTTTGAAACCACTATATTTTGGCAAAACACAGTTAGTGCAAAGCAAATCAAATAAAACGACCTATAAGATGTCCCATTAGTTGAGTAGCACATGGGCAAGAGTGCCTTCGGCAATGAACTGTAGTTCGATTCCCATCGACTAGATCAATACTGCATGCCATTCTCTACATTTCCAATCTATCTGTTCTGTGCCTCTCTGAAAGACAAAACATATACATCTTTGCACTATGCTTGCAAAAAAACAGGGATTATTTTTACATGATATGGAACTTTATAGCACAATGTTCTGATGTTGTACATATATCAATTAAGGGTGATACATATCTGTACCTACTTATCAAGTTAAATCTGAGCTTTTATTCTTTACAATTTTGCTTCAGTCCTAAAACCAACAACAAATTAGAAACCTAAAAGATGCTTCAGTCTCTGTAAATTATACCTTTGGGTGTCTTTTTAAGCAAAGTAATGAGTGGAGATGGTTTTGTTGTTTACGGTGTATGCAGCTACAATAACGGCAGTCAGTGTGATAGGAAGTTACACAACAAAAAATACACTCTCATTCTAATTATCAGATTTGTGCATGCACAAAATGCTAGAACACCTACATAAATAAATATGTAAATTTTATTTATAAAAATGATCTTGGATGAGGCTAAAAGAGTAGAAGTTAAATAAGATAAACAGAAATTAAAACTTTAGAGAGAATGTTACCATGAGAAAAGAAAAACAACATATTTTATCCAGACTGTTGTAAACTTTAATTATTACATTTTCTTTTGTTTCTCTCCTAAAAGATCTTTCTGATTTTATGACCAACTGATAAAATGTCTGAAGCAACACACAAGAAGAATTAAATGCCTATAATTTCTTGAAGGAATGTAATTCACCTGTCAAATTTCATTCCAGAGTTTTAGACTAAAATTGTCTTGAAAAAATGTTGAGAAATAATAGAGTTATAGCTGTTTTGGTCAAACTTATTAAATTACATTATGTGCAATCTCATGCAATGTGGTCTTATTTTGTGTGATCTGTTAGCACTTGAAAAATGTGTTGTGAATGACTCTCAGTTACTACCCCAACAAAAATGATATCTGTAAAGTTCAGTAAGGTATAACCATTTTTGTGAAGGGTAAGGCTGATTAGCTGTGGCAGCCATGTTAAACTGGGTTGACTCCAAAGGTTAATCAGTTGTGGAGGTACTTCCAGTAATTACTTTATGAGAGTTTCATTGGTGTTTATCCAGTGGTTCATAAGCTATTTTGCAAACAGACAAACAGGATTGACTCCCTGACTCTGATGTAAAGGTTTTAAGCAAAAATGTTGCGTGATTATTACACTCAAGATTTTTGTTGGGGAGTTTGGTTAACTAATACCACACAAAATTGGAGCTTAATATCTGTAAATTGGCTGAGTTACAGCCATTTTTGTATTTTCGAGCGTCAGCTGGCTGTGGCAGCCATGTTGAATTGGGATGACTTCAAAAGGTCATCAGTTGTAGATGTGCACCAAATAAATACTTTCTGAGAGTTTCATTAAAATTTATCTAGTGGCTCACAAGATATTTTGCTAACAAACAGACAGGGTTGAATCTAATAGTTCATGGCAAAGTTTTAAGAACAGATCTCATGCAATCAATTACTGCTCAAAATGTAAGTTGGGGATCAATTTCAGCTACTTCATCACCAAATTTTACATCCATATCTGTAAAGTCTATGAGTTATAGACGATACTGTGTTTTTAAGGTCAGTTAGCTGTGGCGGCCATCTTAAATCTGGTTGACAACAAAAATCATTTAGTTGTAGATGTACAGTTTATTTAAAATTCATCGAGTGGTTCATGAGACATTTTAACAGTACAGACAAATAAACACACGCACACAAGCATGGGCAAAAAGAATTGCCATTTTTTCCTTCTGGTTGGCAATAATGACAAAAGTTGTCACTTTTCAAACTAGCAACATGTTAACTAAAAGCTAAAGTTAAATGGGCTACATGAACACCTACGATACAGAAAAAGGTGAAGCAGCAACGTGACTACATGTTGACAACAAGAATTACGTTCGGTCAAGGACTTCAGCTGCAGGCAGCATCTTAACAAAACACAGTGTATATTTGTGGTTCAGTCATCAATTTAAAAAAAAAAAAGAAAAAAATATCCTTGGGCTTTCCTGTTCTATCAAGTAAAGACTAATGAAGCTTACAGGACACGGAGGTGTGACTCAGAGTTGTACCGAGCCTACATCATCATCAGAAATTTTCTGCTAATGCAAAACTCACATTGTGTTGAATCTTTATTCTACTACTGACTACAACAGTCTGAATGTAGCTTTAATGTTGTCAAGATACAAGAATGTTTACCTAATGCTGATCCTTGTTCACACTTAAGTATTTTACAATGACACACAGGCAAACAGGAGGGAAAAACATTCCAGTGTGTTAACAAATTGACTTGGACAGTTGCGTGGTAACATTTGAACAAGGACGCGTGAAAGGTTGGCAGTTTGTCATTGCCAGATCAGTAAAATGTTGTGCAATTTGCTCCCAGCATCAATTTTGTTATCCAGTGTGGGCGGAGAGGGATGCACTCCAAGATGTGATGACATGCTTTTGTCATTTCAGCTGTTGACGCTGATAAATTCTCAACTTGTTACTATTAGCAGCACAATCAAAGGCCAAACTGTAAATATCTTCATCTTTTATGTTTTCTAATAAGTGTCTAATTGTAACAAAATGAATCATAGGGAACTGAACTCCTTGTTTGATTCTAGAAGATGTTTTACTTTTCATTTGTAGCAAGTTATTATTGAATTTTGCTACAGTTTGTAATCATAATCCAAAACATAGTGTCTGCATTATGAATATTGTTGCTTTTTTTTATATATTTATTTTAAAAGGAAAGAAGTTGTATAAATCAGCAAATAATCTAAAACCAAATGCAATCTAATTCTTACTATTTTAACAAACACAAAAATTGCTAAATCCCAGTCTGATATTGCATCCCCAACTAATACTCTAAGCACTAACTGACCGAGTAAGATCTGGTTTTAAAACTTTGTCATTAATAATTGGAGTCAACTTTGTCTGTTTGCAAAACATCTCATGAACCACTAGACTGATTTGAACGAAATCCTCAGAAAGTCATCATTTGATGTACATCTACAACTGATGAAATTTTGGAGTCACTCCTATTCAACATAGCTGCCAAAGCTAATCTACATTACCCAATACAAAATGGCTGTAACTCTGTCAATTTCACAGATATTGAGCTAACATTTGGTGTGGTAGTAGCTGACTGTCATTCACAACATATATTCTGAGCACTAACAGATTATTCAAGGTAACTCAATATCAAACAGAGATACCACATAATGTTATTTTTAAGTTTTGACCAACATACCTATAACTCCATCAATTCTCAGTATAAGATGATCTTAATCTTAAACTCTGGCATGAAAAGCAGTGGGCGATATGCATTCCTTCAAGGCTAGCCCTTTAACTAGTTGAGTTTAGTTGAGTTTTGCTTTCTACCAGGTATTCCTCTTTAAAATTTATGAGCTTTAAAGTTGCTTTAGCATCCTCCATTCCAGTCTAACTTATGATACAACTTTGTTCCCTGGTTCTGGTTGTCATATCTATATTTATTAGTGAGAATCAGGAGTTTGTGGATATTCTTGGTGATTCAAAAAAAATTGAAGGAAAAACTAATACAAGAAAGCCTTTTTTTCCCTGTGACAGGCAGTATTTGAGCTCTGTAAGGTTAAACAAGCCTGTGATCTTTTTCACCGCTTTAGCTTTGGACAGAATTTCAAATGTTGTCAAAAAGTTCTGTTAAAGGCTGCTCTTGTATTGCTGACAGTTTTAGAGTTTCAGCACCTCTCAATGAAATCAAGCCCTGCCTTGTTGGGTAAAAGCGCGTACAAATGTGAGATTTCAGAAAATTATAAGTTAAAGACAGTGTTAACCGGATTATTTTCTTTGAATAAAATGTAAGTATTTAGCTTTGCACATTTTTCTCCAGTTACATTTTTGAAACTGACAGAATTTTGTCCCT
>JAOXNZ010000091.1:4658362-4673835 GCA_028566095.1 Kryptolebias brasiliensis
ACAGACAGACAGACAGACAGACAGACAGACAGACAGACAGACAGACAGACAGACAGACAGACAGATAGATAGATAAAGATGGGAGATGTGTTTCTAGGCTTGACATACAATCCTGTCTTTTCACTTTAAATACCAGCACTGGTGTTCTTAAATGGACCATTAGGAATCATGTACTCCTGTATTTGGAGTTGCCTGCCTTGACAGCGTTTCAAGCTAAATATTCCCTTGGCTCCTAAATATCACAGTTCGACCTGCTGTGCATTTAGCTGTCATGAGTCACTTGTGTTCTTTTGTCATCCACGTAAGGACTAAAAACACCTGGACTGCTTGAATTTCTTTTTGAATGTTTCCAGTTCATTTTGGTGGTCTAATCAATGGATGCCGTTTTAAAGATAGAGATAATGTCCTCCTATCTAATTAAAAGTAAACATTATCATTACATTTAAGTCACATTAACAACCACTTTTATGTATGTAAAATATGGAAGCCTAAAATGCTTTGTGAATAGAATATTATTCAAAATCCACTGTGCCTACATGTGCTTGACTGTATTTTTTGGATATGTTTCTTTGAAAAAAAAAAAAAAGCTGATCACAGGCCAGAGGAATAGAGGTTAAAGAAAAACCTCCAAGACTCCCTAAATTTGTTTGTCAATTAACGCCTACATCTTGAATCTTAAACTGCTTCACATCAAATCTGATAAACTTTAAAGCCAAAATTATCATCTTTTTGTTGATTATTGTAAATGCTTTCAAAAACATAAATGAAAGAATAAAGCTTTTGCTTAATGGCAACCATTTTAAACTCATGTCTGTAAATTTAACAATTTGAACTTTGAAAGGGCACAACTACATTATGTTCCCATCAAAATCATCATGGTAAAAGTGAAGGAAAGCACTGCCAGGTCATTACAGGTCATAACTACCAAAGTCATTTTTTCCAAAGATATAATTCTGCCATGAGAATGTAAAAGGTACAGAAAAAAATCTAAAAAAAACACTACAGAATTACCTTTTAGTTTGGTTTTAATATGTTAATGACTGCATTTCAGCATGGCATTTTTTTCTGTGTTTTTCTGTTTAAAAAAAAAGATCAATTTGGTTTAAATTCAGCTCAAATATAAACTTGTGAAACAATATTCTGAAAGTTAAAGAGGAAATATTTGCCATTTGATAATCTTTGCTGCTTAATATTCCAATAAAGAAATAAATGTATTAAGCAAAGGTTTTGAACAAAGATATCTGTCTTTCTGTGTTTCAGTTTAAAAGAGTCAAAAATTGATAAACATTGAAAATATTCTAATAAAAAGAAAAGCTCAGAATTTATTTGAATTTATTTCATACACAAAAACAATTAAGAACTGATTACAACAAGCGTATACCCATCAATTTTATATTTTTGCTCATAAATATTTAAGAGATTTAGTGGATGGAAACTACGGTTCATTTCACACTGAAAACACGTGAACAGGCTGAGGATCCAAAACAGAATTAATACAAAGAACATTCAGAGCTTAAACTCTGAGAAACTTAACACTCCATTTTTTTAAGCTTGGAATTGCCTCAGTAGACCCCATGTTTAAATGACCAAATTTACAGCAGAAATAAACAACCAAAAAGTTCAGTTTCTAAAGCTTTTGCTGTTTTTAATTTTTTTATAACAGCGTCAGAAAACTGTCATTTGTGTAAAGATGTAATTTTCATGTTCTCGCTTTTACATTACTAAATAGGGACGCAAGATGAGCATGAGAACGAGCAATTATACTATCACACATCTTTGGATTGTTCAAAAAACTGGAACATGAGAAGAAAATCAAAAAGGAACAAGAAGAACATCCAAACTTTACACAAAAAGACCGTCTGTCACTCCCTCTTCCACTGGCAGACCTAAAATTGGCTTGCAGTGAGATTTGAAACCTTTTGCACTAAACCTTGAGAGCTCGACCGCTGATGTAAAGACGTGGCAAGCATGCACCATACAGGAAAATCAGTTGCAACAACAGTTTTCAAAATCAACAAAGAACCGTCGCAGTTTCTCAAGATGAATGTTCCGAAAAGAAAAACACAGAACAACCAACACACTTTAGGCTTCAAAAGTCTCATTCTTTTCACAGTGGCATTGCAAGAAACTATCCTATTTTCCCTCAATTTTATATCCTCAGCTATACTGCTGTGCTTCTGAATGTGGAACCGATGTGCCTTGCTCACTTTTACACTCCGACAGGTTGGATATGACGCCAGCATGGGGGTCCAACTGGAAACCAATCATCACAAAATCTTCTAGAATGCATACAACCCAATGCTTCCTTACAATTCAATGCATATTTATTAAATTCATTGTTCTCACAAAACAAAAAAGTTTCATGGAGGTTTCTGATTTAGTTGCACTTGGTCCTCATACAATATCTGCCTGTACTGTGCATCTGCATGGGAGAAAAACAAACAAAAGAAAATGCTCTGCATCTGTTAGCACGACAAAGCACCATGCGGGCGACAAGTGCATCTTGGCAGAGCAAAGTCATCAGCAGCCAAAACCTTCTATTCTTGTCTAAATTCTTGCTTCCATTAGTTTTTTGGTTGAGCAGCCATGTGTTGATGAACTAGACTTCTGCAATATTTTAATTCTCTGGTGTGAACAGAAGTAAAACTAACAGCTACTACGATTGTTTTTTTTTGTTTTTTTTTTGGGGGGGGCAAAAAGAAAAAGTCAGAAAAAATGAAATCATGGTTACTCATGGTGAAAATCTGACATACAATGCGTTAAAAGCTTCTGCTAATAATTCATGCAAATGTTATGTTTATTGAAAAATAAATAAATTAAACGACTCTCTGCAGGTATTGCTTGTTGTGTCACTTTTTTGTAAGGGAAAGGTCAGCAGGTTAACCATCTGTTTTCAGTGATGGTATTTCATTTTTGAAAAAAACAGGTCTGTCACCAAATGTCATCTTACCACTTCTATGTTATCTCCTTACATTTTTTGCTACTTGTCATACTGACGCTATGTCTCTGACATGAGCAAACCGTTAGCTTCCTTCAGGCAGACTTGTGGGCTTTATTAATATTTATAGAATAACAGCTTAAGGCCATCCCCCTTGAGAGCTATCACTCCACTTTGCTGCCTAACACGTACAAAATATATTGACAACTGCTTTTCACATCTTCTCTTTCTTTGGAACATCCATGTGCAGGTGTGCAGCAGATTTTCAAAAACATGCCTTTCTGAAGAAATTTAAAAAAACTTTAGTTGTTTGATTTAACAACTTGCATAGTGGAGAAAATGTTAAATTAAATTTTGCAATTATTTGAAAGGCTGGGACTGAAAATTCTTGTTATTTAATAATAATAATAAAAAAACAGGCAGAATCTTAATGTCATTACATGGATGTCATGATTATTTGTGGCTGGATGTACAAATAGGCCCTGAAGTCTCAGAGTAATGCCAGCCAGTTCCAAGCAGCTTTTAGTCAAGTCTGGCCTGGGACTTTTACAATACCCTCATCCATTGTAAAGCTGAATTTTGACAAGAAAGTGACAGACATATGGGCACAATCTAAGGCAATAGTTTCCTTGCTGAGACACTATCTGATTGGATGGATTAGTAAAACTCACATAAAAACCCCTGCAAGATAATCTCATTGCTTTTCTGCCAAGATAACCATTTCCAGAGCCATCTGATGGCTAGAGGCAGTCTACACTACCCTATGATGTTGTGTGTAAGTGTGGCATGTTTACTAAGCATAAATTTAGTAAATCAATTCAGTAAATCAATTTAGTTTTATTTTTATAGTCCTGTTTTATAATAAAAGTCATCTCAAGGCACCATGTAGAAAATATAAACAGGTCTAATACAACATAGATAAATGATGGGCAGTGATTTTTGAATCAAAGTCTAGTTAAAATAGGTGAATTTGAAGAATTTGAAGAAGTTGTTTTACACTAGCACCTGCTGTGCTTTTTTTTTTTTTTTAGGTTTTGTTTTACCACCACACCTACTGCCCATCCCTGTCCCAGCAACAAAAGAAGAAAAGAAAAATAATTCAGTCCCAGGATCTTTCTGCCATTGTAGCTTATTTTGAACAAATTATAAAATAGAAAGTATGGTCAGGGGAGAGCTCAACTTTACTGCCAGAATATGTGCATGTCCCTCCATGTTGATCCATTAAACCAGTGAAAATGAAGGACTATAAAAATTCCCAGCTAGCAGGATTAGCAGCAGCACACGTCTCTGTATCACAAGCCTCTGTTTCATGCAAGGACTTTTTAGCTGCAAGACTTGGGGTGAGTAAACTTTATTTCACCACAAGTTCCAATCATATCATTTTTTTTAAAGCAAAAACCTTAAAACAGGCAACAGTTTTAAATCATAAAGCTTCTCTGCTTTTTAAACAGCTTCTTGTAGTGATGGCACTTGTACTATATTATTTAGCCCTGCATGAGTAACTGATGAAATAAGCATGTGTTTTGAGAAGAATGAATTGCTGCAAGTTGGTCTTATCTTCATAGCGGTGGCTCTTCGTTTTTGAAGAAAATTTTATAATTACAGACAAATTTGTTGAGTGTTTTTCCACAATATGCTCATCCATAAAATACAGTAATATTTGTTAATAATTTACAGATTCTGGTGAAAACAGTGCTTACATATTTTTTTTAAATAAGGTAACAACTGGCAGTGAAGTGTTGTATCTTCCATTAAACAAGTTAACATTCCTGATAAATCATATCCAAATGGCACTTTAAGAGCGCATACATGATTCTCACAGTAAGAGGGAAAAATTTGAAATTAACCACCATCCTCCAAACAAAAAAAAAGATAAAAATTCTTTAATTTATGGTTAAATACACACATTATAAGATCTGAAAATGTTGTATTACTTACTTTAAAGGATATCAAGTTACTTGTGTGTAAGTTGGAAGACAACGCATTATAAGACATTGACAGAAAGCTGGCACCAACGTAACAAAAGGAAATAACTCAGATGTGAAAATGCTTTAATTACTTAAAAGAGGGCTTAATAAGTGAGGAGTTTGATAAGCTTCCTGTCCTGTGCCTTCACTTTCATCTAGCCCTAATTCGTATCCTCTAAAAAAGGGCCCTGTCACAGCAATTACAGCTTTAACTCAAAGCTACAAATTAGCTAAAGATTGGAGGAGAATTCAACACTGAAGTCAGGCACTCTGAAGTTAAATCTTACAAATGGTCTCTAAAACTGTGGAGTAAAACTTTCACAACCATCCATTTAGTCATAGCTAGAATAAACATCTTGGAACCATTTTCATTATGTCGACTTTGACCTTCTGAAAATAACATTGTCAAGGGCAATCTAGCAAACCGCAGATTAATCTGTATACTAAAATATCTCCATACAGTATGATTTTACCTACCAATTAGCAAATATATTTACTTTATCTGTGTAAATACTAAATCAGAGACAACAGATCAGATTTCAGGCACTGCAGAGAGCTCAAACTTCATTGATCAGACTGAATATCAGCCATAGGACTTGATCCAAATAGAGTTTTATTTCAATAGATTATCCTCTTATAACATCGGTAGATATCCTTTCCCTTTCACTTTATTTTTAAAAACTGCAAGTCACTAAACTCCAACCTTGTTTACGCTTTTCAACTATCCTTTGTTAATGTGGTGAGCTGTATGGATATGAACAGTACTGCTGAAACAAGTAAATGTTATGGTTTGTTTATGAGCCCCACCACTCACTGCCATCACAGAGAAAATGCCATGTTCACAGCTAAATAACAGCACTCTGTTACAAAATCCAGGCACCGTTTTGTACCCGAGTAGGGTCCTAATGCTGTGGTGGCCTAATATAATTCCAAACATGACGCTGTCATATTGACTGCTAACTGTATATGCTGCTTTTTCAACTGTAAATCACTGGGGTTTAATTACCTGCAAATTGACTGCTGTTTCACTGTCTTGCATAAGATTGTCTTGGTCATGATGAAATGTCACTTGGGAGGCTGTTCTGATGGGACGATTCCATGATGCAGATAATGAAAGATGCCACTTTGTTAGTCTGATAGCTGTAAGAAATGTGATGGCTGTCAGCTAAATTGCCCTTATAGTGTTACTTTTAACTGTTGCAAGGACATCTTATTATTCCTGTCACTTTCCTGAGTTCATCATGAGCTGAGGACCTATAGTTAAACTGCTAGCTTTTTTCTGTCCACTGTGTATGGCTGCAGCAGGCCACAGTATATACCCACAACATTATGAGTGGGGCAATTTGCTGCAGTGCATTTAACTCAAGTGGTGTAAAACACATTGACCCGACAGCTGGGCTTAGTCAGTCTGCAAGCAGTATTTGGAAGCAGTTTGAAATGGTCAGCCTCAATTTCTCTCCATCGGTGTTGAGTTCTTTAGTGCATGATGGGCAATCAAACATAAAGGTTTGAGAGGCCAGTACTGCCAAACCTGCTCTATTAGGGCGAACTGTTTGATGATGCTTAGTTTGACATTTCATTTTTGAAGCATTTTCATGTTTCCGGCTGTCTCAGTTTCCCTCATTTCCATTTCATTTGCACATTTGCCAAACGTTTCACTCATTTATTTGAGGAAAACCTGCTGAACAGCAGATATATTTTTTTTATCAGTCACAACAAGCTTGAGTTCCATGATTGAGCAACATTAGACTGGCCGCAGTCTGCGTAGGTAAACAAATATGTGGAAATCGGACAGGCTTAGAATCTCAGATAAGACTTTTTGGTGGAAATATAGATGTAAATCTGCTGTTAAAAGCAAAATAAAAGATTGAGTAAGATGATTTACAAGAAAATATATAGAGGATCAAGCAGGGCGGTGAAGCACCATTAAGACAGAGTTCGGAATTCGAACATATGTGGTATTTGCAAAACTTCTGCTAGATTGGTAAATTTAATGTGTCAAAGTTTTGTTTTGTTTTTAACTCTAAATGCTTGGAATGTTCATAACTCAAATGATAATCCAGTCTGTGACATGCTTATGTTTATTTCAATTTAGATTGCTTAAAAAGCCTATCAGCATATTTTATTTACCAAATATGAGCTTAAATATGTACAAACACATTAAAAGTGTCAGACTTCTCATTCCCAAATGGTCCTTCCAGGGATGTTGCCATTGTTGATTTATTTTCAGCCACTTGGGCTGTTTCCTTACGTAAACAAATGCATGTGGTAGTTGGAATTTGGTCACACATTTTGCTTAAAGTTTTTTAATTTAGGGATACATTAGCCATTGATATAAATAAATTATTGAGCAGATTTTGTTTACCTTCTGAATTTATTTTTGACCGCTCTTCATGACTTTGCAATGAATAACTTTAAAACAGGAATCTGCTAAAATTATACCTATTGATCAGGTTAAGATTTTGATTTGATAAGAAAAATTTGTTCAGGCCAAAAAACAAAAATGTTGATTTGCAACAGTTAATTTGCAAGTAACAACTTTAACAATTGCATGAAAAAAGATGCAACATTTTGCTTTGTGTTTTAGCACATTGCTGTCAGACACCATTGCCACCAGTTCCTTGTAAACTCTGGCAGTCTTAAATATGGACAATTAGATCCTTGATTATGAAAATATGTCCTGGTGTTCAGGAAACATCATCTAAGAATATGGGGATAAGTTTTGGAAGCTTTATTTGCTCCAAGTGCACCTCTGAAATAGCTTGATGTTATTTGGCTCTGAACAATCACACAAGCCAACCATCAGATGTGATGACCCCACTGAGATGGCTGTTTCTCCCATTACCTTTCCAGAACATTTTTTTAAACCCAAAAGGGACTGTCAGGTGAAGCAGTACTCCTGCTTGCTATGTACATACTGTAAATCTCTTCAAATGTATGAAACAGGACTAAACCAAATTATTTCAGACTTATTGTGCATGCTTTGCCATTATAATTTGTGTTTTTATACAAATGTAGCCACACTAAAAGCAGGTATATGAGTTTAGTTTAGGTTCCCAACTTTCTGGTTCTCTTGTCAGTTCAGCTCCACGTGAACCAACTCATTTAGGCCCTTAAGATAAAACCAAGGTTTATCTCATGTTTCCTTGTGAGAGTTCACATACCGAAATATCCATCTAACAGAATAAAAGTGAATGTTGTAATTAGTAGATTTTGTTTTTGATCCTTTGGTGTAATAAAGAAACACTTTACTTTTTAAAATTTCCCTTTGGCTGTTTGTAAGTAAAATAGGAACAAAATCCTAAACAATTCGACATTATTTTAGCCAGTTTGCAGTCATAGTTAGAAACCTACTGCATAAATGACTGGTCTTAACATGTAAAATGTGTAGAATAATAGAAACCTACAAGTAGCCAGAGCAATGGTATAGAGCAAGAAAAGCTGTAATTTTCAATACATTTAGATTTTCTTTAAATTTGCTTTTCACAAAAAGCAAATCAAGTGTTTGGGAAATAAAATGCCTTTGCATCAGTTAGATTATGTGAATTTAAGAGCGTAGCTGCAAAGTTTTTCCAGTAAAAGTACACAAATCAGTCTGCAAATACAACAGATTCTTTTGTTTTGTAAACCATCCAGGTTTAATGCATTAGCAGTGCCCACCATGACAGCTTTGCTCTTACTTAAAACAAGCCCCATACCTCGAGGACAATGTTTCTGCTTTGCTATCTAAACTGCTATCAGTTAGAGGAGGAGGATAAGGGAATGTGGCAGATTATTTAGGGAAACCAAAACAGACTAAAGCTTTATTGTTGCACGGAGCAGACAGGAATATATCAAAGCAGGGTATGTAAGGATAATGAATACCACACCTGAGAATTATCATTTTAAGATGACTCTTATTGCTGCTGAAGAAAAATTGCTCCATGCAATGTTAAACACAAAGAAGAGTCTGTTGCTCTGGAAAAGAAACACTATCCAGTGTCTGGGGGTTGAGGTGCATAATTTCAGTCCCAGTCTCACTTCTCAAATACTTTAAGTGATTTTGACTTTTAGAACACAAAATGTATAATATTGAAAAACTATGGAGAAATATACAGATAAAACTGCAAAGAACAGGAAAATGTTGTATTTTTAACTCAATTAAACAAAAGGTCTTGGGTTTAGTAAGAGTTTTAGTGCACCTCTTGTAAAATCAAAAGCTGATTTCCTATGCAGTACATTATGTCTAAATTAATAAAAATGAAAAACGTGATAATTAGTCAACAGCACAGACTTCAGCTTTACGTTTATCTACAAATGTTCTACTTGTTTACAGACAAAAATAAATTTTAATTTAGGTATAACAACAGAGCTAGAAGTGGTTGTTTTTTAAGATCTCTTTTTGTGCAGTGTTTACTGACTCAAGGTTTTAGGGAACCAAAAATCACTCACTCAAAAGTCCTTTTTGCAAATGCACTACTATTATAAAATATTATAGACATTTTCTGGAGAGGTGGCATGTGAGAATACAAATATTCACAGTATTAACTTTGGACAGTTTGAAGGGAAAAACTCCACCAACCCTCTGAGCAAAATGTTAGAATGCTCAGCAGGTGAAACAATGTGTGAATAGAGCAGCAGATGTTTTGCAGATTTGCTGCTACCTTTATATGTTAGCATTAGGGATGGGCAGGGATTTTTGAATATTCAAAGTCTAGTTTGAAGAATTAATGTGACTGTCACGGTCATCTTATTTATTTATTTTACACCAACAGCTGGTAGTGACACGCCAAGTTGTTTCCTAATGGTGCTTTTCCAATCGGTTTGCTTTTTTTGACACAACACCTACCTAGCCAGCCCCTCGGAGCCCAGCTATTGTAGTTTATTTTGAAAGAATTATGAGGAGGAAACAATAGTCACAGTTAAGCTGTTCAGCTTTACTGCCAGAACGCGTGCATGTTGATCCATTGGACCGGTGAAAATAAAGAACCACACATAAAAACTCCTGGCTAGCAAAACTAGCAGCAGCACATGTCTATGTAACTGAAGCCTCTGTTCAATTAAAGGGTCTTTCAGCTGCAGGCTTGAAGTGAGTAAACTTTTTTTCACCACAAGTCTCAACCATGTGGACACGGTCCATTTAAATATTTCTATTTCAATATTCAAAGGAAAATTGAATAATGCCCAACAAATTTGAATAGTGTTTTGCTTAAAATGTCCCTCTCTAGTTAGCATGCTAACTCACATTTGGTTTAAAAAAAACAAACAAACTTTTTATTACACATGCAAGTTAGCATGAAAGAAAAGTTAACAGGAAAGACAGAACAGCTGCTTCATAATCTTTATCAATAATCAAGTCAGCACCAAATGTTAGAAATCTTAGTTGTCTGGATTTATTAAATAAAGGGCTGATCAGAACTTAGCGTTCAGAGGAAATCTGTGTCAATCAACAAAGAAAGGCTGCTATGCTACCGTCACTGGGTAACAGCACATGCTTTTGATTCCTGCAGTGTACTCTACTTGTGATAAAAGGCTGGAGTTGTTCTGTCAACATTTTAAAAATGAGGTGTTTGTGTGCATGTGCATGTGTCTGTAAAAAGGAAAGAGAGGGGAACTGCCTGGCTTTCATGTCCAATAAAGTGGTGTAATCGTGACAGCTACCCATTAGGTTTTTTGTGAGATAAATCACAAGATGACAGACTGCAGCTTTGACTAAACATAATGCTTTAGGCTGGAAAATACACCTCTCCTGTTGCTAAAAAGGCAGGTATACAGTGAAAACATGATATGGAATTTACCTGAAAATATCAGATGTAGTGTTTTTACCAAACTGACACATCAGTCGTTTAATTTTAAGATTATCTGCTGTGCAAAGCAACTGAAAGCTGCTTACATTACACCATCTTTAGGACCATTCTCCCCCAACTAATCAAGGATAACGTTCTCTTCTCTCATCATCCACTGTATCAGTTCCTCTCACACACAGCCAGTGGCTCCCTAGATGATGGTACAGTTCTCATAACAATTATTACTTCAAATACACAGTATCCCCTGAGAAACTCCAGGGAGAGAGAAGCATTTCATTGTTTCTTCCTTGTCATCTTTCTGCCCTCGTACACTCACAACATCAGTTCAAACACGACGATCGTTTATGGAATATAACAAGGTCCAGCTGCAACTTGCATGTTGTCCTTCTACGAGCATCTTGTTTCCAAGGAAAATAACTGTGCATTCAGCTCACAATAAAGCAACAGCTAAGGTAAAAAAAGACGAGCAACAGATTTTTCATTTGTGACTACAAAGGGTGGGCTGCTCCCCCTCTTCTCATGCAGAGAACTTGTGCTGAGGCGGCTTCTCAGAGCTCATCAGCACGACAAAGACAACTGGGAGAATGCAGTCTTGTTCTACAAAGGTTAACCTCGAGGGGACCTAACAACTTCAGACTTCTCATTTGGTGCTTCCACCAAACACTTGCCACAGAGGATTGAGGGCCCCTGGATTCCCCTGGATTTAACCTCTAATATCTGAGGTCACACCCCCCCTCCCACTATGGTCAATGGTGACACTTGTGAGTTCAAACACCCACACCCCTCCCCATGCACACAGATTTTAGGTCTGGATGTCTGCAGCATGTCCTGGGAAAACTTTGACTATTAATGTAGAATACACTGCAGCAAGTTCTTTCTTAAAGGTACTCATTGGAAAGTCATGAAGACCGGTCAAAAAAAAAAAGTAAAAAATTAAAATCTGCACACTTTCTTTTTTTTCATATCGATAGTTAGTGTGTCCTTAAATTTAAAATTTGTCAGCAAAATTTGTGAATAGCTGCCATCTTGATGTATTGGTACATGTTTAGATTTCCTGAGTAAAGTATGCAGATAAAAATGTTTTGATTACATTGAGTGCATACCTGCATTTCAGAACTGCAAATCAATATATCTGGAAAACTACTGGAGTAAACTCTTTCAAACTCTGCTGTTTGATATAGTTCACCCCGCTTCTCGCACAGTGACTGCTGGGGATAGGCACCAGCTCCCCGCAACCCAGAAAGGAGAAAATGGATGGATGGATGAAAAGATAGATGGATGAATGGATGGATGGATATAGTTGAGGATAACCTTTTTCTCTGTGCAATTTCCTAGTTTGCATGAGTACCTTTAATAAAACTGTCATTTTAACTCTTGACATTTAAAGGGGAAGCGAGTAATTAAAAATTAGCTTGAATGGTTGACTTCATAAATTTGTAAAATTTAGTTCACTTCACGTTTTACATCTTGTTAATTATCATGAGGGAAAAAAATCTTTTACCAAATATCACTTTGATGATCACAAGCAACATGAGTACTACTACACTACTATTCTCAGAGGTGTAAGTCTAACAACTTGCTCGATATGAGTGCAAAGCTGATTGATGCAGTGTGTAGGGCCCCAAAAACGACTCCCAGGGGTATCCCTCCTGTTCTTATTCCTCCAGTCTCAAATACTTGCATGAACTGCATTATACATCTGTGTTGTCTTAATTTATTTCTGTTATTTTGATTGGTTGGATTGTGAACCCTTGTGATAATGTGATTTTAAAGGCTTTCCCTTCATAAATAACCAATAAAAAAAAAGTCCAGTGGTATTATAATAAATTCAGCATTGGATTTCATATGACTTTAATTATAAGACTAGGCTGCAGTTTCGTTTTGATTTATTGGAAACCGTGGCGTTTCTTGGAAGCAGATTTGTTCATGAATTTTATTCATGTTATTATTACTACTGTGCTGCAGTAAAACTATCAGCTATGCAGTTTTCCCTGGGCCCTGCTCTTTGAAAAAAGCAGCACAGAATCCACTGAGGTGGAGCTGCTACCACACCAAATGCTACTACAAAGTTGAACAGGAACCCACCTGTAAAAAAATATTAAAAATCAGGTGGGAAAGAATAGTTTTAAAGCAGACCAAACCCAAGGCAGTTCAGTATTTTATTATTATTGCTCTAGTTGCAAACATTAAATAGGAATAAAATGTAGCTCCCTGCTCATATAACACAAGGTTAGTCAACATCAGGGTATTTTGAAACACCAAAATCCGTAAAGCGGCACCTTCTCCATACTGTTTAACACCCTTTGGAACACCGTGCACCCACTATTATTATTATTTTATGGACTTTTTTTTATCCTTTACTAGCAACCAGATCCGCACTGAGCAGTCCTAAATGTTGAGCCGGGTTCTGAACCCTTCCTAAAGCCGGGAGGCAGGTAAAGCACCCCTCACGAAGCACCGCTTCATGTGTCCGAGGCAAACGGCGCAGAGAACCGAACAAACGCCTTTAGAAACCTGCACAAACAAAACGCAGCGCTCTGAAACTGATCACCGCGGCTCCCTGCATTACAGCAGGTCCCTGTTTTCTGCTCTGCGTGATGCATGTGTGCAGCTGTCCGTTTGTTTCTGCCTCACCGGCAAAAAGAAAATAACAAATCTGAAATTATGAGCTTACCATTCTGAAGACACGTCCATCGTAGCAGGCCCGTCCCGTTGACAATTTACCAGTTTAGTCTGTTAGCCTCCAAAAGCCTTTTTTATCCCTCTGCTTGTTCTTTTCTTCTTCCCTCGGTTTAATAGTAACCAGAGCAGGCGTATTTCCACTATGCACGACACGATACGGCACAACCCTCCTCCTCCTCCTCGTTCTGCTGCTGCTGCTGCTGCTGCTGCTGCTGCTGCTGCTGCTTACAGCGCACTCAGAGGGGCGCACATGGATGAGAAAGGCAGCCGTCCGAGACGCCCATTAACAAGCGCAGCCCCCGAGACTGAAAATCCTCCGGGAGAAATATGGGAGATAGCTCCCCTCAACTCAACACAGAGAGGGAGATAAGGTGACGCGCCAGCCCGATATATGCTGAGGCTGTGTGCTCCCTCACGATTTACAATTACGACTTTTTAGGGGCGCGAGGATGAGCGAGAGAGCGCGAGCGGCCGCGCGAAGTCGCCCCCTTCGGTTAAAGCTTTCAAATTTCCGCCCGGTGTTTTCCTCTGGAATAGATGTCATAATCCTAAAGGGGATTTTCAAAGTCCAAAGACTTTACGTGATTAACCTTGAGCGCATTATGTTTAATACTATTTTCCCTCGCACGGGCTTTTCTAGAAGAAAAACACACCAACAGATGAGCTAATTAGAGTGAGAAAACAATTAAAGGTAGCCTATTCACTGCATATATGAAATCAAACATAAAAAAGGTAATCCTGAACTATATCAAACACTGCAATTTTAAAGAGTTTACTCTAGTAGTTTTCCAGCTATATCTAATACAATTCTGAAATGCAGGTCTGCACTCAATGTAAACAAAGCTGAATCCACCAAAAACCATGTTGATGCTTGAGGCACATGATTGACTTACATTTGGCTAGCCATAGTCTGTACAGGTAAACCAATATGACAGACAAGCAAAGAATCTCCGAAGAGACTTTTAGGTGGAAATATAAGAGTAATGCTGCTAAACAAGAAAGAATGAGTAATACGCCTGTCAAAAAGGACCATAAAGACAGAGCTCTGCATTCAGACTCACACAGCTTTTGCAAAACTTCTGCTAGATCAGTACGTTTAACGTTTGACCTATTTTTAGTCACTTCAGTTGTTTTTGTTGGTAAACAAACGCACATGGTAGTTGGCATCTGGTCACAAATTTTGCTTACAAATTTTCTATTTAAGGACACCTTAAACATATATTTTTTGAAGAAATGTGTTTTTTTCCAGTTTTATTTTTGATGACTTCATGACTTTGCAATAAGTATCTTTAAGGAAAAGGCTCCGAGTCAAGTATTAGCATCAATAGTAATTTTAAATTATAGGTCTTCCTTAAGGGTATAAGACACCATTTGTGCAGCCTAATTGGAAATGTTCTATCAACATTATTGTAATCAATTTTATAATAATAATATAATTATTATTGTTGCCCACAACCTCCAGCAAAAGTAGAGGAACAATGTTTTTGCCCCAGTTTCTGTGTGTGTGTGTTTGTACAGCAAGCAAAATAGCTCATTATTCACTGAATAGATTTTAGTGTAATTTTCAAAAAGTAATCATTTGGCTAAAAACTTTTGGAGTCAGTCCGAATTAAGATGGTCGCCTTAGCAAACAAAAAGATATTGACTTAAACTTTAGTGTGGTATTAGCTGCCAGTCAACACATACTCCAAGCTCTAACAGATCAAGCAAGATCCCATGAGATATCACAATATTTCAATTTCAAGGTTTGACCAAAATGTCTAAAACTCCATCTTTTCTAAACATAAGATGATCTTAGTCTAAAACTCTTGCATGAAAGGTGACAGATGATTTGGATTCCTTCAGAGATGCTAGGCCTTTTGTCCTGATCTTTTCTCTGTAAAGGCAATAGTCATGCTTTTTATTTCTCAAATCAAATGTAAGTCATTTTGACATACTATGCTACATAGTCATAATCAATTTTTCTTCCAAGTATTGTATAACAATATTGTTTATTTATTGCATTACTCAGATTATTCCTGAAATCCATCCATCCATCCATTTTCTTTACCCACTTTTTCCATTCCGGGTCGCGGGGAGCCGGTGCCTATCTCCAGCAGT
>JAOXNZ010000091.1:4686069-4696349 GCA_028566095.1 Kryptolebias brasiliensis
TTTTACAAATAAAACAGTTTCTCTGAGTGTAACCAATTGCTTTGAGAAGTTGCCTGACCACTTTGTCTTGGTCTTTCACATTAAATTCCAATGAAATATATTTATGTTTGTAATGTGATAAAATATGGAAAACTTCAAGGGGTATGAATACTTTTGCAAGCCACTGTACATCTTCAACTGATTAACATTTGGAGTCAATCCCATTCAAGATGGTTGCCACAGCTAAGCTACCTTAACAGATTTTGAGTTAGAATTTGGTGTGGTAGTAGCTGATACTCATTCCCAATACATATTCTAAGCCCTAAGTGATTGACCAAGATCTCATGAACAGCTGGATAGATTTTATTAAAACATTCAGAAAAAGGTTATTGTGTAGACATCTACAACCATTCAAATATTGGAGTCAACCCAATTCAAGATGACTCCTACAGGTAACTAAGCTTAAGAAACAAAAATAATGGCTGTAATGCAGCCAATTTGATAGATGTTGCCCTAAAATTTGGCATGGTAGTAGCTGACAATCATCTCCAACACTTACTCCAAGCAATAAATCTTGCTTGGAGTAAGAATCTTGCAACATGTAGCTGTGGAGCCATCGTGAAAGACAATATGTATTCATTCAAGGAATGCTAGCTCTTTATTTATTGTTTCAATTAGATAGAGAGAGATTGTTTTTTTAGTTTACACAATTGCTTTCGTAAGATTTACGTAATGCTTCTTACTCACTTTCTAATTTTCTTCAACAGTTTTTCCACACTATTTACTCATTTCAATGTGTTTGTGAGCCTTAATGTACATAAAAAAGCTTCAACCAAAGCAAGAAGGAGATAGGGAAAAGGATGCAAGGGAAAAATGAAAGCAAAAGAACAGAGAATGTGTAATTTGTATGGCACTGCACACACCTTACAGCCCATACAGACACAGGGGACAATTGACCCGAGCACTGTCTGCACTCACCTAAACTCACAGCTGAAGATGGCCTTGATAAAATGTCATCTTTGAAATGGTCACGTGCCAAACTGTGGCACTGCAGCCGTCAGCCAGGATTTGCAGGAGGCAGGTGTGAAGACTTTGAAAATAAGAGCCTTTTTGCCAAGTCCTGAACTTAAAAATTTCTATCACAGAGAAAAAAAAAAACTTTAAAATGTCAGTGGTCAATCAATTCAAATATTCTCAGGTGCAGAATTTAAAGCATAGCAGCTGTGTTAATAGCAAATGCAATGAAATGACCTATCATCCCTGAGAAAAGGAGTGAGACCTCATTTGCTTCAGTGTGTGATCAGTTCATACGTGGAAATAAAATATACTCTTTTGGTAACATATGCAGGGAACTGTATTTTTCCCCACTTTCTTTTAGTGTCGTCTAGCAATGCTAGTGAAGAACACTGTTAAGTGAGGCTGCTCCATTTTTATTTGCTTGTATTTAAAAATAGGAGCAATTGAACACTGTTCACAGGATTTACAAACACACCATAAGCTATACATGATAACAGTACAGAGCTGTTGAACAAAGGCATTTTACAACGCCCTATTGAATTCTGCCCAAGTTCAGATCCTCAGGTCATTAGGGAGCCCTGCGTGTGGCTGGCTGCGCATTCCAAAGCTGGCTGGGTACAATTGTTTGGCTCAGTTCTTTACTTCATTAATGCACATGAGCTGCTCCCGGGAACTCTCGTCAATGCTAATGAGGATATTAGTTTGCTCTGGGGCCAGCTTCTGCCTTTTGATCAAGTTAATATTGGTCGAAGACACAGGGAACCTAGCACCAAAAGGATGTAGAGGAGAGGAAATTTTTGAATTTGAGGCTTCTTTGACTCAAATGAGCAAGTTCTTATCCTCTTTCCACCACATTTCCCTAACTAGACTGAGCGATGAAAAACCAGACAGTTCTGGTGGATATGTTTTGTACTCTCAAGCAACATTTTCAGTAATTTCACCTGCAAAGAATTAAACACAAAACGTGCCTTTTCTGTATGCCCTCTGGTGAAAAGCGGTGTGATCTGTTTAATGGTGCCATAGTTCATTAGCATGTGATTTTGAGCTCAGCTTTTTCTGTCGTATCCCAGTGCATGAGTGCACTGCTTCTGATGTTCTATATTTGTGTCTCATGCCTTAAAGTGTTGCTCACACTAGATCCTTTGAGATTGAAACACTCACCGGCTAAATTGTTGTCTGCAGAACATGTACCAGTCAACAACGCATGCACCATTCCACAAGCTGGAAAGGATTGTACCTCAAAACTGAGACAAAATAGGGTTGTAAATGAGCAGATTTACCAGAAATTTAATTGTTTACAACATTTTGTTATCTGAATGGAAAAAAAAAAATCTATTCTCCCGAAATATGAACCACAGTAGGGCTATAACCTGCATTAGCTCTTACTTATCATGGCAACTAGATTATTTTCATTAATTTATATTATTAAGACAGAAATATATCTAAGCCATAACAATTCAATTCAGTCTATTTCTGTCTATTTGGATGACTCAAATGTACAACATCATTTTTTTCAGGGCACTTCACAGAAAAAGTAAAGACCACTTCAAATTCAGTTGTAGTCCAGATAAATAAATAAATACATTTTTAAGGCTGTTTAAGTCTGTATAATTATAATTCAATTGTATCCAGTCAGTTCTGGATTCAAAACTACTTAAATTTTGTTTCCGGTTTATTCCTCATCTTTTGTTTTGTGATTTGAACCACTTCCTTTTTTGTCTTTTTGAGTATTCTAAGATGATTTCTGGATGTTTGGGATTATTGTGTGTTGTATTGTTCTTGTTTTGGCCTCCATTCCAGCGCCTCACCCTCCACCTGTCTCTCATCCATAATCAGCACACCTGTAGTCATTTACTCATCAACCTCTACCAGTAAATGTTCTTATTGTTTTCCACAGTCCACTGGTCCATTGTCACATCCTCCTGTTTATCCTGTGTTTCAGGTCATGTACTGAGGATTTTTGCCCTGAGTTTGTTGTTAAAACTCATTCATCATATTCATCCTTAGTCTGCCTCCTATGAATTTCCACATTTGTCTTGATTCAACAGCTCACTGCTAACTGCAACAACATGTACATTCCATTTCATACAAACACATTTCAGTTCAATTTGTTCCAGTTCATTCCAATTATAATCTGTATTCAGTTTTACAAAAGTCCATTTATGATAATTATTTTATAAAATGGATAATGAAACAAATTATATCAAATCTTCACTTCAGTTCAATCTACTGACCTGAGAATGCACAGGGCAGCAGGCAAATCACCCGTTTAACATATAATCATCCTTCAGGGAATCTAAGTTTCAACTAAATATACTTGTTTAGTTTGATGTTAAATGAATAGTCTGGTCATATTTGAGGTGACAGCAATAAACTAAACAAACTGTGGCATGCAAAGGTGTAGAGGTTTCATATTAGCTAATGTGACATGCTTTAAAAGCCTGACAACACTAAAAAAATATCCCTGTTATCGGTTTGATAAATCCCCAGAGAACAAGATAAGGTACAGAAAGAATAAATGCTGGATGGATGTTAAAGCAGAATTAATTTTTAAAAAGTTGTGGATTTGATTAGGTAAAATCCTTATACGTAGCATATATGTTTGATAATGTTACAGAAATTGTTGCCTCACTTATTTGGCTTTGTTTTATTTATTTATTTTATTAAGTGACATAAATTGATAACAAATATGTTAAGAGGAAAACCTCTTTTCAGAGTGTGTAAAACCTTCACATTCTTCCCACGCACTGTGAATCTCAAAAGAGCAATGTTGCCATAGGTGGGAGAGAAACTCCACCCCTGAACCCTTTGCAGAATGCTGAGCCAAAACATGATAGATCCATCTGAGCTACTTAAAAACACATCTGATTAATAAGAGCAAAATGACTGATTGCTTTTGATTCATTTTACACCCACTTGCATTCACAGTTTGATGCACGCAAAGTCCTCCCACATGCACAAACCAAACATAAGTGATGACCATAAAGCAAAACAGTCTGTATCAGACTGGGGAGTTCAAAACATACTTGGTTTATACTCTGTGGCAATTTTCTCAGATTCTCAGTCTGTCACACAGCTTGAAATTAGTGCCTGCTCTGGGTGAAATAGTTATAGTGTTAGAATACTGTGAGGAACAACACAAAGCCCCACCTTCATTTACAGTCACTTCAAGGCATTGTAAACAGTTAGAGCTCAGCATGCATAATTATGTAAACAGAGCAAATAAAGCAGACAGAAAAGAAATGTATATAAATCCTGTGTTTATCACACCAAGCTCTAAAATGAGTGCAGATCAAATTGTGTCCACAGACCATAAAAGAAATAAAATAGTGCAGGGAAACAGTTTGAGACAAAAGGACCCGTGGGTGATGATAGATGGGGGGAGAAAAAAGTGTATGAATCTGGCTGGGATCACAGGCATCCATCCCCCACCTGTCAGAGAGTGACTAATTTCAAAGTGGGAGCTGGGTACTGGCAAGCTGAGTGCCTCGGGTCAAAGGAGCTGCTTGGGTTACAGCGAGGTGCTCTGTGCTGGCTGGGAGATAATGACTGGGAGCTAACATGACACTCCATGCACACCACCTTGTTACAGAGGCTGTCCCGGCAATGGAGCCACACATCGGATCAATCATACTAGTACTCGTCTCTGTTGGTAACACAGCATGGCCACTGTGAGCAGACTGGTTGCACAGTACACCTTGAAAATGGAGCTACAGTAACTGTGTGTGAGACATACAGCATGTGATTCTGTTTCTGCAAGACCTCATTTGGAAGTTGGAATTTAAGGAATTTCTTTATAACTGTGGAAGTTAAATAAATGCAAGTGCAACATATATTATTCAGAGTTGCATCACAAATACTATCATGGCAGTCATTTACTGTACTAATGATTATAACTCTACTAAAATTTACAAATACCAACATTGTAAAGCTGTTGCATTCTTTTTATAGAACAGGTCAGACCTGTGTATCATGTCTGTAAGAATAATGAAGCACAGTGCAAAAAGATTGGGCACCCAAGGAGATTTGTGCTCTGACATGATGAAGAAGGGGCTGGTGCATCTTTGTCAGTTGAAGGAGGGGTTTGAAATGTATTTGCTTCTGATACAGATAGGCCTTTTTTTGTAGATATGTCTGGTCTGAGAAAAAGAGTTTGAATGTGTGTAAATTGGATGCATGTAGCTGGTGGTGTAAACATGTTGTGAGTGGTCAACAGGCTTAGACAAGCACTACTGTATATAAATGCAGATATGGCATTGAGATGTCTCTGTTTCTTTTTTTTTTCTTGTTTTGCTCTGAATGAATTACAAAAGGGGGACAGCAGCTGTTTTGCAAGGACAACGTATTCTGCTGTGAAAACACAGAACTGCTGTATGAAACATCTAAAGTCTAAGATCTTAATCAACCTTTTAGATTCCTATTCACAGTCACCCTTAGTAAAAGGCAAAAAAAAAAAAGCAAAATAAATTTTAAGGTTTTTAAATACTTGAACCGCTCAGACCTTTGCTGTTATTTAAAAGCTGTTTAACTTTTAAAATAGCTGACCCAATGAATAAAATATTAATGATAGCAAAGTGTTTTAGGGAACACTGAGGAGACTCTGAAGGGGATCACGAGTTTAGAAACTGGAGTTGAAACAAGTCTGATGTGTTTAGGAGTCCACAACACAACTAAATGTATGGCATTTTTTCCACCAATTAAACACAGAAAAGGATCAACCATGCTATAGTTACAATCAGTATAATAGGAAACATACTTAGTGGTTGTAAAAAAGCAAAAAAAATTTTAATGATACACATAAAAAGGTATTATTTTGATGAGTAAACTAATACAGCAGACTTGACTAAACCTCCTGAGACCCAAGCTTTTGTTTGATGTGCATGTTTTCAATGCAATGTCCTTGTATGAGGATGCAAGGTGTCAGGAGGTTAAAGATCAAAGATTTTCCACAAAGTGATCACCTTTAACATGCAGACTGTTCTAACTTGTTGTGTTTTCTGAATATAATGTCAAAACACAGAAGGCAGAACAATGTCATAATGAGAGACCACAAAATCCTGTGTCTTTAGTGAAAATTGTGATGCATTAAAAACTATTTTTTTCATAAAACAGCATTTCAATCAATTAATTTTTGTTATAAAACACAAACAATTTTTATTGTTAATAGAATAACAGAGATTAGGACCTCTCACTGTAGGAGCTTGTCACTTCCAAAGTAATAAAGTGTACCACTGGGTTGTACAGTATATTAGGCTGCCTTCTGAACTGCATTTTAATTTCTTCCTGCTATAACAAAAAAAAATCAATTGTGTTTGATCTGCACTTTAAAGCACATTTCCTACAATATTATAACAACTAAAATCTGGATTTTAGTGTAAACTGAATGCCTGCTTACAGTATATTGACTGGAATATGGACTTTGAAACGTATTATTTACCGAAGGTGAGTTTATTTTTTTTGCAGTATCACGTTGCTTAGTACATACTATTGATATCTGAATTGATCTCCAGATGAGGTTGCTTATATTAATGGCCTTACTCTAACAAAATAAAAAATAATCTTTGCCAACAGAGCACTTTTGTAAACTCATGCTAATGAGTGCTTCACATGGGCACCAATTAAAAGAGGTTACCAAATGCAGAAAAATACAATCCTACAATACAAAACAAACAATTATGAGAAAACATGAGAGAAAATAAAGAAATAGAAGCAGATCAGAGCTGAAGAGGGTGAATGACCTAGGTCTCTTTAAATGGTCATAGAAGTGTTGAAAGGAGACACTTGTGGTTTCAGCAGCAGCTGTGACACAGTGGTAATGATTGTCTTTATAAGAACATATGTTTCTGTAAGTAAAGAATACTGTGTTTCATTATTTATCAGAAGAAAATCTCACTCTTACAGGCTTGGCCCTGAAATATAATTCAGTTCATTGTATCACCTTTATAAAGTGTTCATGACTGAATATAAAAACCATCCACCTCTTATAATCTGCTTTAGGTAATGTGTAATGTTTATGTAAAGAAAGATGCTGATTTTGATGGTGGAACTTTTTTAGTGGTATGAACTTGGTCAAACTGACTTTTTGATCTGACTTATGACACATCATGTTAAAATTTAAAAAGGTGCATCAAGCCTGCTGCTGATTTATTCACAGATTTCTGTTTAATTTCTTTAAGTTTAAAGACTGAGCTGAACTACAATCCTGTAGTTTTGGCTGTTATTGAAAGTGGCAACTCTTTTTGTTTGTGAATTGTAATTTATGTTTCACTCTGTGTACATGTTAAATAAAAGTCAAAATGACATGAAATATAATGCTTGAAATATCTTAATGACCACTTAACTGGCTTTTATTTAGTCTTTGTTTCTGCTTGAAAAATAAACCTTTTCACCACTACTGTCTGAACGAAGTAAAAGTGAACTGTTCAGCTTTGCATTATGGTGAATAAATAAAGTCTTTAAATAGATATTTAGACCAATTTAATACTTTTTCTGGTGAAAAATTGAAGGAACAAGTTATACTTCAAGTTAAACTTCTCATCTGTCACCACCGTCTAGTCTTAATACTTTCTCTGTCCTGTTTTGGGTTACAGGGGTTTATCACGGTGACCAGGTCATGGAGATTACTTTGAATGACTGATTGATTAATTTGGGCTAAAATAGAAACATTTAAATGTGTCTGCAATTAAATCAAGCATCACTTTATTCTACAAGCATGTCTTTGGATTTTGAAAAAAAAAGAAGAACTCCACATAGTTTCAACCTAAAGCTGGCTTAAAATTCAAAGTTTAGAGACAAAATACAACTTGTTTTACTAACATAACTTTTTGTAAATAATTGTCTTGATTAACAATAATTACATTTGTTTGGTTGATTTAGGTTTAAAATGGATTTAGTTCACTCTTTTGAGCCTGGAATATTTTTCAGCTTCATAAAAATGGTAAATTTCTGTAACAATAACTTAGATTATTTTCTTTATTGAATTGCTTCAAGTAACTGTTTGAATCTGCAAAGCCATTTTAGCTTCATTAAAAATGTCTACAGTTTCTAATAACTGACTGAACCGAAACGCTGCATCAAATTTAAATGTCTTTTTCAACATACTGTAACTAATGTAGCCTTTTCAAATACATTTGTCTTGGTACAGAAGGTAATTTTGCAATAATTTAACTCATGTTTCAATTTCTTTGGAATTTGTTTTTTGGCCAAAATAACTCATTGAAAATGTAATATGTTAGAAAAAAAAAAATTATTATGGAGGATGGCCTTGTTGTAGGATTGGAAAGGAAGATAAGGGGGACCAGAACACAAAAACGATGATGATACAAACATTTTATTCCACCTACCTGCCTCTCCTGTTCAAAATGTTGTTGGGCAGAAATTACTCTTTTAGAAATAGTTTCAATGTCATTTATAGTTAAAATACTTATAAGTAGTAGTTTCATTTTATCATAACAACTTAGCCAATATTTTGTCAATTTAACACAAAAATGAACACAACAAATTGGCAAAAGCCCATTTTACAGTGCTAAACTGAGGAGAAAACACCTCTTACCAATGTAAGACTGTGTATAACTTCAATGGAAAAAAGAGAGAAGATAATCATCTGAAAGATATCCGCTAAACACAAGGGTGAGTGTCCTCTTAAAAACATCATCTATTCATCTTTATAGAAGTAATTGCAGCCATTTCCAGGTTGTCTTTTTGTCAAGCGCATTCATTAGTCTCCAGGAAACTGTATTTTACAGCATTTTCTGTCGGTTTCTGCAAACATAAAAGGTGTGTGATGTTGCTGAAAGCATTACAGCATAATCTAGAAAGAAGGTCATGCATTTCTTTAAGGTGTAAATAACTTTATTACAAAAAATGAGCTGCAAATGTTACACTCTGGAAATATTCTCAAGTTTTGAGCAATTACATTGGTAAACTAGTCATAACATGATAGGAGCTGCACCTCATTTTGAAAGGCTGATAAGTGAATTGTGATGATGACCACCGAAAGACTTCAAAACCAAAAATTGTTTTTAAAAGCTAAAAATAGATAAAGAAAATAGATGAATGGGTGGATGGATAAACAAATGCACTCACACACAGACAGGGGCAAAAACATTATCACCTTTGCCTATCGGTGGCGGGCGATAATAATTACAACAAAAAGAGACAAATACAAACAATGTTCATTACATGAGAAAAAAGTTACATGCTCACTGAGGAAACTTTCTACATAATTTCTCAAACAAGTGCAAAAGGAAAAAGTGTGTTATGTTCCAACTCTCATTAGGAGGGCGACTCCGCCCCACAAACTGTGTCAGACAGAAGGTTTCTAAACTCACAGCCAGAGTGCTGGACTGTTTTAGCTTTAGACACAAAATAGAATATCCCTTAAAGCAGCTAAACCCCAGTTGTTCCCGCGGGTGGAAGCCAGAGGCTCGTCCTGACGAAGAGGGGGTGGTTGGTGCTGGTTCTTTTCTCTTGCCTGGGGAGACGTGTGTAATGCAGAGAGAGCAGCTGAGAAAACACTTGAGTGGAGACAGTCCGTCCCAACCTGCCGTCTTCTAACAGCTGGAATAATAAATGCTCTGATTTAAGATGGCTCAAAAATCCACCTCAGCAGAACACAAATAATCTCAGACTATAGGGGAAATGTCAATGGGCTGAAGCCTGTGTTGTGTTTCGGCTAATTAAAATCATGCAACATGAGAGACAGTTTTATGTGAGATATTAAAAATTTAAAAGAAACCCAAAACCGTAACCTAAAGCAGAGACATAAAACATGCTTTTGTGGTTTGACAGCATCTTTGCTGACAAAATGTCACTGCTGTTGCCCTGATGTTTTGTGTTTCTGTAGTTTGATATCACAATTTATGCGAATCCCTCCTGCTGCCCAAAGGCAAAAGGTGGTGATAATGTTTTTGCCTGTGTGTGTGAATGTGTGTGTGTGTGTGTGTGTAGGCATGTGTTTGTTTCTGTCTATTAGTAAAGTATTGCATAAACCATTAGACAAATGTTAATGAAACTCTCAGAAATTCTACAGCTGAATAACATTTGGAGTAAACTTGATCCAAGTTGGCTGCCATATGCAACTGACCTTAAAAAACCCCCACAAAAATGGGTATAGATCAGTCAATCTAACAAATATGGATATAAAATTTGATGTGGTGGTTGCTGGAATGAACCCAAACACAAATTCTGAATTCAGATCAAAATCAGATTGAAATCAGATTGATCTTTGGTTAAATTTTTGTCATTGCCTATTTAGACTCCACTGTCTGTCTCTTAGCAAAACA
>JAOXNZ010000091.1:4705997-4736580 GCA_028566095.1 Kryptolebias brasiliensis
ATCCATCCATCCATCCATCCATCCATCCATCCATCCATCCATCCATCCATCCATTTTCTTTACCCACTTTTTCCATTGTGGGAGCTGTTGCCTATCTCCAGCAGTCACTGTGACTCTGGACAGGTCCCAAGTCCATCACAGGGCGACATAGAGACAAACAACCATTCACACTCTCACTCACACCTAGGGACAATTTTAAGAGTTACCGAATAACCTAACATGCATGTTTTTGGTCTGTGGGAGGAAACCAGAGTACCCGGGGTAAACCCGGATATGCACAGGAAGAACATGCAAACTCCTCCCAGAGAGGCCCCAGGCCGGGATCCTGCGACCTTCTTGCTGGGAGGCAACAGCTCTAACCACTGCTGTGCCACCCTAGAACTCTAATACTTTAATTTAGCTTATTTCTCATCAGATGCATCCTGTTTTTCTTTTTTCTTATGTTAAACACAAAGAAAGCTTTATGTCCTGTTGTTGGTTTATGTCTAAATGGGTTCAAGTTATAGTGCTCAAAATTAGAATAAAATCCCAACATTGAGAATCAGTATAGTGTTGTCAGAAAGTCATCTCTAATATGGTACTGCATTAAAGACATTCTAGCATCAGGATGAAAAAAAAATTCTTTTCGGATTTACCAAAATAACTGCATACAGAGAGTGATCCATTTCAAAATCCCCAGTTCAAGGTTGCTTTTAGCACAGTTGGTTTCTGTCTGGAGAGCTTACAAAGAATGCTTTCTAATGTTGGGCACCACATTTTCTTCATCTAGTTTATGTCACACCACAGCTTTCAGGGTTCTAGGCAGAAAATTGAGTTTCTTTTCCATCACTCTGCTGGATTTGTGACGTCTTAATATGCCACTCTGAACTGTGTTATTAATTAATGGACAGCTCTCATTTGAGGTTTATTAGGGCTTCTTATCTTGAAAGGAAAGGCTCATTTATTATTTTTTAAAGCAACAAACTCTATTGAGGTTTAAAAAAACAATGTTTATTTATGACTAAAATGTACTGGTTTTATGCTTCTTTTTAAGTTGCAGCCTATAATAAAAACGGGAAACAGAGCAAAAAGCACAGAAAATGTGTTTTTGTCTTCTGAATATGTTATATTTCTGAAAATGTTTCTAATAAAAAAACATGCGGGGTTAAAGTTGTAGCCTGTGTTGATTTGACAAACACATAACTTACATCTGCATGGCCATGCTTCACATCTACAGGGCAGTTTCCATGCAAAGCGCTTTTGACCTCTCTTGGCGTAAGATAGTATATTGATCTTCTGCTCTTGATGGCAACCAAGAGTCAGATGTAATCGATCCAAATCAGTTGGAGCCAACATTTGCTGATAAGCTTCGGGAAAATTTGCAGTGTGGAACACACAGCATGGAAAAAAGACACAGATTCAGCACTGAGCTCATGTGAAAACACAGAAAATCACTGAAAAACTAACACGTGTATGAGGAGGATGAAGTAGTTGCTGCATATATTTTGATGCACTGAAATATTGCAGAGATTAAAGAAGCAAATGCAAAGGGTTTGCCTGTCAAAACGAGTATCTCATAATTTTTGAAGAAAAAATGATAACACTTTTCAAGTGTGTGTGCCTGTGTGTGTGTTTGCATTAAAACAGTTGGAAATGGGGCTGAACACATATTTACTCTTGCCTGGCATTTTCAGTTGAGTTATTTTCATGCAGCATGTCTGGACAAATTTATCTGAAAATATGAGTAGACAAAAGAACCAAAACAGTATATCATCAATAGAATGATACACTGTCTCCATTAACATTATAAAGATGCAGTATGGTCAACACTGTGCTAAATAAGATCTAATATATTAAAAAAATAAATAAATCTGACACTTTCTACTTAATCTTAGCTATTTATTTCCTCTAACTTCAGAGACATTTTTATATTTTTTTGTAAGTTGGGCACAGTGTTTTTTTAAAATATACATTACCACTGACATCCTGTGATCCACTTAGACTGATATTATGATCTTGCACCGCCAAAAGGGGAAGGCTGGCAATAATGTTTTTACTGTGTCTGTGTGTGTACCTTAATGTTACCAAAATATCTCAAGAACCACTAAAGAGATTTTAATGAAATTTTCAGGAAATTATTATTGGATGCACATCTACAAGTGGTTACCTTTTAGGGTCAAGCCAATTAAAGATGGCTGCCACAACTAACTGACCTAAGAAAACACAAAAAGAGCTCTAATTTAGTCAATTTTACAGATATTGTACTAAAATTTGGTATGGTTGTAGCTGAGAGTTATTTACAACATACAGTTCAAGTTCTACTTATTGTGCAAGATCTTTGCTTAAATTTTAGCATCAACCTTTGGAGTTATTTGTCTGTCATCAAAATATTTAATGAACGACTGGATGGAGTTGAATGAAATTTTTAAGAAATAATCAATATATGAACATCTAAAACTGCTAAGTTTTGGAGTCAATTTAATTCAAGATGGCTGCCACAGCTAATCAAGATTAGCAAACAAAAAAGGGTTAT
This sequence comes from Kryptolebias brasiliensis, assembly GCA_028566095.1. Lineage (NCBI taxonomy): Eukaryota > Metazoa > Chordata > Actinopteri > Cyprinodontiformes > Rivulidae > Kryptolebias > Kryptolebias brasiliensis. Next base: position 4,708,510 of record JAOXNZ010000091.1, read on the forward strand.
AACTCAGTTTAATGAGCTAAATTTTGATGTTTTAGTAGTTGAGAGTCATTCACAGCACATACTCTTCGTGTGACATCTCATATCACATGGGATTGAACATGACATATTTGCAAAGTTGGACCAAAACATCCACAAAGCCATTATTTTTTAACATAAGATGATCTTAATTTAAAACTTGGAACAAAAGAGAAAACTTTGGCGGAGGGCAATATGGATTCCTTCAAGGAATGCTAGGCCTTTAATTTCAATAGAAATCACTCCTTTTGAATAAAAATCGAATTTATTAAACAGTAATACACTCTGTTGGCATCAGGATCATAAATACATATCTCCTAATGTCTGAAAGCACAAAACAAAACCCACGGTTTCTATTAATTCACTGCCAAAATAGGCATGTTTTCCATGTTCTTTGTGCCAAAACACACAAACAGTTTCTGTTGCCACAATTCACCCCCTCCCCCCATATGTTAAGCGACATCTTCTCTCACTAATATTATTACCCTTATTGCTCACATTGCTGCTGGTTTTGCCGCATCTTAGGAATAAAATTGGCCATGATTTTCTACAGCAAACCACTTAGCAGAAAAAAACCTCTCCCATTTTCAGATCTGTTGGGAACAAGCAACAACAATCAGTCGCACAAGCACAGATCATTCCAGAGCAGCACAAGCCTTTGAGACAGAGGCAAGCCACTAGAAGCTGTCCATTATCATTGTTTGTGGCTGGTTTCACACATCTTCAGGCACACAATATGCTTACAGGGTCAATCACCTGCCTCCTACTCAGTCTGAGTAATTGGAAATGACAACTGTTACATATTGCATTTCCAGCAGAGAGGAAATTTGGTTAGTGGTTGTGTGCTTCAGTAAATACTTATTGCATCAGCAGGGTCCTTCGCACTTTACATGAGCAGCTGCTCAAATGACCTCAAGATGTTGTTGCAATGAATTTATATGGCGGACTGTGTCTCATGGTAGTCAGTGAAAGCGCCCAGAGGAAAACTAGACAACATGACTCAAGGCAAGAATTAGCTGAACGGGTCTCTTCTTTCAAAATGACTAAATCTCAGATCTTCACAGCAGGAGAAAATGCAAACACTGTCTGAATGTTGACTTTTTATTTATTTATTTTTTACAGTGTGGTACTGTGTGTTGGTATTACAGCAAAAGTGTTTTAAAATATGTAGCTGTTGAGAAGAGCACTTCAACATCAAATAACAGCAGTCAGTTCCAATTCATGTAAAAAGTTCTGCTGTTGAATCTGTAAAATGTAAATTACGGGCCTGAGTGACTCATAAATAAACACTGGACTGAATTAAGTGAATGCATCATACCAGAGCTGTCAAACATAAAATAAACAAACAAACAAACAACAACTGAGTGAATAGCTGAGCCTCGTATTTATGTAGGCTTTTGTACATGCCTGTTTAGAATAATGAAAGCTAATCACAATTGCGTGTCTTTGTCAGTTAGTGTTTCTCAATTGCCATTAAAGGTTCCACTGAAAGAAAAAGGCACTGCTGTTGTTTTGTGTTTTGTTTTGTTTTTTTAATTAGCAGTGCATTACCATTAACACATTCTCATTCTCATCATTCGTGGCCTGTATGAACCACAAAACCAATAAAGCCATACATTTATTAGCTCCATAATGGAATCCAGCGTATTTATTGAACTATCTTTGTGGAACTTCATAAAAAAGAAAAATGTACAGAAGAAGATGAGAGGTTTTCTTATAATTATTGTTCACAGACTATTTTTGTTTTATTACATTTGCATTTCTATTTTTCTGCTTAAAGGCTGGATTAAACTGTGTCAACCACTTGATGTGTTGAGGAAAACCTGCTGGGACTACATGATAACACCAGTGATGTAGCTTTCCAGCATGCTTTATATAACTGAATGGAACTAAGAATAACTGTAAAGTACAGAAGTATTTATTTAACAGAAGATATATTTTATAGAGTGAGAGAAAACCAAGGAATTTGACATTTATAAATGTATCCTACAATGTTGCATGCTATTTTTGTGCCAGTTTCTTTCCTCCAGACTGTTCGTGTCACTAATCTGTCAGTGGTATTAAACAGAGGACATTATGTCATTCCTCTCCAATCTACATTTAGTTGTGTCCTGTCACATAATATTATGTGTTTTTAAGAAGTATAAAATCTCAAACATGTCTTGTAACAAAGAATGCCGTGTTTGACAGAAGGATTAAGCTGGGGACCTTTATTACATGTGCCCTTGTTCTCTCCAAACCGATTTCTGATCATCTATTACAGCAGGTGTAAACCAAATATCTTCAAATTAATGTGTGGTGGGAGTATTTTACACACTACTGTGATAAAAAATGTAGGATCAGCTGAGATTACAAAGACTGATTATTGATATCTGTGTCAAGCAGACAGGAACTTGAATTTAAAATTAATTCCTAAATTCCTTTAACGGTATGTGTCTATGGACCCCCTTTACCAGGGATTCTTCAACTAACAGTCAAAGCTCCAAATTTAATTTTTAGATAAAGTCAAAGGTTCCAAATAACTTATATAAACAAATCATTTTTATTAAATTTGCAATATAACATTTGGGATGCTCTAGACTGACTTGTCATTTGGTCTGGATCCAGACTTTGAGAATTGCTGCTTTTTCATGGAATGATATAAAAATAAAAACTCTCAAAACACCAGAAGGATAATTAAAATAAGACTTCATTCTTTAAAATTTCATATTTTACACAAAGCAGTATTTCATTTGAATAAAAACATTTTAAAAATATTATCCAAAGGATGATGCAATTCCAATTTTAGTTTGGAGCAATATTTTGTCGTGACATAAGCATTAAGCTTATGTTAAGACAAAGCATAATTGAAGGAACAGCATCACAGCTGGTATGGATTTTATATTATTTGTGCCAAACCCAAACTCTGCTGCTAAATTCCTCCCTTTTGTTCTTGAGAATGGTAAAGGTTGTGAACCATCAAGTTGGTGTTTCACATAAGGGTTGATGAAATTCAACAATTTGGAGAAAAACAGATAAGGGTTTGTACTTCATGTTTTGCTTTGTAAAACTGTTCCATGACTTCTCCTCTATAGCTTTGTCACTTCTCTTGAGCGTCTCCTTGGTGTTTAATTTGCATCCAGCTGTGGAACATCAGTGTCCATCTAACCCCCCCCAACACACAGCTTGTGCAGGTAGGAAACATTATTACTTTTTTCTTCCTTGAACAACCTGCTGTTTCATTTGTTGTACTCACAAACATTCGAATAAATTGCTGTAGACTGTGTAGGAAAAAAAAGTGAAAATATCCACATTTATACAAAAACCTTGCACATTAATATGCTTTTCCACAGTTTAACATGTATGACAACATGTTAGCATGCAACACAGTTTATTTGTGTGTCATTGCTGGTTTATTGCACATATTTTATATAAAATTTTCATTTTTTTTCCCAGTCTAATGAATTTTTTTTTAGCGTTATCAGTTCTTTAGCAAGCACTTCAAAACAAAATAAGAGGCTTTGCTTTGCTAAGCTCCTGTCTGCTGCGCAAGCTATCAGTCAGGGAGGATATTATTATTAGAGCACGGGGAACCTTTTTAATCACATTTTGTTCTGGAAAACAAGACTAAGATCATCTGCTGCTCTTCAAGTCATTCATACTATCAAGGAGTGTTAATTGTATAAAATAATTAATTAATTTACAGTAACACAATTAGAAATTAGGCGACTAATAATTAAAACAAACTGACATTAGGGAATATTTAATACCAGCTGCAAAAGACTCAATTACTCCCCAGAAACACACAATACTTTGCTGCCATATAAGTGAAAAACATGACTTAGTCCTCTCCCCTTTTCTCCGTATTATAGCTGTTTATTTTAATTTGTCTGTTGACACAGAACTATATTGTTTTTCAGAAATGCAACCCTGAAGCGTGTAAACAAGGAAACAATAAGTTACTTTCAAAAGCAAACTGATTGCATATTTTAATTAAACTCATTTTTTAATCTACTCAAAAAGGCCACAAGGGAGTCTGTATTGTTTACCCAATAAAGACCAAAAGCCTGTTAAAAACAGACCAAAAAAAAAAGAAAATACATATTATAGAGACACCATATGTATAATGTAAATAAAGCTGCCAACCACTTAATTCCAGAGGAAAAAAGGAGACTATGTCCTGATTATAAAGTGTGATTGAGGTGATGTATTGTTAAGCCTCTGTTATTTCTGTGTATTAATTGTTAAGTTTATAATAGGGACTACCACTTCATGTTGTTGTGAAAATACAGAAAATAATTCTTAAAGATTTTCAGAGAGGCTTGTTTTAAGCAAACGATGTGCCAGACTGTGGAGGTAAATGGATCCATTTTTAAAGGAAATTCTTTTTCACAGTTAATGAAAATGTCTTCACTAATGTGCTGATAGGAATAAGGATAACTGCGTAGAAACAGAAAGAAAAAGTCTGTTTTAAAACCAAAAATGTCTTCATAAAATGAGGTTCAGAAACTGTCTCTTACAGAAGGTGACCCGACACCCATTATTCTGACCACCTTTAGTAATGAAACCCAGTAATGGTTTAGAACAACACTCTCTGAAAACCATACGCACATTGATTTAGTTTTTTAAATGTATCGACATAGTAAAATCTAACATGTCGTTTTAATTTAAAATAATGCCTGAAGGGCTGCCTTGAAATTCTAAGTTAAGTTAACAAACAAATTGTTCTATTAACATCACATTGTGTTTTCTTTACTTAAAAAAACTTGTTGTGGAAGCCATTGTGTTAGTTTACTAAGTTTTTGAAGTCATAGGAGTTCAACAACTTAGTAAATTCAAATCAACCAAATGAGTGATTGTTTGAATTGCAAATCTATAAAATTTGAATGAAATGGTAAGTTGTTTGAAGGTTGTTTCAGTGAAGTTGACCTACTATTTAATTAATTAAACAGTTTAGTGTAATAGTTCAGTCTGCTAATTTATATTAACCAGATAAAAAGTGTGTGGCCAATTCTGTGAAATTCATTAACTGATCTAGCGAAAACAACAATTCACTGACCTTAAAACAGAATGCTTTGTCATGGTGCAATACTTAAATAATCCTCTATTTTTTCCAAAATATTCTAGCTGTTTGTTTGATTGCAAGGAATTTATATTTTTCTGTAAATGATGTTTATAAAAACTATCTCAAATTCAGAAAAACATAAAAATAAATAAATAATGGCATGACGGATGGCCTTAACATGGAAGACGAGAGCTTAAAAATGCTGATGACCCAAACATTTTTTGGCACAATGTTTTAAATTCATAATTTAATTTTATCTCAACAACTTCACAAGTAGAACTGTTGTTTAATATTGAACTGAAACAACAAATAGGCAAAAAAACCTATTTTACAGTGTAGGTGTGCAGCTATTATCCAACCACTAATTGGAGCACAAGTGACATTTTGCTGTTTTTACAACTAAATTTAAATTGTTTCACACAACTGAGTCATGTCCACACATGCAGTGCAAGTAGTCTGGTTTTACTCAAACAAGACAGCAACATGTTTGGCTGAAATAAGTTGTGACAAGATATTGGCCAGACATACCTCATGCTGTGTGATCTAATTATAGAGTTGCCATGACAGCAAGTTGCATATTTAATCAGAGATTTATCACTTTTTATCTTTGTTTGTTTCAATCTGCTGCCTTACCGCAGCTTGGTCTTCCTGGGAAACAAATACACTAAAAAACTAGAAGAACAACATACAAACAAACAAACAAACCATCCAACACGACCAAACACATAACCTGCTAGGTGGAGTTAAAACAAACCCCAGAAAATTGCTCATTCTGCAAAAATGCAGTGTGAAGGCTGAGGACTGACTTTGCTGAAATTTGTTTAAGAAGCTGAAACTGAGCTGTGAAAGCTAAAAGAAGGAAACAAAAGTTAAAAACTAAAAGAAGCAAAACACAAGCTAAAAGTAACAAAAGACTAGCGAAAAGTTGCAAAGGGTAAGCTAAAAGTGGCATAAAAAGACAAAAGTAAAACAAGTATGCTGAAGCATATTTCAACGAGAAAAATGTTTTTGAAGGAACCTTCAATTATTTCTGCAGAGAAAATGTTTGTAAATAATGTTAAATACCTTGAAACATATAAAAATTACAAAAAAAAACAAAAGTCAAAGCACCCATCTCCTGAATGAGTTGAACGTTTTTATATATTAGTGACTAAATTATTAGTACTAAAGTACAGTACTAAAGTATGCAGAAGTAGTTTGCAAGAACATATAAAAAAAACAGGAAAATAAAAGTGAATACTGAATCAGCAATCACGCAAAAATACATCAAAACAATGGTTGATTCTGCAGTGTCTGTCCTTCTCTGTTGTCATTTCATTTTCCCAAATAACTCATATGCATGAGCTGCATCATTGATCTGTTAACAACTCATTTGATTGTGGTTAAATGATACACATCTTTCACTTTTACAACAAAAAAAAGAAAAATTGCAAGCAATTCTCTACCAGGTAATAGACTTTTTTTCAGTGTTTGATAAGTGCAAGTAGGCAAATAACTGTATTTGTCCTTTAAAAGTGCAGTTCTGGCTTTTGCTGGCCCATCCGTTCTCAGAGGATATAATCTTTTGGTGAATATAAAGCCATTCATCTGTAGTGCACTGCTCTGACATGAGAGCCAAATGATAATGTATTGATGCTGCCAGGCAGAACTTTTCATAATAGAGCTGAGCCAGAGCACAGTGACAATTGAAGGCTTTTAGTTATTTGAGGTTACATTTGGCAATGAAACTGCTCTCTAATGTATCTAAAATATGGGATAAATGTTACAGTACCTGCACCCAAAAAACCCTATTCTGTTTTTGGAAACAAATGTGTAGGCCATGGCATGTTTACTCTTTTGGTGCAATGTAGTTGTTCACAAAGTGAGTCTTCTGGATTGTATACAAACTGTCTTTAATAAGGACACAGAACATGTCATTATTGCTCAATCTGATGGATGAGCTGTTGGCTGGAATGTGAAACTACCCCGGCCTTCGTTTTAGTTCAAGAAAGTGTTATTCCTCAAGGGGAGACATGCTGTGATTGAAGTATTTACGACAAGACAGAAATGTGATGGTATAGAGAACGCAGGTGACAGTGACGCATGACTGAACAGATTACTGTGTACAGACTGGAGAGCAGCCCTTTGTGTTGTGATGCCATACTTTTATTGTACTGAGGTTAAAAGGCTCACCTCTCAGGGAGTTGCATTACTCTACCCCCTGCTCTTTTTGATATACCAGTCCACTGAACAAAGACCATGTCAGCACAGCCAGGAATCCCTCCTCCACCCCTTCCTCCCAGCTGACAGAGTAGTTAAACCTAAAAATGCATTGTGACAAGACACTGGCTGAGACGGATAGTTAGACAGCTCTCAGACATCTAAATGTTTCTTGGGCAGGATAACGTCTTTAGACCTAAACAACCATTATTTTGTGCAGTGATCAAATGCTTGTTTGACTAGTACAGGGAGAGGAGTTCTCCCTTGTTCTAAAACTTGTTTTGAAAGCTTACTTTAACCCTATTTTTTTCTCTATGGGTAAAATTGTTAATGAAGAATAGCTTCATTGCTAGTTGAAAAAGGTAGTATCTCACTGGGCTGCAGCTCGTTGGCAAACAGCATTCATAATAAATTCTCCAGAAGACCACAACACCAATATGAAGTTGGTTGTGGTACCTTGAAGAAAGCAAAGAAAAAAAATTTGATTATTCTTATTTCAGGTTTAATCTATTGGAAGTTACTTTTATTGGTGCCATCATTTCAAGTTAGGTTTTTTTTTTTAATGATTTTCATTGCATCTTTAAGTGCTGGCTCTACACAGAAGAAAGCATTTGTGTTCAGTTTGAAAAAGAAAATCAAAGCTGTTGTGAACTTAGACATATGATCTTGACATTTACCCCTTTTTTATTCAACAAAATGCAAACTTTTTCCATTTGTGTCAGTTTAACACAAAAAAGGCAAGTTTTGGATATTGACAGAAAGAGGCATTTCTATTTATGTGCACATGAATGTAAAAAAAATATTAAAATGTAGGAGCAAAAGGCCAACCACTGAAACATTCTTTGCTACGTATCAAGACAATTTGTGCTGCTGTCCTAACAAAAAAATTGCTCAAACTTAGTTTTAAACTGGTTACCCATAGTTCAATGCAATTTGTGTAATGATACCAACACTCTGCCCCCTACAAAACTAGCAATGGCTTGCAGGAACCCAAGTTATGAGGGGTCCATATGGGCTGTATTTAGGATTATAAACAAACGCCCTATAAACTTTTATGGGCTGGAATTGTTTCAGTTGAGTTTGTGCATTACAGAAGAGAGGCTTGCAGCAAATGGTTCTGAAACAATTAATTTCTAAATCAAATCAAATGAAGTCTTAGATAAAAATAAACCAACAAAATACCAGGACAACAACCAGGTCTCTTGAGTGAAAGTCCTACACTAATGCAGTTTCCTCCTGTATTCTACGTCTGGTCCAAATCCTTTTGACTAATTGGGCTAAAAACATGAAATTGATTGTCAATTATGGTTATAGAAAGACACAGTAAAGATTGGTGGAAAAACTATTAAAAATACGCCTCATTAAGGTTACTCTTCCTTTGATAGAGTCCTTCTTACCCAATGAAAGTCAAGCAGAACTCAGTCTAATTAATATAATCACAAAACAAGGCAGTAAATAAAATGTTTCTTGACATTATATTCATTTTATCAGTAGAATGATTTTATTATTTAAACAAAAGAAAGTAGGGAATGGTGGCACAGCGGCGTAGTGGTTAGAGCTGTTGCCCAGCAAGAAGGTTGCAGGATTGCATCCCGGCCTGGGCCCTAACTCTTAAAAAAAATTGTCCCTTGGTGTGAGTGAGAGTGTGAATGGTTGTTTGTCTCATTTGTCTCTATGTGGCCCTTCGATGGACTTGCGACCTGTCCAGGGTGTCCCCACCTCTCACACAGTGACTGCTGGAGATAGGCACCGGCTCTCCACGACCATGGAAAAAGCAGGTAAAGAAAATGGATGGATAGATGGAAAGTAGAGGAGCATAAGTGATTGCTCTTGACAAATGAACTGACATTTTTATTTTTGCGTCTCAGTGTCTCATCTATCTGGAACATCTGTGTTTTTACATCATCTCATGTGCAATAAAAATGGAAACTGCAATATGAAGAGCACATTTAGAGTAGTGTCCTCTCCACAAGAATACAAGTGCACCTTTTGTGGGTTTTACACAGCTGCAGATACATATCGGTTTGCCTACTTTTAGGGAAAGGTGATACAGAATGATGTATAAATCAGAATATAAATCCTTCGTCCGTCAGTTTCAGCTGTTGCTTCCAGCTTATGTTCTGAAAATGAAGCAGTTACAGCAGAGAATCACCATTTCTTACAGTGATTATATTACGTAGGTGTAAGGCCGTAGCTTAGGCTTACGTCAAATCGCTTTTTAAATTCACTGAATGTAATAGTCACAAGCATTGTTAAAATTCACAGAGGCTGCAATAACTTTATCTTGGCATGAGCCCTTTGCAGAGATTAGGATTTTTCAGTTGCCATGCCCGCTATAATCAAGTATTAGTCAAAAAATTAAGTCTATTTTGTGAAGTAGGACAAAATAAATCACTGCTGTAAGTCAGACTCAGCAGGATCTTGAATTAATAGACTCCATGGCAACTGATTTATCAAACAGACAACTATGTCTTGCTGACCCGTTTTCCCTTGTTATCCCCGAATAAAAATAATTTGAAGTTCAAACACATTTGTGCTGTTATAAATCACCAACCTGTGAGGTTTCAGTGCATCTCAGGTGTTATTTTGTGATTAACCTTTGCAGTTTTCTTTTTTTCTCTCTCACTGTACCCTCTTTACCTCAGTCTATCGTATGTACTTGAGTTAGTAAGTTTGAACAATTGCCAGACCTGCGAACCTCTTGCTTTCAGCTGTGGGTGTTATGTGTAGGTGGGAGAGTGATAGTGAGAACGACAGTGACAGTGATAACAGAGCAAGAGATCATATTCTTCCTGTAGGGAAGAAGCTAGAGTCACATCCTTTTCTCAGATTGCATCATCTTGGGTCTTTTCTTGTATTGTTGTCTTAAGAAGCTGCTGTCAGCAAAGAGGCTGATATATCAGCCTTTTCTGTCATGACTTTTTACTGATGTGTGACTGTCAGTAAGGAAAAAAACTAGGGAAGCACAATAAAAGCCCTTATTGATTACTATTGAATGGATCAACATTCACACAATATATTTCACACCGCCTCCTGATGATAACATTACTCATCCAATTCAAGGTATTGGAAACTGGTCTGTTTTAGTATCTTTTACAACTTGATTTTCTTCAAATTCACTTTTCGGTTAGAAGAAAACCATGACCGCTGATCAATAGGTTTCCACAGGAGAATTAGGTGATGTTTCACAGAGTTTTATATATATATATATAAAATAAATCTGGTTCCTGCTGTTAGTCTTTTCAGATCTGGATGGGAGGAACAAACAAGATAACACAATTTGTCACTGCTCTCTTTTTTACACCCAATCTTTCACATAGTGACAAGCTGACAATGATATTTCTGGCCCCAAGACATATCTCCAGGTAATTGGTTCCTCACCTCTCACCTAATGGGAGGTGTGAGCTGTTATTTCACTACATGATCACAAGTACGAGGTGGTCTGCAATAGGTCAAGAGGAGCCAGAGTCTTCAGATTTAAAGCTGGGTGGTCAGCTGTGTATTGTCTTGGGACAAAACAACAATGTGTGGCAGCACAAAAAACCAAATCTGTTTGATTTTATCAGATTCATTCTGGTCTGCATGTGTCTGCTTTGTTTTAGCTGGGTGAATACTAAGTCAGTGTTTACATTCTTGTTTTCCAGTTTATATTTTCTTCCATAAATATTTTGCAGTCAAACTCTTTCTGCATACTTTGTGCTTTGGTAACTTCATATATCAAAGCGTTCAGCTCAATCTGGAATGATGACTTTTAGGTTTTGTAACTTTGACGCTTTTTAAAATGTTTGACTTTATTTGAAATAAACCCCCCATAGCAATACATTAAGATCTCTCTAATTCCTCCAAAAAAAATATTGTTGTCTTTGAAATCTACTTTCAGCGTACTTACTCTGTTTTTGTCTTCTAGTGCTACATTTAGTTACCATTTTCCTTTTTTTCATTTTTCAGTTTTGCTAATTCACGCTACTATTCTACAAACTTTAGCTTTAGCTTCTGTTTTAGGTACTGTTCTGCTGGTTTTAGCTTGTGTTTTGTTCATTTTAGCCTCTGTTCTGTTTGTTTTAACTTTAGCAGTTCAGTTTTGGCTTCTTTAGCAGATTTCAAAAGTCATTCAGCTCTCAGCATTCACATTTCTCTAGTTACATTTCGATTTTTGCCTAATATTAAATTTGTCCACACAGACTGATTTGTTTTAGGTTCAGGTACAGCACTAACAAGTACAGCATCATTTAACATCATCCACAGAAACAACCATGCCTGTAACCAGACATTAATAAATATTGTACAATAATCACACAACAAATAACACACACACATTGTCTACATAAAAAGTTAAGACGTTCACCAATGTTATGAGTAAACCTAGAAAACTGATTCAAAATTAGTTTTTTGTTGTATGGTATAACTTTAAACTAGTCTGATTTTATTTCAGTAAAAAGTACAGTCTTACCTGTAGCAATGTGTTGGATTGATTCTGAATCAGAGGAAGGTAAAACTTGTCAATTTTTCTCTCTCTCTCTCTTTTCAATAATTGGTCTCAGAGATAAGAACCAGATATATATATATATCAGATAAAACCAAGGAGACACAAAGTTGTATTACCACTCAAGAAAAGTCTTTAAGCAGTCAAGTAACATAAAGATTAAATAAATCACCACTGACTTTAACAAAAATATGAAGGAGAGTTTTAATTTTTTTTTACAGCAACAGCATAAGGAGGAATATATAGAACATATATATACAGGAAACTTGTTGTAATTTATTTGAATTGTCCAGACTTCCCTATCACTGAGGTTACTGAGAGTGTTTGTAGGGTGAAGGTTATCCTCTTATATTCTGTCAGCTGAATATGTTTTCAAAATAAAAATTCATGGAAGAAAAAAAAAACAGGATCTGGCCTCAACCTTGGCAAATGAGTGTGAATGGGTGTGTTACTCTTATTCTGTCTGAATAATGCATTAGCTCTCAACAGGAGGATGTGATAGAAACCACAGTCTGCCAAAGTCGTGTCTGGTGGACTATCTGCCTGACTCTGGCTTGATAAATGTCACTGCTGCAACCTGTTTTTGAAATGTGGTCCTTTTCGTACATTGTCAGTTGCCGATTTTGCTGTTATTCTCTTTTTTAGTATTCTTGTTTTAATAACAAACTTGTTTTTTATTCAGTATTCGTGTTTTGCCAAATATTTTTCACACTATAATGATAAGAACATGACTCTAGTAATACATTTTTCATGTTTTAATTAACACTGCCCAGCTAAAAGTACAGTGCAGCTTACAATGCCAATGCACTGCACAACTCGATTTGTTTTGGAGAATTACTGCAGAAAAGACAGAAATCTGCATTTCATCAATCCCTCCCTAATCCCTTAACAACTGTTGTATTGACACCCACTGACCCACTCAGACCTGCTCTGTTTTCCTCTGACAATAAAAATTAGCAACAAAGATGCTGTTTCGTCTCGCTCTGCAAGTTCTCCAGAACCATCCTACATTCTAGATGCAAGCATGACATATCTGGCTTTTTGTAGGTATTGTTAGGTTTGTTTTGAATGTGACTAATGTAACTTGATGCTACGAGACAATGTCTATTTTTTTATTTTAACCATATGTTTCTTTTATCTGCCAGTTTCTACTTAATTTTCATTCCCAACACAGCAGATAGTGACATTTCTCATGGCGTTCACGCAGTGATTTGTCTGCACCGAAACACCATGTTTTGGCACACATGTGTTTTCCAGCTGGTGACCTACGTGACCTTGAAACTGAAAGAGTAGCTTCCCATGATTAAATGACACACCTCCTGATGTTTTTCTAAGCCTACCCAAAATTAAATTGCCTACAAATACCTAGGTTGTCTTGATTTCTAAAATAAGTGATCAACGACTGAAAATTGAACAGAACGAGTTCATAAGAAGAATGAAAGAAAAGAAAAAACAGCATTCATTGCAATCTTGTTTGCACTTTGTTTACCAGCCTTAGAACTTTACTGCAATCCAACTTTCTCATCTTCATTAAGATCTTGATAATAATTAAGGATTGTATGTCACTTGCCATATTCTTTGTCTGACTCTAACATTAATGCAATCGCTGCAGTAGTTACCAGTCTCTAAAGGTCTCTCTGCAAGAGTTACTGTAGATCAGCTCTCTGCTCTAAAAGGGCACAAAGTGTGCTGAAAACAAGAAGAAGAACTTTAGATCAAATGTTATTATCGCTCAACGCCAAAAGGCAAAAGGCAGACAATATTGTTTTTGCCCATGTTTTTGTATGTGTCTGTTTGTTACCAGAATGTCTCATGAACCACTGGACAGATTTGAATGAAATTTACAGAAAGTAATCACTAGATGCACATCTTGACTTCTGGAGTCAATCCAATTAAAGACCGCAGCAGCTAATCAACATTAGCCATAAGTCAGTCATTTTTTTTTTTACAAATATTGAGCTAAGACTTAATGAGGGTTAGGGTTAGGGTTAGGGTCAACTATAGTTGAGAGTCATTCACAACACATACTCTGAGCATGACCTCTCATGATATCACATAAGATTGCATTGAACATTATATTTAAACAAAAATGGTCTGAACATAAGATAATTTTAGTCTAAAATTGAAATTTGGTGGGTGATAAGCATTCTTTAAGGGATGGTGTCTAATCATGTGATGAATATACCAAGAATGTGTAGCCTGATTGCAAAACACAGTTTTATAGAAGTAGTATTTAAAAAAAACAATGAAATATTTAGATCTTTTTTTTTACCAATTACACCTCTTAAAGGAAATAAATTAAGTTACAGTAATGAGAACCCAAAACACTATGTTCTTTTAAAGAAATACCAACTATAACTGAGTTCTTATTGAACAAGTTTACATATAGCTGACACAAGCTCTAGACTGAAAATCTCATTATAGTACAGTATATACATATTTTCTAGAAATATGATTGACACACAAAAAATATGTTTGGATGCCAAACGAATATAGTATCAGTAAATTCAGGAATTTTAACTCGCTGTTGTCCAGCTGTGATAACAGATGGGAGATAGGACTCTGGCTGAAGGCATTTTGTCTTCCCTTGCATCCTGCCAGTTCTGTTCCCCTGCCCATTTGTCAACAGTGATGTCCAATCGCTCAGTGCCAGGCGGTCAAATCAGCACCTTGTCACTTTCAAAATGACAATTTGAGTCTCAGTCAAGTCTGCAACCAGTTTGTGCCTTACAGCCACTCACTGCCTCCAAACAAGCACTAAAAATAAAGAGAGCCAATCTGAAAGCACAGACCTGCATGCAATCTGGAAAACTGACCACATTACATCTCTAAGGTGACTTTGAGATTGAGGACATTTCTTTTCATTTATTACAAGTGATAATTTAAAGTTGTATTGTAAAATTGAAAACGTCTTTGGGACCTCACTGGACAGTGTGACAAAGTCTCAGTTTTATCTCATGACTTGCTGTTGTGACTTAAATATTAAAGTCAATATAAAGTAAATATTAACTGATGTAACCACATTCAGTAAAGCTAAAATTAATTGCACACCAAGAACTGGATGGATGGAACCAGACAGTAAGATTTCTAAAGTTTTCTTTCAGAAGGAATGAGTAGTTATCTGCTGATGCTGGTTTTAATCAGAAATCCTATTAAAAACTCATTGTTCTAAATGCAAGAGAGATGCATTTAAACGATAGGTGCTAATGATGAGTTGTTGATGCAGCAACAATACATAAAATTATGTTCTTTAAAACCATCAATAAAACAAAATGAAGAGGCTGAATTTATTTTACAGTGTTCAAAAACAATAAAACTAAGAGAGAATTAGAAAATATATTATTAAAAGAAATGATTAAACAGACTTTAGACTTTAAACATGTCCACCATGTTTAATTTTTTTCGTATGTTAGCAAGAAGTTTCACAATCATCAAGATTGTAGCTGCACAAAGAAACCCAATAAGAGAGGCTTGCAGAAGATGGTACAAGTTTAAAAAATGTAAGACATTCTCAGAACTTGATGTTTGCTCAGAGTAATCCAGGTTGTTGTTGCAGGAAGTACAATATGTTACATGGAACAGTTTAAGCTTTCACTGGCAAATGCCAAGGATCTAGAATACTAACTTAAAAAAATAACCCTTCACAATACCAGTCATTAAGAGGACAACAAGAACAACCTCAGGTTTTTTTCAGCACTGTTGCCAGGCTGAAAGTCCTTGAACCCTGTTTGCAGCTTTGAGAGAAATTTGTGGTATATTTCTCATTATTTTCACCAATATAGTTCCTTAAAATACAGCTACTTAAGATTTATTTGTATTTGAAGTGCTTTTGTTCTGTTAATACTTTGGGATGTTTTTAGTGACTCTCAATTATTCCTTTATTTTGCTCTAGGCTTAGGTTCCTGGACTCTGTGCTGTCCCACCAATCACCTCTCTGCTGTCTTTAATGTCTTTAATCTCCATATATGAATTTTCTACTGCTGTTGTAATTTTATTTTATTTTTTTTACCCCCACATCAAGTATTCCTGGTGCATTTGTGTTTGTGTCTCTTTTGTGTCCTCTCACCCCTCAGCTGGTTAAGGCAGATGGCTGGCCCTCCTCAGTCTGGTTCTGTTGGAGGTCTCTGTCTGTTAAAAAGGGACCTCTCCTCCCTGTTGTCACCTGCCAACCTGTACATTTTCAGGACAGGTATTGGACCAAAGTGAAAATTCAGTTTTGTCCCTTAGTACCTTCAGCCAGTCAACCTTTCAAAAACAGGTATTTTATGATTCTAATTATACTCAATCTGGCTGTGTGTTTATATTTATATAGTAGAGTATATGTACAGAGTGGCACGCTGTAACAGTGGTTACAGCTTTTGCTTTCCAGCAAGAAGGTGACAGGATTATCTACCAGCATATCTGGATGGAGTTTGCATGTTCTCCCCATGCACATGTGGGTTTACTCTGGATACTCCAGTTTCTTCCCACAGACCAAAAACATGCACGTTAGGTTAATTGGTAACTCTAAATAGTCCCTAGGTTTGAGTGGGAGAGTGAATGATTGTTTGCCTCTTTTGTCTCTATGTGACCCTGTGATGGACTTAAGACCTGTCCAGGGTGTACCCCACCTCTTGCACAATGACTGCTGGAGATGGCACCAGCTCCTTGTGACCCAGAAAGGAGAAGCTGGTGAAGAAAACGGATGAATATATATGTATAAGCCCTCATCCATGAAGGTCTTACTTAAGTAGCCCACTTCTCAACAGAATGTCCCCAGAATATGACCCAGACTTTTTTAATCCGGGTGACATCTGAGACAGCATGCTTCATTTCGAGGTTTCTCCCTCATTATGCACTGGGGTTGCTCAGAAGTTGGCTGCACTGGGGTTTCAACTCTGAACCCCTGATTTTTCCATACCAAAGTCATGCAAGAATACCACTGCACCAACCTCCCAGCTAACCTTCAGCACAAGACCAATAGAGACCAGGGTCTACCATATTAGACAGGACCCAAGAGGCAGACTGTGCAAAGATACCCCTGAGACAGTCCAGCACATAATAGTAGGATGTAAGATGCAGACAGGCAAAACATACATGGAACACCATAACCAAGTGGCTGGAATAGTGTACGGAAACATTTGTGCAGAGTATGAGCTGAAGGTTTCACAGTCAAAGTGTGAGACTCCACCAAGGTACACTAAGATACTGTGGGACTTCCAGATCCAGACTGATAAACAGGTGATGGCTAACCAATCGGACATCGTGGTGGTTAACAAACTATAGAGTAAGGCAGTGGTGATAAGTACAGTGATCCCAAGCAACTGTAACATCAAGAAGAACATGAGAATCTGTCCAAAAGAGCACAGTCCTGGGAACAGCAAAGATACTGAACATAACCCTCAAGCTCTAAGGCTTTTGGTAAAAGATTCAAGCTTGAAGTGAAGTGGAACTGCACATGTGGAAAAAATAGGACGAGCTGGGTGTTCTATACATATACACACCAGTAAGAGCACTCCAGTCAGCCAGCCAGTTTCTTTTAGAGATCCCAAAATCCAGAATAAAATCTAAAGGGGATTGTGCTTTTTCAATGGCTGCCTCAAACCTTTGGAACAATCTCCACTTTGCTATATGCATAGCTCAGACTATAGAGACTATTAAATCCCTGCTTAAGACGCATCTTTTCACTTTGGCTTTTGATTTAAACAGAGCGTTTGTTTTAACTTTTTCTTTTATTCTCTAACTTTGGAGTTTTTGTTTAAACAGTGTATTTTCATCTATTTCCAACAAAACAACAAACAAACAAAAGTTCATTTACACAATTTAATCACAATAAGAATATGACTGCTTTCATTGCTTTAGTCTGAAAAATAAAAAAATAGATTGATGACTTAGAGCTCCCTCATATGTACTCTGTATATGATGTATTTGGAGTTCACGTTAAAAATAGTGCTACAGTGAAAATACTGTGGGAGTTTTTTTCTTACCTCTACCAGCCCTGCATTTGCTGTCGTAAGTGGCCTCATTTCTGAGCATGGCCAAGCAGAAACCTTTAGAGAGGCATCAGCTCAAACTTTAAAAAAAGGGCAGATGGGACAAGATTTTAAAATGTCATGAACCAACATAACATTTACAGCATGAATAGCTGAATTATAGCAGCCCATGTTCAAACAAAACATAATTGGCAAGGAACCAAATAAACATACACAAATGACAAGATCATACAGAGAAAATGTATTATTGTTTAAATATAATTGATTTAAAAAAAAAAGAAATATACTCTAAACCAAAACCTTAACGAGTCACCTATATACAACAAATCTTGAAAAAAAAGGTAATAATTAGGTTTAGAGCTATTTTACACAGATATTCACGTCATTGTCACAAAATACCAATATAACAATAAAACACTTTAAGAATGTCAATTTGTTGCTGACATTTTGAAAGAAATAAGCATCTGCCTTTACACTTTGCATATGATCAAACACAGTCAGCCAATCCTTTTAGTGTCCCTCATCAAGCACTCAGCAATGGTAGCCTCAGTCACAAACAGGGCTGTGGGCTATGTTGGGTTAAAGGTGAGCTCTGAATAGTTCACCTGAAATTAGATTTATGTAAATGGAAAATGGGTGCCAAACACTCAACCAGGCTGTTTATTCATCAGGTGAATTGGCTGAAAATAAATGAAGACGTGCTCTGACGGCCGACGAGATGATTGATTTGCTCAATCCCACTACATTTGATTAACTTCTGTTCCTAGTTTGGTGACGGACATTTGAAATGTCCCCACATTAATGAAAAGGGAAGGACTGCAATTGATTGTTTCTGTTGTGTGCTGAAATGAGCAACATCTCATGAGGCTGTGTAATCCACTGTTAGCATTAATGTGACAGTTGAGAACATTTCAGAGCATCTTATATCAGAGAAACAGACAGGAAGTCAAGATTGTCAACATGTCCAACATGTCATGGATATTTTATGCTTTTAATTAAAGGCTTAGCATTCCTTGAAGGAATGTATATTTCCCTCCACTTTTAATATAAGCATTTTAAACTAAAACCATCTTATGATGAGGGCAGAGTTATAGACAATGTTTGCACAATTTCATACAAATCACAAGATGTCACTTTTAGAATATGTGTTGTGAAGAACTCTCAGCTACTATCACACTAAATTTTAGCTCAATGTTTGTAAAATTGACTAAGTTATAGTTATTTTTTGCGTTGGCTAATGTTGATTAGCTGCAGTGGCCATCTTAAATTGGGGTAACTCAAAAGGTTAATCAGTTGTAGATGTACATCCAGTGATTACTTTAAAATCTGTCCAGTTGTTCATGAGATATTTTGTTAACAGAAAGACAGAAATGATACCAACAGTTAATGCCAAAGTTTTAAGCAAAAATATTGTGCAATAAGTAGTGCTCAGAGAATGTACTGGGAATTACTACCATACCAAATTTTAGTTCAATATCTATAAAACAGATTTGTAAAACCCATCCAGTGGTTCATGAGGCATTTGGCTAACAGACAGAATTGATGCCGACAGTTGATGACAAACCTTTAAAAACAGGTTTTGCTCAATCAGTTAGTGTTTGGAGCATGTGTTGGGGATGAGTATTAGCTGCTGTAACACCAAATTTTATTTCATTATCTGTTAAATTGGGTGATTGATGCCATTTTTGTGTTTCATAAGGTCAGTTAGCTGTGGCCGCCATCTTAAATTGAGTTGACGCCAAAACTTAATCAGTGGTAGATGAAGATTCAAGTATTTCTTTGAATTTCAATAAAATTAATTTACTGGTTCATGAGATACTTTGCTAACAGTACAGACAAACACACACAGACACTGGCAGAAACACAAGTGTCCTTTCACCTTTGTGGCAGGTGATCAAAACTGAAGTGAATAAATTAGTGGTGTTTCAGAGCATGAGTGTTACGTTCTATTAATGTATTTCTGGTCTCCTGAACTCAGTCCTTGAGCAGCTTACCTGGTTGCACACAGTAATCACTCCTCCCAGCGTTGTAAAGTCTGCCCTGTTTTTCACTCAGTTATCAGATCTCCCTATTAGTTTTCTGACAAGCCTGATCACGCCTTGTCTTGTTTTGTTAATTTGGATAATAATGGTAGGAATTATGGCTCTTTTCTTGGCTCCAGATCATTTGACTTGGCTCATTCAAAAGAGCCAGTTCAGAGCTGGCTCCTCAAAACTTCTCCCAAACTGCTCTCAAATGGCTCCCAAACAGCCTATCGCTGATGTTGGCTTTACTTCAGCTTTTATTAGAACTTCAAGCTCATCGTTATCCACCAGTCTGCTCTGTGCCTGCATTTCGGTCCAGCTCTACCACCTCATCAGTTACTTTCAGGGAGATGATACAAAACCTACAAGTGTAAAACTAACTGGCTCAAGCATTCATTTAGTTTCACTTCAGCTGTTTTACTCCTGGAGGAAACATTTTGACGAGGAGCATACTGGTGATATAAATGATCGTTGTTTTTTTTTCAGGGATCTGGATCATTGGGCTCAGCTCACCAAAAAAGAGTCAGATGTTTTGGTTCCAAATGGCTCTTCTTTGGCAAGAAGTTGAGCTGAATCTGGCTCTTTTGCGAGCCACAATGCCCATCACAAGAGCATATTTACTTTTCTTAAATTTTAGTGCCATGAGTTAAAAAAAAAGATCCTTCTTGAGTTTTGTTTTTAATAAATATTTTTTTTTCATTTCACAGTATTTTTAGTTTGGAATTTTAGTTGTTGCATAAGCATTTTGTCCTTTGACTGCACTTTGTATCTGAAGAAATAGTTCCCTATAGAAACAGTAACTTTTGATTTGATTGATATGACTTACAAACAGCAAGATCATAAAACATCAACATAAAGATAGTATATACCCCCCCCCCACACACACACACAAACTTTAACTGCCAGGAGCTAAAAATGAAAAATAAATAACAACATGTATTATTCAAAAGTAATGAAACTATTGTGAAACAATGAACTGTGTTACAGGAAGTTAACAAATATAAAACGCCTCCTCTGCCTCCTTTTCATCACGCAAGGAGTAACATGCATCTAATAGGGCTGCCCAATTATTTTTCTTAGAAGTAAATCCACAATAATCTTCTGAAAACTTTCTAACTTATTTTAACAGCACTCACAGCAGTTCTGAAGGCACTTAAAGAATCTGCAAAGATGTTATTATGTCTGAAATTATTCTCTGCTGCTGAGGTTTCCAGCACAACATGATATCTTTCTTTTTTAATTGTGGGAATGCTTGCATTTTTGCAGTCAAACTACTTCCTCATATTTGTTATGTTTTTAACAAGTATCAAAATAATCCACTGTTCTGCCCAAAAAGTTTTAGCTTTAAGCCACTGTTCTGCTAGTTCAAGATCTTAGCTTTTGTGTAGCTAATTTAAATTTTTAGCCACTGGTTTGCTGGTTTGATTTTTTTGCTACTGTTAGCTAGTTTTAGCTTTTTGCTACTATTTTGCTTGTTTAAGCTTTTAGCTGCTGTTCTGCTGATTTTAGCTTTTAGCAAATGTTCTGCTTGTTTTAGCGTTTTGCTTTATTTTTGCTTTTTCAGATTTTAGATACTGTTTTGCTGATTTTAGCTTTTCATTATTGTTCTGCTGATTTTAGCTTATATTCTGATTGTTTCAGCTTTTGTTGTGTTTATTTTAACTTCTATTTTAATTTCACAATTAGGTTTCAGCTTCTTCAAGAAACTTCAGCATTTACATTTTCTCAGACAATGCTAATTTTTCTAGTTATTATTGTTTTTAATTAACACAAATGCAAAATTTATTTTATTATCAGGGATATTCTGTTTTTCTCCTGATAATATCTAATGTTAGTGAATGACATAAAGATAATTGTACAATTGGAAAATCTTCATTTGGATTAAACAATAAAATCATAGAAAGATAAATTAGACTTTCTAGGCTCGTACAGATGTGGCATCTGTTATAATGTTTATATTCAATTAAAAATGACTTGTTAGCTTTGTTAAATTAGGTTAAATGTAAGCAGCTCATTCTTATTGTTTCCTTATCATGTAACAAGCTACGATGAAGAAATTTAGATACTTGAACTGTTAGAAGCATTTGACAATTTATACAGTGATCTCTGAAAGGGTTCAGTTTGTATTTCTTTTTTAAAAGTTATTTCAATAAATATGCTGTTAAGGTTACGATCTCCACTTATATTGATGTGTTCTTGACAGTTTTCTTCAAAATTGTATCAAAGAGAGAGTTGTTAAGTTTTTGTTTGATTAGGCTTTCAGAATGAATGTGATTGTGCAGTGCATCTAAATCCCAACACAGGGCTGTTGCTGTTCTTCTGCTGTGCTGCTTTATTCACATATATTTAGAGTTTTTAGAGGATGATTCAGAGAAATTTGGTGGTAAGAATAAAGACTCAAAACTCAAAGTTTCTGGCCCTAATGAGGCCAGTTTCACACCATGTGAGAGCGAGCATCCTTGATCTCTGCACACATCACACTTGTGCGTGATTGTGCACATCAGAGTGGAAAGATACTCTAAGAGGAGTCACAGCTCTGGAACCACGTCTCCTGCTTGATATGCTTGTTGTGGCTGCAGTAAGGAGGTAATCCTCATCACTCAGACTGAGAGGGATGGTGGCTTCATGTTTTAGTTGCATAATTCAGGATGTCATTATATCTGCATTCAATTTACAATTCAGATTTGGTTTTCACACGAAAACGCCAATGATATGATTGCATGTAGTTAGGCTCAAATATGCAATTTAACTGTAATAAATGTATGAGGATAAGATAATTATCTCTGTTAGCAGGCGATGGTATGTTGTTTTGTCATATATTTATTCAGAGCCAGGTGTTCTGGATTTATTTTCTTTTCAGCAGGGACCTCATCATTGTCCCCTGGATCCAGGCTCATTAAAACATCACTTTGTTTAATTAGACTGGTCCACAGCCCTGTTGAAGGCCCTTGTAGCCTCCCATATGCAGAGCTGTTTGCCTGAGTAAATAGCATATTGAAGAGTCAAATATTCTTAGAGTTTTCAGTAATTTTTGACACCAAAGACACTTCAGATTTGCCAACAAAAATGCAAAACCCATGTCAGAGAAGTGATTTACTAATCAGAGTCTAAATGGAAGATTTACACTTGATGGAAATTACTGACTAAATGATTAAAATTGACAGTTTGTTTTCATAGTGTTCAATTAATTCAGTTTTTCCAAAAACATGGACAGTTATGAATAACCCTGTTTCTTCTGAAAACTAGGTAAACATCTCAACACGTCCAGATTTTGCCTCTCATTAAAATCTGCTTCAGCATACGTGCTCTATTCATGACTTCATATACTCCGTTTAGCTTTTAGCTACTAATTTGTTAACTTTATCTTTTAGCTATGGTTTTGCTACCTTTAGCTTTTAGCTACTCTTCTGCTTGTTTTAAGTTTTACCTACTGTTCTGGTAATTTTACCTTTTAGCTACTGCTAGGGTGGTTTTAGATTTTAGCTATTGATCTGTTTATTTTAGCTATTAGCTACTAATTTGCTAAATTTATCTTTTAGCTACTGTTCTGGTAATTTTACCTTTTAGCTACTGTTCTTCTTGTTTTAGCTATTGATCTGTTTATTGAACTTTTAGCTACTAATTTACTAATTTTATTTTTTAGCTTCTGTTTTGCTAATTTTTAGCTTTTTGATACATACTGCATACAAATTAGTGAACAGTAGCTAAAATCTAAGATTTAACCTTTTAGCTATTGTTCTGCTAGTTTTTATTGTTCATAGCAGTGTGGAGAGAAGCTCTAAGACGAGTCACAGCTCTGCAGGCATGTCTCCTGCTTGATATCTTTGTTAGGATTCCTAATTTAATTAATATACATTTTTCAAAACAACGTTGGCAGCTTTGGATAATAACTTGACAAATCCTGCTTTTTGTAAATACAAAATAACTTCTTGTGAGAAAATTTGTTTTTAACAAAGCCTGATTTTGCCTTTTTGTAACGAAGCAATCTGTACATTCAGCAACCGAAAAATGATGGAACTGACAATCAGCAAATTCTACGTTCTATAATAAAAGCATCTGTACAGCTATAATTTACTTTCAGGTGGAATGACAGAGCAGAAAATAGGCTTGTCAAGGTGAATGACATCTAATATTGCCATGTATAATTCACAGCAAACAAACACCCGCAGCTTCACACAAAAATTAAAATTTTCCTCCTGTAAAATTGGCCAAATATCAGACAACATAAATACCCAACTGTCATGTTGAAGCTTCACACATTTTGTCACTATATATTTCTGCAACAGAATTGAATGAATACGACCTCTTGTGTGAAAGCAAAGTGTGGAAGAAACATGCAAGAAGTTCCACTTTTTAGCTGTTCAATAACGGTGCTGACAGCTTTTCTGTAAGTGCACAGACATAGTGCACTCTTTGACTGGCACATCACTTCTGTCAGTCAGCAGCGCAACACTGCCATCTATGGTGTTTGGGCAAATGAGACTCGTCATCCGTGACACAGATATGACTGGACTGCACTCCATTTCCCTATCATCACCATGGCAATGAAGAGTGGATTTTGTTCACATTAGTAAAATGACTGTTATGACTGTTTATGCCTGACAAAACCCAATGACGTAGAGAGGTGCATGCAATGTGCTGGAACCTTATTATGTCTTGGCAGCATATCTTAATAATCTCTGGACATTGCCTCTGTATTTTCACCCTCAGCACCTCTTCTAAAGAGCTGCCATTAACCCCCTGATTATGGTGGACATTGTAAAGAAAATGTGAAAAGCTTTCAAGGGAACGCAGCTACAAGCAGTAACTATGTGGGCAATTTTACAATTTGCATGCTGTGACAGGTAGAGAGGTTTCACCATCATTGTTGATGCCTTATTTTCATGGTCATGAAGATCTTTAGGTGAACTTTATGATAATCGCGCTTGCACAAGGTGGGAAATTGCTTCTACACCCTGGGCACACAAAAGTCTGTCAAACTCTGCTCCCATTGGGGAAGGGTGTTTTAATTAAAACAAAGTTACATGGTAATGTAATTAAAGTCAGGATAATGATACATTCTTTAATTATGAAGTTCACACAGAAAGGTCCCACTGATTAGATGCCCAAATTAGGATTAGATTAACAAGATGTGACATGGAAAAATAGGCACTGGGAACACTGCAGCTACATCAAGAAATTTCCCCTCTCTGGGGTTTATAGGTTTTCAAGGATATGAGGGGATATTACTCACTCAGTTCTGAAAAAAGTGTGAAATCCTGTTTTGTGTAAATGAAACAATCAACATCAAGTTAATAGATTATATATAAAAACAACCCTTAATGACTTGACAAAAACAAAGAGAAAGAACAGATTAAAAAATCCATACAAAAGCATCACATCCTCACACCTCAAACCCCAATTCTGGAAATCCAATTTTAGGTTTTAATCAGGAATTGCCTTGACTTGATAATAATTAGAGAAAAACAAAAAATCATTATCAAGCATTCATACACAGTCCTTTAAGGAAAAATAAAAGCCTAACACTCCTTGAAGGGAGGGAAGTTGTAGCAGTTTTGGTCAAACCATAAAAATAACATCTCATGTGATATTGTGAGATGTTATGCTCATGGTATGTGTTGGTAATGACTCTCAGTTGGTATCACATCAAATTTTAGCTCAATATCTGTAAAAATGTCTGAGCTATACCCATTTTTGGGTTGGCTAATGTCAATAAGATGTGGTGGCCATCTTGAATTGGATTGATTCCAAGACATAATCAGTTGTAGATGTCAACCCAGTGATTACTTTCTGAACATTTAATTAAAATACATTTTGTGATTTCAAAGATATTTTTCTAACAGTACAGGCAACCAAACACTTGCACACCCACACACAGGCATGGGCAAAAACATTATCGCTCCATTTTTGCTTTTGGCAGAGGGGAATAAAAATTGTTCTGCTTGCAGTTTTGCAAGAAGACAAGAGCAGGATTCATCTGCAGCTTGTCAATACCCTTGCTGACCCTACATTTACACTCAATGGATTGAATTGAAACCAAAAATTAATTGAACTATTGCACTCCTAATGGAATTTTAGGGGCCTTTGGGGGTCCTCACCTTATGGCAGCAAAAAACAAAGTCTTGACCAAAGAATGGGCTTGCTTTAATTCATCCCAATAATATGCTGAAATCCAACACGTCTTCCAGTTGGGTGGGGGAGGGGGAGTCCATTAGGCTCCAGGAGATGTATTTTAACAGCTTGGAAACCAAAGACATTTTTATAAGCTTACGTTTTTGCAGTGCATGCTTTCTACCAAATGACCTTCCCTTCACAAAGAGTCCAGACTGAGCAGCCGCTTTTACACTCCTATTCATGAGGCCTGGTTTATGGGACTCATATGGCCACTTTCATCTGGGAGCATAATATGTTTGTGTGAGGGGTAGAAAGCATATAATGTGCAGTAAAATATGTCCTTTAATGAACATTAGAGGAAGATTGAAGTATCTACTCCACCTTAAGTATGGGGCGCGTGAAAATGGCTGATGGCAGCTTCCTGTACAATTACTGTGAAAATTAAAGGCCTAGGAATCCATGAAGCAATGCATATCCCCCGCTGCCTTTCATGCCAGACTTTAAGACTAAAATCATGTTAATGACACAATCTCGTGTGATATTGGGAGATATTGTGATAAGGGCTCAGAGAATGTGTTTGGGATGACTCTCAGCTACTACCACACTAAGGTTAGCTCAATATCTGTAAAATTGACAGAGTTTTTTATTTTTTGTGTTGGCTAAAGTCGATTGGCTGAGAGTTTCATTAAAATCTGTTCAGTGGTTCATGAGATATTTTAGTAAAACAGACAGACTGACAGGGTGGATGCCAAAGTTTTAAACAAAAATATTGTGCAATGTGAAAAGACTATATGTTGGGGGATGATATTCAGTTACTAACACAACAAATTTGAGCTCAATATATGTTAATCTAAATGAGTTATAGCCATTTTTGTGTTTGCTAAGGTCTGTAAGCTGTGGCGTCCGTCTTGGATTAGGCTGACTCTAAAGGGTATATTTAAATAGACCTTTTGGTAATGCTACAGATGAAGAAACACGGACACAGACAGGTAAAAACATTATCATTCACCTTTTGCCTTCAGCATCTAATGATACAAAGGTGATCTATGTTATTTTCAGTTTTCTGTTCTCCACAAGTTAGAAATTTTCAACCAAATTCATATAATAGGCAATGCAACTGAAACATCCATGAGCTACTGTATTTTCCCTGAAAATCCAGAGACTCAGCAAACTCAACAAAAACAGCAGAAGTTGTTTCATTTTGAACTTTATTCGCAACTTGCCCTGACACAAAGTTATCTCATCAAACCTGCTGGAATCTGTTAACATCTTGTGAATATGGCTCAGGTTTGATGGATGGTAGTGGTGAAGGAGCGGAGAGGACCGCTGGACAGGGCAGACCCTTCCACCTGAGCAGCAAGGGACGGCTCGACCACATGCTGTTCGCATCATTACACAGCCTCAGCCCATACCTCTGGGGCCACCCTGATTGATGGGCTCCACCAGGCCAAGCAGCGCAATGGAGGCGTTCCATCCAGACGGTAGCCCGGCCCATCCATCTTGAGTTCCGAGTAGAGAGCCATGTTATGGTCCGTCTTGTCCGTAGGAATAGGCTGCTCTTCCTTAATCCCACTCCCTGATCAAATGGGTTACTGTGTGCACTAAACGCAGGCTTCAGTCTTAAACAGTAGATTTCCAAAGACAAACTAGAGGTGAAGGAATTAAAAAATAAATAAAATAAAAGTCACAAAAAAGCTAATATTGTCCATAGATTTGAAAACTACAATAATCTAAAGAACACAAATATGGTTAAAAACTTTAAAATGAGCATTTTCGGTAAAAATACAATGTGAAAGTTCATAGAATGATGTTGAAGAATTGCTGATGGTAAAGCCTGAATTGAAATGTTGAAGTTAAAACAGAAACAGAACAAAAGCTAAAGGCTAAAATTAGTAGAACAGTAGCTAAAAGCTAAAAATGAAGCAAGTATGCTGAAGCAGATTTTAAAGAACTCAGTTTTTCAAGTTCTCCATTTATTTTGCTGGAAAAAAAAATGTAAATAAAGTTAAATATTTTAAGAAGTATAAAAGTTAGAAAAAACAAAAGTCATAGCCGTAATGTTCTGTACTTTTTGATATATGAATGATTAAAAATGCTGAAAGTATGCTGAAGTGGTTAAAGTCCAAAAAACATTTGAAAGAAACTATAAACAGGAAAATTTGACAAAACATAACGCTTAAACTACATTATTTTATAAATTTAAAGAAAAAATTGTAGATC
>JAOXNZ010000091.1:4736680-4753028 GCA_028566095.1 Kryptolebias brasiliensis
TGAACAATAAAGTGAACAAAAAGCCATTACTGTTAAAGTGATTTTACTCTCCTTCTTCCAGAGTATTTTTTCATAAGCATTTTGTGTTTGAAAGTGTGGGAGCCAATGAAAAGTTAATAGCAGTTATAAAGTTATGGTCGCAGGACTTTTTTTTGTTATTTCAAAGATAAAATTTCAGTTTAAAATACTGTATAATGTCAATCAAAAAGGCTTTGATGCTAGAGTCTCTATCCTCAACATTTGCTCCATTATCCTAAAAACCCAACATTTATCACACCAAGTTAGTCTTTTTTCTGGGGCTCCTTTAGCCAAAATAAAAACTGAAAATTTCACTCTTTTCAGCAAGTCTTATCAATTTCAACACCTATCTTGTGCTCATTTCTTAACACACATGGAGGGACACAAATTGCCCACTGAAAGCCATTGCCTGCAATTACCCTAAATGACATCTTCAACAATTCTGACAGTACACTCAGTAGCCATCGCAGCGCATGCATCAACACGTTGCCTGTTAGATCATTTTCAGTACATGACAATTACTGACATGCCATTTCTCGACTCACACAGAAGGAACAGCTTTAACAAATGAATGTCTTCCCGCCTGTCCCTTTGAACGCTCCAGCACTGCAGCCAGATGCAGCAGCCAGATGCACACAGCTTGTCTGCTACCTTACCGCTTCAATAACTCTCATTAGGGTAATTGTTGCTTAATGTTTTCATAATCTGCTGCTTACAGGAAACTGTTTTCCTTTCCCTAATACCATAACTGCCTCCCTATGGTCCTATTCTCAATGTTATTTTTCTTTGAATAAGTTTTTTTTTTTTATGGCAATAATGAATCGGGAACTGTCCCAACTGGCAGGTTTCCCTGATGTAAAAAAAGGCACTAGCAGATTTTCTGGTTTAAATGAGCAACAGAGTCATCAGAGAAAAGGCCAACAGATTCCTGAAATAATGAGTCAGTCACTAGCAGTGTTGGCACCGGCTCATAGCATCTGGCACACGGGCAGCCGCACATTTTCACAGCATTTACTTACATTTCACCCCTGCCTTTACTCAGAATGACTGATTGTCTACTTAGCTTTGCTCCACAGAGCATTTCCATCCTAAAGACATGCAAACACACACACACTGATTTATCTGTGATGTGATGATCTCAGTATTACAAGGTGATTACGCAGCCAAAGTCTGATGTATTTTTATGTCAGAATTTGCATCCACTCTGCTCCTGAGTGCTTGGAGACAAACTGTCCTTTAAAAGTTCAGGAAGAAAGTCCAGATCCAATCTGTGCAGGCACTTTGGAATAAAATGATATAGTTACCAACTTAATCACCTGCTGCCAAAGGCAAAGGCAGAACCATAATGTGTGCTTGTTTGTCTGTCTGTTAGCAAAATATGTCATGAATCACTGAATAAATTTTATTGAAACTTTCAAAAACTAGTCCTTGGATGAAGATCTATGAAGATCTATGACTGATTAACTTTTCAAGTTGATCCTATTCAAGATGGCTGCCACAGCAAATCAATCTTACCCAACACAAAAATTGTTATATCTCAGCTAATTTTACAGATATTTAGTAAAACATTTTTGTGAAATTAGCTGCGACTGATCCCCAACACATAAATTGTTGGAATCACCTTGGTTCGATGTTAGCAAAGTATCTCTTAAACTACTGAACAGATTTGATTGAAGCTCTAGGAAAGTAATTATTAGTTGTACGTCTAGAACTGCTTATTTTTTGGAGTTAACCCAATTCAAGACAGCTGCCACAGCTAATCGATTTTAGTTTGCACAAAAATGTCTATAACAGTGAATTTTACAGATATTGAGCTAAATTTTGGTGTGGTAGTAGCTGATAGTTATTCATAACACTTATTTCAAATGCTGACAATAACATAAACTAACGATATTACAATATTGCATGTGAATGCATATGGTGTTATTTTCAAGGTTTGACCAAGAATAGTTCTACCTTCATCATCACCTTAGTCTAAATCTCTGGCATGAAAGGTGCATTTCTTCAAAGACTGCTAGGCCTTTAATTTGTGAGATGTTTAATGTTCTGCTATAAGTTTTAGTCTAAGAGTCACAACAACAAAAAAACAAAAAATGCATACAATAGTTGATTCAGTTTTTTCTTTGCAAGGTCCACTCGTGCTAATTTTACTTTTCTAATTACTTAGTTTTAATATTCATGCTCCTTGAAATAAAGGTAGTATTTGAAATCTCTGATGATGTATCCAAGAGACCCTCGAGTTGGCTATCGACAACAATTATCAGTGACCAATCCATCTGTGGATCATTCGTTTCTCTCATTATCTCACATGTGCATTCAGCTTGCCTGTGACATTTAGCTGGGGCCTTTTCAGTCAGTCAGGTGGGCAGAGATGCCATTAGGTGATAAGGTTCATTTATTGTTGGGCCCTCATCAGCACATTTTCCTGCCTTGAGGCATAAAATACAATCCACACTGATTAGCATCAGGCCCATATCAGGAGAAACATAATAGTCCGCACTCTGAAGGTGAAGCATTTGAGGGCAAAGTCTTCTCTAAACACAGACGATTGTCACAGATTTTTTTTTCATTTTTGACAGTTGAAGGATTGTCTCCCCAGATTTGAGTCCAGAGTGTTGCTCTCACCAGCGGAATTGAGTTGTTTTATATTCACAACGTCATTGTGTAATTAGATCGTTAAGTTACAGCATGTCCTTCATACTTTTGGTTTGTACCTTGATGGAATAATTCTGTCAAGGCTTATTAATTGATTTAAAGACAAATTTCAGTCAAGCCTAAGTGTTTTAATTGAAATGACCCGCTGCCCTGTTTGCCCTTGGGAAAAATTAGCACAACAAATACAGCTGTAAGTTTGTTTCCATCTGCTTGCATATCTGCGTGGCTTTAAAATATGACATGACAAAGAATTTAATGACACAATGAACATTCCTCTGTTATTTTTAACTTTTAACATCAAAAGCATCTAACTCCAAGAATTAGTGAAAGAATCTAATGTGATTATTCAGTTTTTCTCACAGCTGATTATGTAAGAGAAACCACCCCCTGGCAGTTGTTATTGGCTGTAATGGTTGGGACAGCTAATTAGTTAGGTTGGTTGTCTTTGATTTATTCAGTCTTCGCTATCATTTTTTAATCAGCTAAAAGCAATGATCCGTGAGCAGACAAAGCCTATTTAATTACTGAGCTTGTGATCTTGACAGAAATGCCGAGCTCCGAGAGAGGGGTGTTTAAAACTCTCATAAGATTGTCACATTTTCTACATTGATAATTCAGATAATTGAGTTGTAATTAGACACATCATATTGTTTAAAGGGGATCGAGACAACATGCAAGTAATCGTCTGGCTAGAAAAAGGGTTCTAAGAGCAACACTGCATGTGGCTGCTCCAGATGTGCCTTTCCCACAGCAAGATGAAAGTGAAAAACAAAAGCAACATAATATACTAATATACAAATAAAATAAAAACTTTTTTTAAGGCCTTTAAGGCCTGCATATTATTTAAACTAAGATCACCTTATGTTGAAAAATAAAGGAGTTATAGATCTTTTGGTCAAACATTATAAATAGCGTTCTGCATCTCATGCATTAGTGTAAGCTGTCACAGTAGGAGTATGTGTTGTAAATGATTAAAAAGCTACCACCACATTACATTTTAGCTCAATATTGGTAAATTTGACATAGCCATTTTTGTGTTGGCTAATGTTGATTATCTGTGGTGGCTATCTTGAATTGGGTTTACTCCAAAAAGTTAATCGGTTCTAGATGTACATCCAGTGATTACTTTATGAAAGTTTCATTAAAATTAGTCCAGTGGTTTATGAGATATTTTGGTAACAGACAGCCAGAGTAGACACCAAATTGTTAATAGCAAAATTTTCAACAAAGATCCTGTATATCCAGTTAGTGTTCGGAGCATGTGTTGGAGATCAGTCTCACTTTTAGCTCAATGTCTATGACATTGGCTGAGCTATAGCCACTTTGCGTTTTCTAAAGCCAGTTGACTGTGGCAGCCATCTTGAATTGGGCTGACTCCAAAAACATTATCATCTGCCATCGCCTTTTGGAGGCAGGGGACAAAGAACTACAAACCTGCAGATGTGTCTGTTGGTGTCATTCTTAGCTGTAAGAGGAGACCTGATTCAGAGAAAACTTTACAACCTGTCACTTGGATAATCTCATTTCTTAATGTTGTACCGATTTGAGAATCATCTGCCACAATCCCAAAACACAGGGATGACAATAGGGGTGTGGGGTGGGGGTTAAAAAAAGCAGCAAAGGAAAGGTCAGAGGGGACATCAGTTCGATCAGCAGAGAAGCAACAAGAGAAGAGATGGAACAAGAAACGGAAGGGATTTATTGACAAAATCAATAAGCTGAGAAACTCCTCTGAGCAGGTTATGACAGCTGGATATGGACATTCTCACACATTTACACATGTACACACACGTTCACACACACACCCACAGCCTGATTCAGACTCTACAAGCATCTTATTGCTGTTCGGCTCAGATCCTTATGGAAATTACATGTTAAAATATATGTTAAAAAAGACAATAATTTAATTTGTTTGGCAACTAAAAGTCTTTTGCTGACAATAATGCCTGTTGACAAAAAAAGAATGACCCGTGCTCTTTTAATTAATTATGCTGGTCTGAGATCTGTTATTTATCATTCTCAGCATCTCAGAGCGCAGAACATTAATAATATTTGTATGACTGTAAAACATTTTTTAAACTTGTTGATTATTTCAAGAATTCCTATTTTGGTTAATATATAATATTACTGATTTTGACCAGCTCAAAAAACATTTTTCTATTTCTTGTACTTTAAACATGAAGAACATGAGTTCAAAATGAAAATTGCACAAACTGGATCTGGAACGTTTGTTGGATTTTTAATTAAACATTACACAGTATGTTTTTTTTGGTCATTTTCCCAGTCTTGGTTTTATAAAATGGAAATTTTTGCACATTACCTAAAAAATGTTCAAAAATATTATACTGTTAAGTGTAGAAGAAACAAAAATAAATAAAATGTACAGAAGCAGCTGGGCTAAACCAACTGTCTGCTTTTAAATGGAAAAAAAAACCCAACATAAATACTTTTTGTCATGTTTTTCCCAAAGTCCCAGATATTTTCTGTTCAGAAGAACCTTTAGAATCACATTTGCTTCAGTGCATTTTCTACAAACTGTAAATCCCTGACTCTTTCCTATGCTCTGAGACAAGCTCAGTAAACCCCCTCAGCTGCCAAAGTTAAAGTCAGTATCCCAGATTTTGCTCACAGTGCACCATTAAATAACCATTTGACAGTGTTAAATAATGCATATATTAAGACATTTTTTGAGTGTGCCAGTCATCGCAATAAAATAATAAATAAATAATAAAAATGAAATGATGTGTGGGGCAAAAAGTATCTCAGCCCCTTAGAATACAAAGTTACTGAATTTTACTTAAAAGGTAAATATTTGGATGATGTTACAAAGGTGGTAAAATGCCTAATTTAATGTCAGATATTTTGACTTGGCACAATGGCCATTCATGAGGACTAGATTCCACTTCTGCACCTGTCCCTGCTGGTTATTTGAAGAATAAGCATAAAAGCAGAGCTTCCTGTAAGTGGAATGCATCTTTTATTTGTCTGATTATTTTAAGTCAAAGGGGGTGTTCAGGCCTTGCACTTTATATCCTCTTATATTGGTTTTGGGTAATCCAATTGCAAGTGGTCATCAGTTTTCACACTTTGCCATTTAAAAGTTTAAAAGTCCAAAATGTTGTTGCGATTGGATGTCAATGACATGCAGGTCTGCAGACGTCCAGGTAATACCCCCGCTGTCTGGGTGCGATCACTTCAGTAGGAGGTCCTACATTGAGGATCAGGACAGACTGTGGTCAGACTATGAAACATAATCAGATAAAAGGTGTCCAGACCACCTACAAAGGAGGTCTGAGGAAGAACATTTTCAATGCACATTAGGGAGTTCAGACCTTTATTTAGAAGTCCAAATCCAGTCTGACAGCTAAGAACCTATTTTAACAATAGGTCTAAACAACCTCAAAATGTCTGCCATGAATAGCACTTTGCCCTAATAAATAGAATTGTCTTGATGTTAAATGGAATAAACAATTCAGTCAATAACCATGACAAAGCAGTCTTCATCATTATTCTAAAACACCTTCTGTTCCTTGCAAAACAATGCAGCAACCCATGAGAAGGCCATCGAACCTTAAGTCTTCACATTGTCTAATCTGTTGCTTTTCAAAATACAAGGGCATGTCTGACCAGAGGACAGCAGAATAATAAACAACCCTGCAGTAAAGGAAAGTACAGCTGCAGGCAAGGCTTTCTATGTAGGTATGCTGAAAATCTGATGAGATGTTTATGAGGTGACAGGGTTGACGTGACTGTTTAGTCGACAGTTTTCTTGACCATCATTTATGCATCAGTGCTCAACAGGCAGTGACAGTGTCCTCAGTGCTAAGGGGTTAATAAGTATTCTGCTGTATGGTCAAGCATGATGCAATCCTGTCTTTTCCTACAGTCTGTCAGTGCATCAGCATGACAGGATGAAACACTGGAACAAAATGGGAGCATCTGCCACAGACAATAATGGCAGGTCAGAATCCAATGAGCCACAGGAACCTGTATTGTCAGAAAAGGTGTGTCTGCAATCATGCACAGGCAAGTAAGCTATTTCTGTGCTGAAAGAAAACACCTTTGATTGCATATAACAGGTTTGCTCTGGAGGATATTGCATGTTCTGAAAGAAGCAAATGAAGCCATGGCAGGGGAAGGAGTTGCAAAGTCCAACACTCCTTCTCACTAAAGTGCTCTGAACTCCACAGACTAACTGTACACTGTAATTTAAGTGCTTCTGATTTCCCCTCTGCTTTAAAACAGCACTCAACACCTTTTCCCTTGATCACTCAGAATCCTCTGACTTTTTGAAGCATTATTTGTGCAATTATTAGTTCTCACTTTCAGTTTTGTTACCAACTCCAAAGCAATAATCTCTGAGATGGAATTGAGATATTACACAGAGCATCTCTCACTTGCAAAACCTCGAAGGCAAAAAACGAAGGGCCATTGCATTATAGTGCATCTAATATAGCCTGCACAGTATGGTTATCACAGATTACATTCAGTGACACATGGCTCATTGAAACATAATGTGTTATGTAGCCTACTTGGAGAATTATTTAAGGTGGAACTATTCACCTTTGATTTGATGTTCCCCCGCAGGAGCAGAGGGTTTTTGGAGAATTCTAATGGTCTCTTACTTTGATTTAAATCTGTCTGATCTAAGCACCTTTCTGGTTATTATCTTTTCAAGGAATATGCAGTGGAATTGTTCTCCTTCTGCTATAACTGTGTAATTTCTATCAATCATAAGAGATGGTGCATCGAATGAAGAAAGAGAATATGAGGCAAACTCCTGGAAGGATAATTTCATGTTTATTGTTTCTTTACTCATGTTGAGAATCACTAATAACGGTTATTATTTATGTGTCTTTTACCTTAAGGAGATGTATGTTCATTAGCTTTGCCTCCCTGCCTTCATGATACCAATACATTTCCCTTTGTAGTTTGAAAACCTTTTTATTAAAACCAACAATATTAAATTAAGACAAACCAGAGTTTTAGACTAAGATTTAATTTTATTTTTAAGGTTTGACCATTTTGATCAAACCTTGAAAATACTGTTATGCACAATGTCATGTGATATTGTAAGATGTTACGCTCAAATTAAAAAATGACTCTCAGTTATGGCTACGCCAAATTTTAGCATAATATGTGTAAAAATTGACTGAGCTATAGCCATTTTTGTGTTTTCAAATGTCAGCTAGTTGTGGCAACTACAGTATATTGACATGTTTTGGCTCCAAACTTTAATCAGTTGTAGATGTACATCCTGTGATTATTTCCTGAAAGCTTCATTAAAATTCTTCCAGTGGTTCAAGAGATATTTTGCTAACAGAGAAATACACAAACAAATTCACACACAGACAGACAGGAGCAAAAACATTATTACATGCCTATCAGCTTTCGGTGGTGGATTATAAAAAAATTAAATGTCAGGTAAGCAGTAAGTTCCAAATAAATAAAAAATCCCTCAAGTGTTTTCCTGTTTTTTCTGTCTGTTATTAACTGTTATTCCAAGAATAGTCACTGAGCAAATATCACAAAATTTAAAAGAAT
Organism: Kryptolebias brasiliensis; assembly: GCA_028566095.1. NCBI lineage: Eukaryota > Metazoa > Chordata > Actinopteri > Cyprinodontiformes > Rivulidae > Kryptolebias > Kryptolebias brasiliensis. The sequence continues at coordinate 4,744,898 of JAOXNZ010000091.1, forward strand.
TCCCTGTGGAAAATATGTTCTATTCTGAAGCTGACATTTCTCCAGTGTAATGCCAATTTATTGCCAAGTTATCATAGGAGAATTGCAGTGCTTAGTTTAGTTTTAAAAGCAAACTGCAGCTTGTATTAAGTATCCATCCATCCATCCATTTTCTTTACCCGCTTTTTCCATTCCGGGTCGTGGGGAGACTTGTATTAAGTATTTATCTAAATTCACAGAAACAAAAAATGTTTCTTTCACACCTTTAACCAAGAAATAAATGCATTTTTTAAGATTGCTAGTTAACTGGAGAGTCTATTATCCATACATGTTTTTTTGAGGTGTTATTTAGGACTGAATTGCCTAGTTGTACTGCAGCACAGAGTAATGAATCAAGGTGTCTCACAGCTTGGAGATTATATGAAAGTGACCCGAAAAGCATCCACCTGCCAACAGACGATGTCCCACTGCAGATAAACTCTGTGATATATTGGAGTTTTAATGAAAGTTTTGTCCTGAGATTTTTACTATGAAACAGTAAAACTTTGAATTTTAGAGGATTCCACCTAATTGTTGAGTATAGTGTTTTTACCAAATACAATGATGGCACAATTGAGTTGAGTTAATACATGGGTAGTTAATTTATGCATCAGAAAGACATGCAAAACTAAAAAACTTTGTATTTTAATGTATCCTCCAAACCAGCCAATCATTTTAGCTCTGTGCTGCAGTTTTAACTGGGATAAGACATGCTCATTTTTTGATTTCTTACTGCTGACAAGTTTGAGCTCATTCTCCACAAAAAACATTTTACTTATGATACAAAACATTTAGGATACAGAGTTTTGTTGCTTGATAGTGGATTGATTAAATGTTTATTCCCTTTCTTGTCATTTATACATTCATTCAGTTTTTCATGTTCAGTCTTCAAGTTGTGTTGATTGTGTTAATTATTACTCATTTATTCAGCTCATCATCTGTGTTTAACCCCAATAAATTTCTGATTTGTGAATGAATCCAAATAACAATTTACTTAGTTTTACATGTTGGTCTTTCTGATCCATTATCATTCTGGGGTCAAATTTCCAGATGATAGAATTTACATCACCAAACTTAAACTGGTTAAAGGAATGGTCTGATCATTTTTGAAGTGATGTTCTGTCAGCTAGTTGTCAATAGTTAGAACTTTATCAGTCCTGACATCAGCCATAGAGCACAGAGTATGGAACAAAAGGGTAGAAGTCTTTGGCTAATGGCGAGCCAAACGGCCAGTTGTTCTTATTGAGTTTTAGGCCTATAAAACAACTATTTCTCAAAAATGACATACTGGTGTGAAAGAACTCTACATTAGCTTATATTATACTTTTGCATGACTCCTTTTGTTTAGTTTGTTGCTTTTTTCCCCAACCGAACATGTTACTACGCAGATGTATGTGTGTTGAGGCTACTGGATGTATCAGTCTGCTGGGAGTTGAGTTTGGATTAACCAGATGTGCCGATCAGGTGGACTGATACTTTCAGCAGCCTCTTAGCACCATCAGCATACATTCAGCACAATTACATTTGTGTTGTAACAGGGACAATGTTCAACTGAGAAAACAGCAACAAACTAGACAAATAGTGCCATACAAAAGTGTTGAGCTTTAATATTAGCTAAAGTGGCATTCTTCCACCGTTATGTTGTTTTTGAGTAAGAGGTGTTTTATAGGTCTGAAAAACAATGTAAAACAAGTTATTGTTTAGCTAGCCATTAACCTAGCCTGGACAAGGACTTCTGCCCTTTTCTCCATACTCCTTGCTCTATAGATGTCAGAACATTACTTCAAAAATGACCAAACTCTTTAAATCCCATGTCAGAACTGTTTTAATGTGTTCGGTTTGGCAAACTGAATTTTACTTACCAGGTCAAGACTACTTTCTTGTCTCCTTATTAGTATATTTTGTCTCAAATAGTTCATTCAGTCACTGTTTTTCAATCAATTGTAAGACCCAGAGAAAATAACTTAACAAGGTCAAAGCTGGGGCTCTTTTGAGTTCCCTGTTACCTGAACAGAGTTGTGTGTCTATCAGCTGACTTAGAGCTCTCTGAAGAAGATGCTGTGATGAGAAAGTGATGACAAGTTAGTGTCAGAGGTCACAGGTCCTAAAATATTTAAGCATTTTATCTAATTAACAAGTTTAAATAAGTGTTGTTAACATATGTTTTCTGTTTAAATATAGTACTTAGAGAGAAAATAGGTGAGGAATGTGAGCATTGTTTCTCTGTTTTAAAGGCTTTTTAATATATAACTTCTACAAAATTAGTCACAGGGGCTCAAATTTCCTTTCAAAGCTGTATCTATCAGTCAAGGGGCAAAACAAAACAGTACTTCTGTTTTGACAGTTCACACCTGTTCTCATTAACTGTCATGTAACCGGTCAAAAATGCTTCCATCAGAGTGTAAACCATGTGTTTTTGTTTCTATGAAGATTCTATCATTGGCATGTTTCTCAGTCCTTGTTGAAACATCTAAATTAGAGTCATTCCTCCTCTTCCTCCCCAGAACAAAGAAGACAGTCGCTGACCTTCTCACTAATATAACACAATCTGAAAAGGTCACAGAAGACTACACTCATTGAAATGATATTTATCCTGATTGATAGTACTAAAGCTTTATATACACATGCTGGAAAATACTATCATATGCATTTTCAAAGAAAAATGTTGTTTTGGAGACTACAAAATTATGCTTCTGTGGACATAGACTCTTATATTTGATTGTCTGCAAATTCTAGATCCCCTATAGGATTTTGCATAAAGGGGAAATGTTTCACCTAAAACCTGCAATCAGACAATCAGAACCAGTTTCAATGTTACAGTATTTGTATGCAGATTTAAAGGCCTGTGCTAATGTGACTTGAACAAATTAGAGAGCCCAAGTGTTGAGGATAAAATCTATTTATTTGAGATTTTACAGGTCTGGGATAATGGTTTATCGATGGATTGATATTTATGTGGCTGTGCATTTAAACAAATGACTACTCACACTTCATAAACTGCTTTTTTCCCGTTTTCACAACAGCTTGAAAACTTCACACCAATATGTGTGGGATTTTTTAATTCCCTGAGTTCTAAAGTTTTGTTTATTTGCACGTCTGCTGTGCACCACTCATCTGAGTTCTGTTAGATGTGTTTGTAAATATGAGAACATTATTGGTGAAAATATAGAACCATTTTCAATGGTTCATTTTTTACAGTAAAACAAGCAAATGAAAGATGTAATGTAAAAGTTGAATACCAATCATTCCATAAAGGAACCCGTATTGCCTTTTATGCCATTAAGATCATCTTATGTTGAGAAATGATAGAGTTACAGTCATTTTTGTTAAACCTTGAAAATAACACTATTATTACTATTATAGCCATTTTTGTGATTGCTAAGACTGCTTTTCTGTGGTGGCCATCTTAAATATGGTTAATCAGTTGTAGGTGTACATTCAATAATTACTTTCTGAGAGTTTCACTGAAATCTCTCAAAGGGTTCATGAGATAATTTGCTAAATTCCCAAACACACACAGACATGAGCAAAGATATTTTTGCTTTTTACCTTTGTCTGTGATGATAAAAAAGGATTTTGTGTAACAAACCAAAAGTAGGAATCTCTTGTAAGCTATAAAACTATACATGTAATCTAACTTGTTCATATAGTTAAATTTTATTTTAAAATGCCTATTTGAACATTCATTTATAGCCACAAAAAGACAGTTTTAAAAATTTTGTTTTCCATTTATACATCTTATCTGTATCACTGCGTGTACTACCAGAAATATAATGTTCTGACTGAAAGAATATATTGGCATTTTTCAGAAAGTATTTTGTTTCTAGTGAGTGCTTTTATATCCTCACTTTATACACAGTTCATCATTTTCTTGTCAAATGCTTCCCTTGTTTTTTTCAGTTTCTTTCTCTGACATCTGTCAAACAGGCTTCATCCAAGTTGACTCACAGCACAAGTTTTGATTCAGTCTAAAACCTCAATTTACCCTCTAACTCTGACAACAGAAAGAAGGGGAAATATGAAAGTTTGAAAGCTTTGTTGTTGCAAAACAAACTTTATCTGAGTTCGTCTAGTTGGTCTAGTTCCAAGACATGCTCATTGTAGCTCTGATGAGACAATTTATTGGTTTGTATGAGATTTTTTGTTGGATATCAAAGTGGAATCTCTCTAATAAATTGAAGGCCCAGCATTCCTTGAAGGAATGCATATTGCCCGCCACTTTTCATGTCAGAGTTTTAAACAAACATCATCTTGTGCTGAAAAGGGACAGAGTAATAGTTGTTTTGGTCAAAACGTTTAAAGTCACAATATGCTTTATCTCTGGAAGTATGTGTTGTGAACACCTTTCAGCTACTACCACACCTAATTTTGGCTCAATATTTGTAAAATGCACTGAGATACAGCTATTTTTGTGAAGGCTAAGAGTGATTAACTGTGGCGGCCATCTTGAAATAGGTTGAGTCGAAAGGTTCATCAGTTATAGATGTATACCCAGTAATTACTTTCTGAGAATGTCACTGAAATCTGTCAACTGATTACTGAGATATTTTGCTAATAGACAAACATGGGCGACAGAATATGTTGTGCTCAAAGTATGCGTTAGACACAATGTTCAGCTACAACTACATCCGATTTTAGCTCAATATCTGTAAAATTGTATGAGTTATAGCCTTTTTTGTGTTTGCTATGATTACTTTGTTGTGGTGGCCATCTTGAATCAAATTAACTCCAATCATTGTACAGATGTAGATGTTCATACAGGTATTACTTTCTAAAAAATTAATTAAAACCTGTCCAGTGGGTCATGAGATATTTTGCTAATGCTGCCAAAAAACAAACACAGACAGAAGCAAAAACATTACCACCTTTGGCGGTGGGTGATAACAAAAACAATAAAGAACAAAATTTACCTTCTGAGAATGGGACTGTAGCAAGTAAAGCAGCTGTTAGTCATTTGTCTTAGTTTGGTCAGTGAAGCAGTCCTGCTCGCAGCTGCTTGAGAGGATTTCTCCTGTTTACTCTCATCTGCCTCAGTGATGTAAGGCAGCGCAGCTCAGGTGAAAGAGGTTCTGTTATTAGCAAACATCTTGAGAGGACATCATCACGCAAAAAGATTTATGCTGTTGGACATTTTATTTGTTAAATGGCTATTAGAAACAAAAATAAAACTGAGATTCAGTTTTATTTTGAACGTGTTCACACACTCACGTCATGGACAAAACTGATTCTTTTGCACAATAAATTCTACAACACTGAGCATTTCTACAGCACATCTTTCTAACATGTCATTTTGTTGTTTGAAACCCCTTCTAATTACTGATATCGCCTGAGAATAGGCTGATGTTTGGAAAAAATAGATTTTTTTTTCAGATGAACGTTAATGGAACAATTTGGCTTTGTGTGTGAAATATTTGGTACAGAAATACATTCTGGGACACAGATGCTAATGGACCTATTTGCATACACTATAATAGTATATAAATGAACAAGGACATTAGGAAGGACATTGACATGAAAAATGTATTGTTTAACTGACTAAAGAAAATGGGGGAGATAGAGACTTTAAGAAATAGTTTATACTAAATTATAGTTAATAGTAGTTAATAATAGTTTGATTTGCTCAATTTGTTAACTGAAAATTGGACATGAAGCTTTTGTATGAGTTTTAGCAACATTTCAGGAATAATTTAAGATCATACCTATCGCTAAATGCAAAGGCAATAATGTTTTTGCCCTGTGTGTGTGTGTGTGTGTGTGTGTGTGTGTGTGTGTGGGTGGGTGTTTGTTTGTCTGTAGAATTAGCAAAATATTTCATAAACTACTGAACGAATTTGAATGAAACTTTCAGAAAATCATGGATTGGACATCTACAATTCATTAACTTTAGGAGGCCACCTCATTCGAGATGGCCACCACAGCTAATCGACCTTAGCAAACACAAAAATGGCTTTATCTCAGTCATTAGCTGAGCTAAAATTTGGTATGAAAGTAGCTGAGAGTCATCCCCAACACATACTATGAGCACTAACAGATCATACGAGACCTTTCAATATCCTATGAGATCATGCATAACATCATTTATAAGATTTGACCAAAGTTCATCTCTCCTTATCATAAAAAACCCTTGCATGAAACATGGCAGGCGATATGCAATCTTTCAAGGAATTCTAAGCCGTCAATTAGATGTTCTGATGATATTCTCAAACTCAGCTGTAGATATTATGATCTCCAAACCGTCAAGGCTTCTTGTATAGTTCTTTAAGTCCTCCTGATCAAGAAGCCTTAACCTGAAGTAAACTATTCGCTCCAAAGTCTCATCAGTAGGAACAGAAACTCATTAAATCTCTTTCTTCCAAATAGTTCAGTCTTTTTGTTTCTGAATAGTTGGACTAAGTTGTCTGGTTCTCTAATTATGCTTAACACGGCAGTTCATGTTTTCATAGCTACACAACATCGCTGCCATTTTTCTTATTGAAAAAAACATGATTTTTCCTCAGTGATCTATCAATTTTATGATCTCGTCCTGAAGAACCTGGAAAGCGTCACAATGAGAGATGACTTACCTCTGCTGTCGAGATCACACAAGAAACTTAAACACAATTGGATATTGACAGAGTTGAAAGTCAGAATCCCATAAATTATTTGAGCTCCTTCCTTCTTTCATCTGTTGTTGCTCTTTTAAAGCATACAGAGGGATGTGAGCAACTCAAACGAGACAAAACAAAACGTCACAGGCAGCGGTTCACTCCAGCTTTCTCTGCTGCTGTCTTTCCACGCACCGACATCAAACACTTTCAGCGAGCAGACACCAGATAAACAGCTCGTTAGAAATGGGGGCACGCCATCATTCACAGAATTGCATTACCTGGACCACAATGCAGAACAAACAAACAAACAAACAAAAAAAGAGAAAAACCAAATGAAATAGCCTCGTCCAAGAGTACACCTGGACACAATGATTTCTGGGGGATTAATCAGATTGTCGGAGCACACAATGAGATGGTGATGAAAGCAGAGGCATGACAGATCTAAGATCAAATTTTAAAAAGAGACAGTTATTGCATGGAGGAACAATAAGTGACTGAATTTGATTTATGCTACTTTATTTTGGAATCAATTTGTTCATTTAATATATTTGTAAACATCTCAAGGGGCAGAGTTTACACAATGTGTACAAGAATTTAAAGCTTTTCAGATCTACACAGTAATTAACAGATGATTGTGTCAGGTGAGTCTTTTCATTTCAGTTAAATGAAGGAATTAGTTTATTTTCTGTTGCATATACAATTTTTAAAAATACATTAAAATTGACAATTTAAAACCAAACAACCAAATAAGGAGTAGGCTACAGCTGAAGCTTATTTACACCCATCTCATGTCAAATTCAAAAATCACCCAAAGAAAACCCACACAAACACGAGGAGAACATGCAAACTCCACACAGAAAGACCCCAGGTCCAACCCGGGGCTTGAACCCAGGACCTTCTTGCTGTGAGGCAACAGTGCTAACCACTAATCTGTCGTGTTGCCCCTGCTTTAAGTTCTTGACAACCAAGCCACGATGGTTTACGCAGACCCCATGTCAAGGATACACTGTCACCACACTCCCTTGTGCTCCTCCCAGGACCTCAATATGCTGCTACAACATTGATAACCCACCATGACTTTTCTATGGACATTTTGTATAAACAAGATAATTGTCTTTTGTGGCGATTTATTAAATGCTATAACAGGTCACAAGTTCAACAGAGTACAATGCGCCTGTTTAAAGTGATGGCAAAAGTAAAAACAAAACGGGGTGTGTAGATCTGCATGGGAGCTCATGACTTGTGCAGATTCAGACTCACAGGTCAATCAGCTTGCAGGAAGCTCCCATGATTCAAGCGCGCACAAACCCCAGACCAATTAACTAACAATGAGCTTTATGACTCATATTTGCCCGGATGCCTGAAAAAGGTGCCATAAAATAAATACCTTATGATTCAGTAGTCAAAATATTTTATCCTTATTTGCAAGTAGTCAAGGTGGCACAGCGGCATAGTGGTTAGAGCTGTCGCCTCCCAGCAAGAAGGTTGCAGGTTCACATCCCAGCCTGGGGCCTTTCTGGGTGGAG
>JAOXNZ010000091.1:4835046-4849354 GCA_028566095.1 Kryptolebias brasiliensis
AACTTTATACTTTTAGCTTTTTTTTCTCTTCGCAAACCTACAGATCCTTGTGTCCTTACTGTACAAAAATATACTAACATTTCTCCAGTCATTTTTGCATCCTTAAACATTCCGAACATCAAAAAGGTTGGAAAGTGCTAAATGAACGTTCTATAACAGGATTTTTTTTATCTTTTCTGGACTCCTTAAACTCCTGCACGGGGGGTTTAAGTCCCTTCATGTGGCCCTGGAGCCTTCCCAGCCGTCTACGCTGTGGCACAGACTACATACAGTATACACATCTGAACACACACCACTCACCTCACTGTGCAAACACTGGCCCATCAGGTCCCACAGTCAAAAAGCACATAGGCTAATGATAAACCTACAAACTATTTTTTTATTTTTTTGGAACACGTTTATCAAAAACCGTTTCATACAGGACATGGAAATGGAAATATAAATATTGATTATTTTTATATTTCTAACATATACGCTGCTTCCCTCACCCAACTCTGCCCCTAAAATGAACCACACCCTTTGCACAAGAGGCTAATCTGTATGAATCAGAAAATTGAACTGAGCAATGGATATCACAGACTCGGTGCAGGGTGACAAAGGCAGGAGAAGTCCGGAAGGTATCACAGGTGCCAAATGAGATGTCAAATCCTTGATTTATAACTTCTGTTTAGCTAATACCCACTAGCACATCCTCTTCCTGCACCCCATTTCAGCTAATGCTATTACTCTGTTGAAACCGGAAAACAGTTAAAGTACAAAACAAAAAATACAAAACAACAGAGAGATGGAGGAAGAATAAAGCTATAACCCTGCAGCTGGGCAGCGCAGACTCCTCATTTTATGACAAAGTACTGGATGACGAAAGCAATGAGGATGGCGATGACGGCGAAAACCATGAGGAGGAGGAAAGCGCACTGCTCGTCTGTTAGGCTCTGTCTGGTTCGATTGGACTCGGTGCAGGTTCTGGATCCTGACCCGGTCGCGCTGCCACCCAACACAGTGTCATTTCGCTGAGGGGAGAGGGTCACCGTGGGGCTGTAGGGACCGCTCAGCTCTGTGCCATCCTGGCACTGCCTGATGGCACAGACTCGGAAACGGTAGTCACTGTTAGGCTGAAGGTTCGGAACGTGGAAGGATGTAGCAGAACCTTTGTATGCCTGTGAACGGACAAAAAGGAGGTCAATGATTAAATACTGAATATGAGACAAAACAAAAGAGACTGAAGATTTCTTTTGTGAATGCACCACATTGAACATGGGCCTGAACAGAAAATACCTAAAAGGGGAACTTAACATCATGCTTTGGTGCCAGAAAACCTGTAAACCTGGACAGTATCAACATAAATAAATTACAATTGACCTTTTAACTGTTTCCAAAGTAGATAAGTAATTTTTCAAATTGAAAGGGTGGGGGGGGGGTGGTAGTAGTAGGCCTACATTAAATTCTGCATAACCATGACCATGTATTGAATGATGACAATACATGAAGGCTTGTAAGCTACAGTTTCACTCTAGGGAGGAAGACTAGAGCATGGGCCTATGTAGATGTTGATTTTTACAGAAATTGGATTATTTTAAAGACAAAAAAAGTTTCAACAGGAACATGCCAAATCAATGTTTAACCACCACTTATTGCAGCAGTGCAGTACAGGATGGAGTGAGGATCTGTATTTTCCCCATGAATCCAGCTCAGCTCCCCCTCATTGACTGACTTATGAAGGCAATCAAAACCGCAGGAGAGGAGACATCGACCAGGAAGATGTGCTGCTTCAGCCCGAAAAGGGCGGAGTGGAAAACCGCCAAGCCCACAACAAGAGGGCGGAAAAATAAAACCCCTCACAGCCACGCAGAGAAAATCAAAGATATTGCTGTTTTGCGGTGCTGCTTTTCCTGGAAATAGCTGCCTAAATCTAATCAGGGGCAGCAGTAAGAAGAAAGGCAGTATTTATGTACTGTGACTGCGTTTTCTGGCTACACAGGGCTCTATGGTTCAGGGCCAAAGGTCTAACCACCGTTCAGAGCCTCTCTGCTGGTGGTTAGAGCTGCGACTGGTGTCACTATTTTTACAGATTTTTTTTGTGTGTGTGTACCAAGATGTTGGCTCACATTACTACTAAGGCAGCAACCTCCTTAAACCGTCTGCCAGCACAAGTCTACAAGTTTTTTGTGAATCTGACCTGCATGTTTGCAACAGTGATGCTTTGATTCTCTCTAGTGGAAAGAAAACATAATTTAAACTGTTAAAATCAGTCTAATATCTAAGTAAACCAAGATTTCTTGGTTCCAAAACAGAAATTTGATGACAGTACAAATCTATTGCAAACAACCACAAAAAATTTGTAGGTGGTTTCAAACTAGAAGAAAGATTAAAATTTACTTTGAATTTATACAAAATCTCTGGTAAAGCTGCCTGGCTTTTGTTTCTATTCTGTAAACAAACAGTCCTTCTTTAAAAACAGGTTTTTCAATCCAGTGAGGCCACTAAGAGTGTCTGTAGCGATAGACACAAACAAGAAAGACATCCACATCTTTCAACCTGCAGATTCAATTGCCACATGTGATGTGGTGAGATTAGCATAAGTCTGCAGAGCGGTAGCCATGTTAACATGGCTGCAGGCCATCATGAGGGATGAACGTGCTGGCAGGGGCGAGACACCTGAGATACCTCATGGATCAATGACCTTTGCATAATGGGCACTTTAAAGCCAGCAGTGACAATATAAAATGCTGCTAAGTCACAATGAAAACATTAAAACTCTGAACCCATCTGTATCCTGATCTGAATAAGTAACGAATAACAGGTCAGCCGAAGGTAACGGGGAGGAATGAAGATGGGAGGTAAACTTCCACACAGAAACACAAGTACCTGTTTAAACTCTGAGTTTCCCATCATGCACTGCAAGCTGTAGATAACTGGGTCCCCCTTCATGTGCGGTAGGGCCTCCCATGTGACTTCACAGGAGTTGTCGTCCAGACGCTCGACTTTAGGGGCTGAAGAGTGAGGGTGGTGAGACAGAAATCAGAGATGAGCCGATGTTGCATATGAAAAAATAAATAAATTACCTAGATCAAGGAGAGGTCCATTTTTAAGATTGAGTTATTTAAGTTATTAAATTATGTCTATTATAAATGATACATCAAGTTAAAAGTGTTGTGTTTATTTTTTTTTTCCCTGAGTAGCCTTTCACCTGCAGTACTGTGTTATTCTGAATCCTCACCTTATCTCTCATTCTTTATATTTTACCAATGCCTCTTTAATTTCCTCTAGTATTTCTGTACTTTTAAAGTTTTATTATTGTTTATTATAAGTATTCTGATAAATAAAAAACACTCCAGTTTAGTCATTTATAATATACAGACTTTAACTGAACCCATCAGTCTAAATTTAAACAGTTTATATCTAAGGGGGCTCTTCACTCGGGGTTGAGTAACACTGACAATCTGGCATATGACTCTCAGATTCAAAAGAGCTGCTCCTCTGACCATAAAGCCCACATCCTCATTATTGACTTTACTGTGTAGGATCAAAAGAGGATTTGCAGAGGCTGGCGGCAAACAGACCACAGGACTGAACGGCCGACTCCTGATGACAGCTGACAAGTGAATCTGTGGCTGCAAGTCGAGCTTTGCTCAAACGAGGTTAAAAGCTAAACACACTGGCTGTCAGAAGTAAATTCATGTGACTTTATTAAGAACTGTTGGACATAGAATAGAAAGAAGAAAAAGAAGAAAGAAAAATAAAGTGAGAACAAGAGAAAAGTGGTACCTTTCAGAGGAGCTGGAGGAGAGCGTGGGGTGGTGAATGTGTAAACACTGGAGAAGGGCCCTTCGCCCGCCTCATTAAAGGCTTGGATGCGGAACGTGTAAGAGGTAGACTCATTAAGCCTCTGGACTTTGTGTGTGTGGCACGGCCCTTTATACAAGGATATAAATCTGCAATGACAGGAACATAAAAAAGGGAGAGAAAAGAATTAATGAGATAAGAGTAAATAAGGAAAGAGAAAAAAAAAAAAAGCAAATATAAAACTAGAGAAATTGCATTTTCTGCTAAAATGCAGTGAGAGTGCTTAATGACATAAAGCTGAAACTGAGTTGTTAAAGATAAAAGAAGAAGAACACTAACAAAAGGCTAGGCAAAAGCAGCAAATATGAGCAAAACCTAGCTAAAAGCAGTAAAAGGCTGGCTAAAAGTAGCCAAATGTTTTACTTTAAACTGCCTTGTTGCTGAAATGACTCTTGACTTAAAAGCTGTAAGTAGCCGAATGGTAGTATAATGCTAAAAGTAGCAAAAGCTAGCTTAGTCTAAAAGTATCAGAATGGTAGCTAAAAGCTAAAAATAGCAGTACAGCAGCTAGAAGTACCAAAAGGCTAACTTAAAAGCATCAAAAATCTAACTAAAATCTAAAAGCACCAGAATGGTAGATTCAGACCTAGTCCACATGTAGACGGCTATCTGGTAAACCAAATGGTTTATGCAATTTGGTCTTTCATCCACATGTAACCTCCGTTTCATAGCACTACAGACGATTGATAATGCCAAAGTGAAGATTTGCGAGTTCTCCTTTTTTGTGTCTGCGTGTGGACATTGGTAACCGGAGATTTATTGGTCCGCGTATTATAATCCACAACAAGTAATCACAGTGACATCACATATGCAACGACTGTTATTGTTTCACCATGCAGTAAAGGGAAAATGTCTGCTATCAGAGAGGTTCTGAATGTTACCTTGGTTCAGACGCTTTTTGCCTGTTTGATTTTACAAATCCAACTCCTACAATACATTGAATTGCAAGGGAGAAGGAGCACTTGGAGGGCAGCGATTTTACACCAGCTGTCCCTCCCCATTCAACATCGCCAGCATGCCAAACATGTTTAAAACAACGCTCAGTGGTGAAATTCAGCGGATTCATGTGGATGAGCACTTTTTTTCAATGGATCCCGTGTGGATGGTATAATGTCTTCAAACGATGTGGCGGAGATATTCGGTTTTATAAACACCTGGCTACGTGTGGACTAGGCCTAAAGCTAAAAGTAGTATAAGACAAAAATAGAACAAGTATGTTGAAGCAAATTTCAAAGAATGTTTTTGAAGGAACTGCAGAGATCTTAGCGTATTTCTTTTGGAAAAGTATTTGTAAATAAAGTTGTATATTTTGAAAAGTATAAGAGTTACAAAAAACAAAAATGGCAGCAGCTATTTCCTGAATTAGCTGGACATTTTGAAATATGAATGGCTAAAATAGCACAAAGAACGGAAATGTAGACAGCAAAAAAACATACGAAATAAGATGAGTGCTGATGACAAAACATCAGCAGAAAAATCACTTCAAGCCTCCTACTTCAGAAGGTACATGATCACCAACCTCCTGGTTCCAGGAAGCAGCTGAGGTGTTTGTGTAATCTCTTATCTGCTCATCTCTCCTTAGATCACTGCTGCTCACCTGACTTCTGAGCTACTGACCTGCCGTTCTTGTCCCCCATCTGCAGATGATACTGGAGGGCGTCTGAGGAGGCAGCTTTGGCTGGGCCGTCACCCCACTTGAGCCTGAGAGTCTGGTGGCTGAAGGCGGTGCACTCCAGGCGAGGAGGCTGAGGGGGCAGGGGCTTCGTCTTCAGCTTAAAGGTGTGACTAAAGGGCCCCGTTCCCAGACTATTCTGGGCTTGGATTCGAATCCTGAAATCAGAAAGCAGAAAAGGGCTGACATCAGGGAACTGCAATGCCTGAGCTTTCGCAAGATGCTGAAATACTGCAGGGACTTAGCATTAAGGGCTTTACCAGATTTTATGTCTTTATCTGCTTCTCAAACACATAATTCTACCTCAGCTTGGTTTCAATACAAATATGTCCAATATGTAGAGCTGTGAAATGACACTAACCCCCCTAAAAAAGATAAAAAGCCCTAAATGACTTTCAATAAACCTCTAGATTCTTTGTTTTTTGTCCCGTTATGGCATATCATCAGAGAAGGCAGGCCACATTGTTGTAATAGTAAACTGTTTGTATGACCATACAACCATCAGGACTGTTTGAGAATTGGTGCGTGAGGTGTGTGTGTGTGGGGGGGGGGGAGTGTATGTGTAACAGAAGGACCGACAGTAAATATATAGAACATAAAAAATAATAATAAAAAACATTTTTTGTAAATGCCATTTTACATGAACAGTTACTCAGTTAACTGACTAATTTAGAGTTTTATTTAAGAACACAAATGTTTTATGAACCACACAGCAGAAAAATAGACAACAATACAGTCAAGAAAAAAAGGTTTGGCAGTGTATTTGAACTGCAATTGTTTTTTTTTTTGTTTTTTTTTTAAACATTGGCCATTTCGGTAACTTGAGTTAACAAATGCAACTAATTATATTTTGATTAACTTTGTCTACTTTGGACAGAGCAAAGTCCGACCGTATTGTGTGGTGAGAAAAGCAGAGAGTCATTAAGGTCTCCTTTTCCTCCTCGGAGATCTCTTTTAATGACAGATGAAGGAAGAAAACCTTGTATTGTAAAAGAGCCCTCCTACTACTACTCCCATCTGGGAGAAAATGTTGGTTCACTGAATCAAGAACATAACAGCTTGACTCCACAAGCAATAAACCCGCTAAACTCCCAATAATAGTCTAATTTAATTCTAACACTTCCATTACTTGTAATGAAAAGATGGAGCACTTTCAAATACATCTACAGAGTTAAAAGCTGTGCAGTTAATGTGTAACTCCAACATTTCGTAACAATTTGTGATTACAAATTGCTCTGACCTGTAGCTGGTGTCTGGCTGCAGATGCTGGATGATGTGTTTGGTGACGGGGCCGACAACAATGGGCTGTTTCTCTCCGAGGTCAATCAGGTAAGAGGTGATCTCTGATCCGTGATCACATGGAGGGTCCCAGCAAATACCCAGGCAGGTAGACGGAGAGAAGAGCGATGGGGGGAGATAGCCACCATCCTCGTCTTCCTCATCCTCGTCTGCATCTGTTGGAGTCTCGCACTTTAGTAGCTCTGACTCTTTCAGCACGTAGATGTTACTGACAGTAGCTGGCACCGAGCAGGGCGTCTGGCACAGCACCGCCTCACTGAAGGGCCCCACACCAGCCACGTTCACAGCCTGCATGACAAGATACAGGAGTGAGACTAACATGTTGACATCAGGACACACATGCTACATTCATGTTTGACCACAAGGGGGAGGTCTGATGTAAATGTTTCAACAAACGTGATTTATGGGTTTTACTAACAATGGTAGTATGGCTCTGGGAAGGAAATAGGCAGTTGTCTTAGGGGAGGACATTCATTTAAAATCTGACCATCAACAAAACAAGGAAACTATAAATATCAACTTTCTATTGCTATAGAAGTGCTTATGAAATCAAGTAACTTTTGTAAAGATGTTATATTATCAGATAAGAAATTAGGTTTTGTTGTTCTTCTACACATCAATCAATTGAAAATCAGCTCACCTGCACCCGACAGAAGTAGTTTGTTGCAGGCAGCAGCCCCTTCATTTCATGGCTGAAACTCGGCCCGCTGTAACACACCTGCATGCTGCCTTCAGCTGCTCCCCATTCTAGACGAAACTCCGTCACCGGAGCTCCATTGCAGGGAGGTGCCTAAAAGTGAACACCAAAACAATTTGCAAATTACACACTAAAATGTGCAGCTCAATCTGTAATAGTGACTTTCTGTGACTTTCAGTATTAGTACGTTGCACAATGTAGACAAACTACAAAAAAAAACTGTGTAACTAAAAAGATTAATGGGATTTTGGAAAAACCCAACTAAACCCAGCCCTCTTTGGAGCTCTATAGCTCAGTCATACTTTACAATAGGAACATCATTCAAAGTTTAAATGAGTCACAGAAAATTAGACTTTACATGTCTGAACGGGAATTTTAATATCTTTTATGGTTTTGACACAATCAGTAAGTTTTATGACTTTTGCAGATTTAGTCCATGGAATGTTCAGCTGACAGTTGATGGCACACACTTAACTTTTGAGCTGTCTAAAATTTCTCACTTTTTGCAAACAAAACCAAAGTCCAATAAAACGTCCTCTTTCACCAAGTATCTCTCACTGCTACAGAACTTAGTTTTCTCTCAAATCCTTCAAGAATGCAGATGCTGAACAGCCAAGCTTCAGAGATTGTTATATTTTAGCTCAAAATATTATCTTCCAGTTTTGAAGAAAGTGTTGTTTGTTTCTAATTTGTCCTTTTTCCTACATAAAACTCTGAAAAAACATCAAAATTCATGTGTGACCTTCACACTGCTTTTTATACACTGACCGTTTAAAGCTTATGTTTCAGTCTTTTGTTTGCCTCTCATTAACGTGGCAGTCAGGGAGTGACAGACAGGTGTGTGGTAACCATGGTGATCACAATGAGCCACTGGCAGCAGTTTTAGTATTTCTTCTTATCTTGGTCCTCTGTACACTTTTTAAACAGTTTATATATCAAGTTGTAGTAATTTTTCAAGTGTGTTCATTACATTCTCAGAATGATGCGTGTTACACTTTTGTATCTGAATGTCAGCAAAGGAAAGGAAAGAAAATGAAACCAGTCTCACCTCCCAGCTCACAACTACACAACTGGGAGATTTGCATGTAGTTGAAGGGGTTTTGCACTGCTCAGGGGCTCCAGGGCCTGTTGTAAACTCATAACAATCCGAAAGAGGCCCAAACTGTTTGTGCAAAAGAGGATCAAGTGTTTAACGTTAATCATTTTCCAAGCAGATAATATAAAATATTACTGAAAAGTACAATTCTGCCATTTGTTTTAAATGAATCCATTTTGACAGTCTCTCTCACCCCAGCCTTATTTGCTGCTTTGAGCCGGAAGCTGTAGGTTTTTCCAGGCATTAACCCTCCCACAGAGCAGTCCAGCTCTGGACCCTGATACACCTCCCTGCTCTCCTCAGACTGGGGTCCACTCACTTCTACACTATAGCAGGTCACTGGGCTTCCTCCATCCACCTGAGGGGGACCTGAGAGGTTTTAACAATCCAGTGAAGATAAATCACATTAAAATTTATCATCAAAAATATAATACAGAGTACAAAGAATACAAAAGTAAAATCTGCAAATCACAGCTCATCGATTTAAGGTTGAATCAGTAGACAAATACACGCATCAACTGAAGCTAGAAAAGCATCCCACACAGTGCTAAGTTTGTGAAGAATGACTCACCCCAGCGCAGTTGCACCTCCCTGGCTTTGGGCTTGCCCACCAGCCGAGGGGGTTGGCAGGGCCCTGGG
Source organism: Kryptolebias brasiliensis (assembly GCA_028566095.1). Classification (NCBI taxonomy): domain Eukaryota; kingdom Metazoa; phylum Chordata; class Actinopteri; order Cyprinodontiformes; family Rivulidae; genus Kryptolebias; species Kryptolebias brasiliensis. Next base: position 4,844,293 of record JAOXNZ010000091.1, read on the forward strand.
GGAACAGCGGGAGTCTGAACCTGCAGGGTCTCTGACAGCTTGGAAGAGAATACAACACACCAATTAGGACCCAGAAAAAAACAACACTGACAATCTCACACTACCCTCTCGCTCGTCCTTACAGGAGACAGAGGATTGTAATTTTCATTTTCACCCGCTTATCACGCTGATTCAGGCTCCAGCAGACCAGTGAAAAAACAAACGTGAAGGCATTGTTTGGAAGTGAACATGGATAAAGTTAGACAGATTATCACGCAAGCAAAAAATAGACTCAACTTCTGTGACAAAGCAAGTGAGTGCTGTGTCATATTGTGCTGCACTGCAAAGCTAAAACTTGCTACAATGACTCATGTATTTTTACCAGCCTTTTTGCAAATAAATGCATGCGCCAAAAGCTGATAGAGAAATTCATGATGAGAGTCTGAACTGAACTAATTAAGCAAAACATCCTCTGACTAATTTAGGGAGGGTTAACTGATTAGTCGGCATGTCTTGTACTTACAGACAACGAAGCATATGCTAATCTCCCACCTTAGGAAACTGACTAAATGACTACTTCATATGAAAACTTAGCACAGATAGAATGCATATCTGGGGCCGTTTGTGTTGAAAAAGTAATCACATCATAATAATTGGCTGTCAGGCCTGACAAATAAAGTTTAAGTAACAAATAAGAAATGTGTTCATCATCACAAGAAAAGAAAAAAAATGCAATGTGGTGGGACCAGTTTAGAAAAGAAACGTTTGAACGACTGGAGTGATTCTCGTTTTTGCCTAATTTTATTATTTAAAATGAACTAGAATTCCTTGAAGGAATGCCTATCGTCCGCTGCCTGTCATGCCCGAGTTTTTGACTAAAATGATCTAAGTTGAGAAATGATGGAGTTTTAGCCATTTTGGTCAAAAGTTAATCAGTTGTAGTGGTACACCCAAGTTTCATTAAAATCCATCTTGTAGTGCATGAGATATTTTGCTAACAGACAAACAGGCCTGACTCCAACCTTTAATGCTAAAGTTTAAGCAAAGATCTTGTACAATGAGTAGCACTTTGAGTATGTGTTTTGGAAACTCTCAGTTACAACCACAAAAAAATTTTAGTACAATATCTGTAAAACTGACTGAAATATAGCCATCTTGTGTTTTCTAAGGTCAGTTGGCTGTAGAGGCGATTTTGAATTGGGCTAGCTCCAAAATGTAAACAGTTGTAGATGTACATCGAATAATAATTTCCTGGAAGTTTCATTAAAATTTGTCCAGTGGTTCACGAGACTGTTTGTTAACAGACACATGAACACACACACGGGCAAAAACAGAATGTCCACCTTTGCCTTTCGGCAATGGGCAATATTTATCCTGGCATATGTATTAATTAAAAAGTGTTTCTCTCTACATTTTAAATAATTGTTATCAAACTTTTGTGTGCAAACAACCTCATGTGCACATGTATTGGTGCTGAGTGACTCACCGGGCTCTGCCCCCCCTCACTTATGCAGTAAACTCGTGTTTGGTAGGAGCAGCCAGGCTTCAAATCCTCACACACATGTTCCAGAGCTGGCCCCGAGTACGCCAGCTCCCATGATAAACCTAAAAACCCAAACACAAGAGTTAATTAAAATCACTCCAATAAATTAATGAGTTAAATGTTCCGAAATTTAATATTCTGTTGTTTTATTTTATATAACTAACCACTTAAGCCTTCAGACAGCTCCACAACATATTTTGTGACTTCAGCTCCGCCATATTCTTTAGGGGGCTCTGAGTAAAAAGAAGGAAAAAAAACAACAACAACAAACACAAAGCAATTATTAAAGAAAACAAACTGTTTTACTGGTTATCCACTTTTTTGTATAGAATTTCTATTTAATTTTGTTTTTAAACAGATTCTGCAGAGAATAAACCTGTTAAGCTCCCAGTTTAGCAGGTTACCATGTTGCCTCTCAAAAATTCAAAAGCTTGTCATTAATGTTTTATTTACACAATCATTCCCACAGTTTTACAAAACTGTAAGACTTTTTTCTCCCACGTCAAACATTTTCTAGAGAATTTAGAAATGATTTTTAGATGTACAACCCCAATACCAAAAAAGTTCAGATGTTGTGTAAATAAAAACAGAATGCAATGATTTATACATCTCATAAACCCATTTTATTTACAATTAAACTTCTTAACATATCAAATGTTTCAACTATGAAAAACTGAAGTTAATTTTGAATTCTATGGCAGCAACACATATGTAAAAAAAAAATGTTCAAAAATTCTTTTTGAAAACCATTGATGCCACATCCTCCATACAAGAGAGGAGAAGGACCATCCAGCCTGTTATAAGGGCACAGTTCAAAAACTGGCATCTCTGATGGTATGGGGGTCTATTAGTACCTCTGGCATGAGAAGCTTACACATCTGGAAAGGCTCCATTAATGCAGAAAAGTACATACAGATTTTAGAGGAACCTATGCTCCCATCCAGCAAAGTAGACCAAGGACTGTTGAACAGCTAGAATCCTACATCAGACAATAATGAGACAACACTCCCCCCAAAAAACTCCTGCAGCTGATCTCATTTTATACAATTTTCCAACTTTTTCAGAATTGGGGTTGTATTTATAACTGCAGGTGTGCTTTTCAATTTAATAAATGAAAGCAGAGATCAAGCACGCAGAGAACTGAAAGATATGTTTGTCCAGTGAGTTGTTTGAAGGATTTCTGCTGATGTCTGAACGGATGAGAAAGCTATTCGTCATCTGCTCTACAGACTACCTTGAATGTCATCCGTCTCATCTACTGTTCGGCAGAGCTCCATAAGAAAAGGCAATTTGTAAACCGGACTTGCCAGGTTGTCATCTATAAGCAAGACTGAGAGGTTTTATGAAGGGAAACTTGGATAGAAGCTCACCCCAGGCCATTTTAAAGCTGTCGGGCTGGACTCTTCCTCTGATGACAGGTCTGCAGGGACAGCTGGGTCTGTCTGGCTTTGTGATAAATTCCACAACCTGACTGGGGTTACTCTTCCCTTCTGAGTTGTATGCTGCCACCTGGTTAACGTGCACAAACACAGACAGAGAGCAATATTTTCTGTCAGAACACCGACATTTTGCTATGAAAAAAATAAGGAATTTTGGGGTCCTAAAAGCAAGCAAGTCATGCTTGCAAATCAAACAGCCTGATCAAAATTCTGCTGCTGACTTTTCAACAAATCTGCTTCTGAAATTTTGCTTGGAGTCAATATAGCTTTACTAGTATTTGCATTTCAGTAAAAAAACATTTGCAATAATATAGAAATCTCTGTGAGCCTGCTCATTTATATACTGAACCAAGACAAACACCACAGCACCCAGTCTCTCCTCACATGGTGTAGATGTTAACTTAAATAAGAGGGTCAGAGTTGCCTTTAATTTAAGCATGTAGTAGTACATTTGGCTGATGTCACACTTATTTCAGCCTCATAATTGGGAAAACTGACACGGATTTCTCTGGCTAGCTGAGTGAAGCCTCTTTACTATCCATCTATACCTTCAATAAATTTCATATCTTAGAGGAAAATAGCAGAAAAGAGAGACATCACTGTCACGTGCAGCAGTTGAAAGTGAAACACAAATAAACAACACTATTAAGGAAGGAACAGCAACAAACAACAGAAGAGATAAAGGAGAATGATAGAGGATGGAAGGGTGGGACTGAGTGTAAAACATACAGAAATACAATAAGGCACATAGAGGAAAACAACAGTCTGTTCCTAAACTCTGACATCACTGCCAGCCAAAAGGCTGCATATTGGTCAAGCGCTTTGCTCTCTTCTCACTGAGGCCCTGTATGTGATCAACACTGGAGCCCTCCTGTTGATGCTGTTGCATGCTGCTCTGCTGGCAGAAGCCTGTAAATGGATGAGTCATATGGCAAACGTGGGACTCAGCACCCCTCTATCCCTGAAGCCTGTCCCCCTCCCCACACATTCTCACTTGACTTCCTAAATTAAACCTGCAGATAGCTCATTCTGACTTAACACCTCGCAGAGCTGGCTTACCCTAAACTTGTACTTGGTACTTCTGTGGAGATTTCTCACAGTGAAGGAGAGTTCATCACCATCATAGCTTGGCTGGAAGCCATATCCCTGGGAGAAAGATAAACGAGAGAGAAGCATAACCACCAGCTGAGCAATCATTTACTCAACAATCATCACAGCACGGAAAACAAAGTGATCTGTGGGAGGAACAGCTACAGGTGTAAGAGGAACTTTTTAACATGTGCTAAACATGCAAGTAGCTGTGTGAAGTCGTAGTAGCTACAAAAGTCTTAATTTTTTAAAGCAAACAGACACTTTCACAAAACACTTCAAGCGGGACTTGGTGAACGGGCCGGTGCGGCGGTGGGGGGTTGAAGCCAACCCACCCCTGATGCCTGTTTGCGCCACAAAGCAAGATAGAAATAGAGCCGTAATGGCTGACATGTGAAAAGGTAAGCCAGCCTTGTCGGTCAATAATGTGATGACATATGGTCTGACGTACAGCAACTTTGTATGTAGTTAAATAAATTAGTAAACCACAAAGACAAACGCTAAACTGAGTTTATTCGTCATGTTTTGCAAACAATACGAGGCAGATGTCTGTCACACATTTAATAAGACACTTTGCAACTTAAAAATAATCCATATTTATCATTTAACTATGGCTGCTCGATTATAGAAAAATAATAAAACCATAAATATTTTGGTCAATATTGTGATCACAATTATTTGAAACGATTCATTGAGTTTGGAAACGTGTTGCATTTATTGCAACTAAAAAACAATGAATTGTCTTGAATTCAGAATTTGTTTTGATAATTTCCTGTTAAACCTTCACTTAAAAAAAATTGATAGTTTTTATTTTAAAGAAGGGTACTGAATAAAATAAACACAAATGAATTAAATCAGCAATATTGTGAACTTCCAATATATTGAACGGCTTTGAAATCTGTTCTTTTTCCTCTAGATTTTTTTTCTCTCTAAATTGAATGCTTTACAATATAACATTATTTTTTTCCTATCTAAAAAGTCTCTTATACACTAGATTGATACGATTTCAATA
>JAOXNZ010000091.1:4889225-4908840 GCA_028566095.1 Kryptolebias brasiliensis
GTGACTGCTGGAGATAGGCACCGGCTGCCCGCGACCCGGAATGGAGAAGCGGTTAAAGAAAATGGATGGATGGAACTCAGTATCAGCTTTTTCAGCAAATTTCAGCTCTGTGTTCACACTGAATTTTTGGAGAAAATCTCATTTCTTTAGTTTCAGTTAGCCTAACATAATATCTGACCCTTACACTATAAATGAAATATTTGTACAAGATTTTACAATGTTTTTAAGAGTGAGTGGAGAGAAAAAAATAACACTATTTCCCTTATGATAGCATGTGCAACATTGGTTTTGTCCTTTGTAGATCTACGGTTGGGGCTATAATTGTAACGGACAGCTGGGTTTGGGCAACAATGGAAATCAGCAGACCCCCTGCAGGATCGCTGCCCTCCAAGGTGTCAACATAGTCCAGGTAGGAATCCGACTAGCATGAGCTGTTATAAAACTCTGCTTTTTTTTCTGTTTACAGTCTCCTTAAATCATTCTGCCTTACAGGTAGCATGTGGATATGCACACACATTGGCGCTTACAGATGAAGGACTTGTTTACGCCTGGGGAGCCAACTCCTATGGACAGTTGGGGACAGGCAATAAAAGTAATCAAGCTCTTCCCACCCTAATAAATACAGACAAGGAGAGGTTAGTACCTTATTTTCATCCTCAACTAGCCCCTGATCAGTGAGGGTCATCAGGTTTAATTTTGCAGAATAATTATCTGTTGGTTGACTATAATGGATTGCTATTACTTGTAAAAATGTGCTTTGTCTGCTCAGCTTTTACTAGCGATATTAATTGCATTTTCTTGGAAAGTCATTATTATTCTTGAAGGTTTGAGCCCTGATTTTCTTACCAGAATGGTGGAGGTGGCTGCATGTCACACCAGCCACACGTCAGCTTCCAAGACACAGAGCGGCCAGGTTCTGATGTGGGGTCAGTGTCGAGGTCAGGCGGTGTCCAGCCCCCACCTCACCCACTTCAGCAGCACTGACGACGTGTTTGCTTGCTTTGCCACACCAGCCGTCACCTGGCACCTTCTCTCAGTGGGTAAGATTACTGCAGAAACAAAAAGACCTACAGCTCCTCATTACTGAAAGATTTATGTTGAATATTCAAAATTTTTTTGTTGCTAAATTTATCTTTTGTTAATAGAAATGTCCCAAGGGTCGAACATTTTTACCAGTTAAGGGATTTTTGTAGAATATTTGAAATTGTTGCTATTGTCATGTTTACCCTTTGACCTGGAGATAATGTTGCTGTAGGCACATATCTCTGTGTCGAAGGTGCAAATTCCGGTAAAGGGTCAAAGAAACAAACAGGAAACCCTGTTTCCTCTCTGTGTCAAACTGATGTTTATATGAACTCTGCTCAAACCAAGCAGCGTTAACATGGTTCTTATTAGAGCTTCTTTTTTTTTTTTACATTCTGTTTAGTGAAGCTCGCAACATCCTTCAGTAAAATCTGTTAAAATAACAAACACGAATCTCACAAGTTCATCTTTTCTTTTAGAATATATTCCACTGTTGTATGACAGAAACAAATAATGACACCCAATTCACTCTGATTTAACACAATTACCTTTTCCCTGTTAAATCCATCTAAATATCCTGTAAAGAATCTACTCTTAAATGTAATTATTCAGATCTCTTTGGGGTAATGTCCTGTACAGACTGTGCAAGATTTCTTATTATTTAATTTAGCACTAATGCATTTAAAAAGATAATATTTGCAGGAAAACACCTTAAACCAAACCTTCAAACATTAAATTAGATTTTTCTGTTCTTTTGCCAGATGGTGATGACTACATGACAGTTGCTCAGTCTTTGAAGAAAGAGTTTGACAGTCCGGAGATTTCTGACCTGAAGTTTTTGGTTGATGGGAAGTGCATTTATGTTCACAAAGCCCTGCTGAAGATCAGGTAAAGACAATTCACATTCCAACACACCACTCTGATATTTACGTTGTGTACATTACATTGTAGAATGATTGATTCCTTACTTGTAATTTTTGCAAACTAACATTTAGTTTTTGCTTCCAAACATGTTTCTTTAGTCAGCTGTCGAGCAAGAAGTACATTTATTTTGTAAATGTACAGAATATGTTATTTTGTGGTACTTTTTATTTATTTGTGTTTCTTCGAATAATAAAACAAAATTACTAATTATGTTTGTGTAGCTATATGGAACTGAAAGTGTCTCTGGGGTTTATTTTTTTTGGTTTGTTTGTTTGTATTTTGTACTGATTTCCCTTGTTTTCTTCAGAGATGCGGCCTTCATCCATCCTGACTTTCTTTTTAGTCACATGATATTGCTCCTCATTTTTAGAGGTCGTTCTTGATTGTGAAGAATGAAACCATTGATGTGTTAAGATTTTATTATCTGAAAACACAGGAGAATTAATAAATTAGATTAATTTGGATCATTTTGCTGCCATTATGACTGCAGTATTCTATAAAAAAATGAATCACTGTATGCTCTTTTCCTATATTTAAACTTTTTAAGTAAGACAGAGTTTCCTGTTAGTCACAAGGAAGTGAAGAGCGGCCTATTGTTTCCTGTGCTTCTTTTTATAACCACACTTGAACACCCAGTTTCTGCATTCCAGCCCTTTGCTCTTTAGCACTGTCAGGAGGAAGGAGCCAGACTGTCTGCACCATCAACATAGTGCACAGATTATGCAGCGCTACGAAACCTCTGCTTTGACAAGACCTCTCACAAATGACACTTTAAAGACGCTTTAGAAAATCAAGACTCGGTTGTTTGTTTTAGACAATAACGGCTGTGTCCAGAGCCAGCAGAGATTAGCAGTGAGGAGGATGATAAGACACGAAATGTGTCCAAAGAAAAGAAGTTCCTAAGATGCAAATATGTAAACAGACCATAGGCAGTTGCCTCTTAAAGTGTATGAAGGTGAAACATTAAATCTGGAGTTAGACAATATGAAAATGTAGATAAATAGAGACTATGTAGATCCTGTTTGGGAAATTGTTTTTTTTACACCAACAATTAGAAATGGAGATTAGTGATCACCAATGAGCTAGATCTGGGCTGCAAGGTTATTCTGTTTGGCCCACAAAGTATTAAATTATTTGTAAATTGATACAAAAATCTGTTGTAGCCCAGCTCAGAAAGGGTTATCGATGGCAGCATCTTAGCCAATCAGAGGGCTTGCTCAGAGCATGTGATCAGCAGTGTGAGGACATGCAGGGTGAGAAGCAAGAACTAAAATACCTGAGATCCCAAGTTTATATAGGACACACTTAGTCTGTTTTATTTATTTTATTTGTTCCATTCATCTAATTTAATGCTATTTAATCTATTTGACATCCAACACTTGGTTTAGACATCTACAAAACTTTCACTTTTTGACCAAATGTAGTCCAATCTGAGCCTAGACATCTGTGGACAGTTTATTTATACATCTTTTCAGCCCTCCACTGCCTCGTCAGCTCTGTGTGGTGAGAGTTTAGCTCTCAAATTAGTGAGTCATAATGTTGCAGTATATTTACTTTCTTAAGTGCTGGACTACGTTTAATTGAGTTGGTCCGAAGCTGAGCTGAGCTGAGCTGAGCGGTGATTAGCAGTAGTATCAGTCTCTGTTGTGGGGTTAGTGGGATCAGGAGTCAGCTGCTGAAATAAATGCTCCATGTTTGAACCAAATGTAGCTAAACTCCATTAAAAGTAAAACAAATCCTGCTTTTGGACCTTTTTTTTAGGCCTTAATGTTTTACCGTAAAACAGCCATGCTAGTTATTTTGATTAAACCTACTTAGCATTTATCATCATTTTAAACCTTTTTTTAAATATTTCACATTTATGTAGATAAAGTCACAGCAAAACCTGTTAGACAAAAAAAAGAAAATGTAAAAACTTGTTTAACGCTTTAAAAAACAAAAACGAAAGCATAGCAAATGTTATCTATTCATGACAGCAGAAATTTGAATACATAACATAAACCGGCCAAATGTAAACAGGGCTAATCAAAAGCCCTCACTTTCTGGCCTTTGGGCATATTTTGTTGGTGACCCCTGATGTAAAGTAATTGGGCAAACGACAAAATAAATATCTACAATTTGTTTTGTTTTAAATAACAAAATAAATAAAGATTGACAATCCAATTTTGAACTGAATCTAGAGAAGTTCAGGAGAGGAGCTGTTGCACATATGTCTGTGTAGTTTAAAACCACAGAAGGAAACACAGACAGTACCTTTAAAAAAAGAGCAATATATTCTTCAGGACATAGTGAAACGGATAGCCAGAATGATTTTCTGGAAATGTCTGTGTGATGCTGGAGCTGGAGGAGTGTTGGTGACCGAGCTCTCCGGTCCTCCTGTAGAGCATCACAGAGGAAATGTGATGGATTCTCTGTGATTGAGGTCAGTTTGTTCAGTGACATCATCTACCTCCATGACTCACATGTCTCATGGTTCTATCGCATTATTTTTCAGCTTTAGGAATTTGATTTTTTTTCTGGTTGAAGCTGCTCTCCCAGCAGACCACAGTATTATACGCAGATTTAGACTTAGAGAAGCCGCCATCTTACTGCAAACCCTGAAGAAGCTTCTTGTGAAAAATAGTCTCATTCTTGTAATTTGCATCAGAGACAGATTTCCACTCCACTCTTTTTTTTTTTTTAAAGTGCCTCCCTCAGTACTTATTGCCCTGTAGAAAACATAGAAATGAACCTTTTCAGTTCATCACATCAATATGCATTTAGTTAACAAAAGAAGTAGGTTCAACCAGACCTTTATCACAACCTACTGCATGTAACAGATGAATAGATATAAAAAGAACCCTCGTTGTCTTATCTTTACTTTTGTTTTAGCATCAAAATAAAATCAACTTTAATTTAAGAGTTTTCAGCTTCAGAATGAAGGACAAACAGTTTTTCATTTGGTGACCCTCGTTCTTCAGGGACTTGGATGCTGCTGGAGAAATCAGCAAACATGGTTCTCATGAGGTGATATGTAGCCTGATCAGATCGAGATCAGGTGATTGATTTCAGAATAAAGCTCTTCTTCACCATAAAAGTATCCCAGTTGTTCTCACAGTATGTTTTACTACGATTGGTTAATCCTCAGCAGACAGTTAGTTTTGATACACTTCAGAAATAATTCAAGCTGTGTTTTAATGAACATCTGATTTGGTCTTGCTAATTGGGGGTTCTATGAGTTCAAACCTTCCATCTTTTCTCTTGTAAAATCTGACAATGCCAAGTCTTCCTCCTGCAGAGTGTTTTTCACTTGACTGAATGTTATGCAGGGATTTTCCTGGATACTAAAACAGATCTTGCTAATGTCTGCCACATATGTTTTCTATTGAATATGAGCAGAAATCTTTTTTTCAGATTCAGTGATTGACTTTTTTGCTGAAATTTTTCCAAAATTACAAATAATATGCCAGGGAATTAAATATTTGGAAACTAACAGATTTACATCTGTATTCTGTAAACGTTAAACATCCTGAGTACTATCCTGTTCAGAATCTCTGTCCTATGTTTATTCTGCAGCTTTGAAATAAAATCTGCAAATTTTACACCAAAATGTGTGGCCTGATTGGGAATAGTGTGGCTTTTAGCAGTATGTGTCATAACGTAGACAACATTAGTGAGAAAACAGATGTAGCTCAGTGGGATTTTGGTGAGAAAATTCTCCTCTTTGGAGCTCTGATAACCTCAGTTATACTTTACAGTAGAAAGATCATTCAAAGTTGAAACGGGTCACAGAAAGTTGACTCTTACATGTTTGAACTGGTATTTTGATACCTTTTAACAGATTTTACACAATCACAATTTAGGTTTTATCTTTTTATTTTATTTTTTTCTCAGATTTAGCCACGTACTGTTCAGCTGACAGCTGTCACACTAACATTTGAGATGTCTAACATGTTAAAACCTTTGCAAACAAATTCTTATTCCCACAACTAATTTTTGATACATACACAAAATAAATTTTTGCCTTTTTTCACTCGATGTGTCTGACACTGCTGTAAGAATTAAAAACTTCAGTTATATTTTAGCTTTTCAGAACTGGAAGCGAAGGGTCTTTTTATCTTGTCATATTTTCAACATAAAACACTGTAGAAACATAAAAATATACTCGGGGGACTATCAGTCCCTTTGACGCTCACGGGTCAAGCATTTTTAAGTTTTTGCGCAGTGACTTATTTTTCTGTCTCCCCTAATTAACTTGGCAGTCAGGGAGTGAAAGACAGGGACGATTACCATGGTGACCTTCATGAGCCTTAGGCAGCAGCTTTAACATTTCTTTGGATCGTGTATCTCTTTACACTTTTTATACAGTTCATACATCAAAATGTAGGCATGTTTTCTTAAATGTTTATAACATAATATTAGATTTCTGGGCAGTAGCTGCACTGGGACTATTCAGAATTTCTTCATAAATATTCTAGGTTGCTTGATCCTCTTGGGTATCAGTTTTGTGCACAGATTTGAATAATATCCTGTCAAAAAATGAATTAGTTTTAGCCTTTTGGCCTTCCGGATTCTTGTGGAGACTCGAACTGAAGATTGAGCCATGGATATCATTTCTGTTTGTAACGGATGAGCAAACACTTGTCATGTTTTAGGAATAGTCTGCTTTTTTCCTTTTTATTTCCAGGTGTGAGCATTTCCGTACATTGTTGAATGAAATGGATGAAGACGCCATAGAAATCAATCAGTTCTCCTACCTGGTGTACAGAGCTTTCCTGGAGTATCTCTACACAGACACCATTAACCTGCCACCAGAGGACGCTATTGGTGAGCATTAACCCAAACTGATTTTCTTGACAGAAACCTAAAACCTTAAACAAGTCAGTGGTGAAGATCTAAACTTACCCAGCTGCATATGTTTGTCCCACGTGCAGGGCTGCTCGACTTGGCTACATTCTACCGAGAGACGAGGCTGAAGCGGCTGTGCCAGGAGACGATCAAGAGGGGAATTTCTGAAGAGAATGCCATCACTCTGCTCTCGGCTGCCGTCAAGTATGAGGCGAAGGTAAGCTCATCGCTCCTGAGACACAGTCAGACATCGTAGTGATGGTGGAGGGAGCCTGCACAGTAGCTAATCAGGTGTACTCCTCAGCACTCACCTCCTTCATTTATAGGACCTGGAGGAGTTCTGCTTCAAGTTTTGTGTCAACCATCTAACAGCTGTCACGCAGACCCAGGCCTTTGCAGACATGGATCATGACCTGCTCAAGAACTTCATTAGTAAAGCCAGCCGCTACGGGGCCTTCAAAAACTAGAGTGCCCCTGCAGGGACAGATTCAAGACGGCGCAGTTTAATCCCACTAAGGAGAGCCAACCAGAGTAAACACCCAGCTGGTGAGCTCCTCAAAGGTTTGCTACGGGAAATGGTTTAAGGTTTCAGCTGCTAACTGATGCTGCTGGGTTACTGCTCTAAACCATGTCCAAACACAGTGAAGCGGGGCATAAATATTGGGTTACGCTACTAATCCAGTCTTAAGCAGGCGGTGCAGAGACTGAACAGGACGACGTGCCACTGAGGTTCTGATTCTGTCGTTTTTATGTTACTGAGGCTGCCTGCTTTGGTTCATCAAACCAAACAAATAAACGCAGATGGTTTAAAATGCTGTGTTCTAATTTAAATATATATATTAATATAAAAGAAGGGTTTTAGTACTTTTGTCTTACTGCACTTCATAACACAAATACTCAATGTCTATATAAACCTGTATGTAATGTCTGGTTATGTTAATTAATCAGCAATAAAACCAGCTCCTCATGTTCTGCTTTTCACTTGTAACATGACAACCATGTCAGTCAAATAATATTGGTCAATGAAATATATCTGTATATATTGTATAGATACATTTTATGCTGCTGTTTTTGTTCATTTTTTTTAACTTTCATTTAAAGCACTTAAAGATGGTGATTTAGTAGAGTGGCTCAGACTGTTGTTTACAGTACTTTAAGCACACCGAGGTCCACAGTAGAGACACCTTCTTAAGAAAATTGCCTTCAAGTTCTGTAAAAGAAATTGCAAAAAAGTTCCTAAACATCAATGTTTCCTCAGTAACTCAGTAAACTTACTCCAACTCTTAAAGAATTAGGAAAGTTTAAATGAAGACCATAATTTCTGCAGTTCTTAAAATAAACACAACAGTTGGGTTATGTCTGATTATTGATCATTATTGGCAATTTATTCAAAGTATTTGTCAATTTTTTATTTTTTTTGTCACAATTCATCCATATGCAGTCCAAACCTATAATTACTGTTTGACATTTGTGTTGACTAATATGTGGACAGAACAGAGAAGTTTTATAAATGTCCGGCTGTAGTTTTACTTTACTTTCAGAATGATGCTGTGGAGGTGGAGTCTGACACACGAAAACATGTTGATTCTTCAGTTTCATCGTTGATGTTCCTCTATAGATGCAGCTGCTTTTTCACATGGTTCCTTCTAAATTGGTTTGTTTACAAAGATGTGGTGTTGTTTTTTGTTTTTTTATTAACTAATTAGCAGCAAATGTTGGTTTGTTTTACAAATATTTCTTTATAGGTCTCCCCTAACGGCACAGTGTGGCAACAAAGCTACATTTATTTCTTTATTAGGCCGTTTAGAATGTTTTTAGAGACTTTTTACAATTCCTAAGAAATTTTGTTGTGTTTTTATTTTTTATGAAAACTGTTGTTAACTGATAATTGAATATGTTCTGTTTGTTGATACATTGAAATAAATAAGTTGAAAATTTGGTGTGTTGCTGCAACTTTGTTTTACAAATAGCCACCAACAGGGGGCAGTGTGTTGTTTGTTTTTCACTTATGGTCTGAAATTGAGTTTAGATGAAATGGTAATCAGTGTTTACCTTCTTGTTAGAGTTGCTTTAACTAGAACAATTTATTTAAGTGTCTGTAAAAATATTCAGCATTCGTAAAGATGCAGTTTTTTGAACATTTGCTGAAACTTTCAGACACTCGTTGCAAAATGCTTGCTTTGTTATTGCTGGTGTGGTGTAATTTATAAAGTAAGAAGCAGCAATGATTTTAATTCTCTCATGATGTAACGTTGCTAAGCAAGGTAGTTCAAGCTGAAATGCAGCAGATGCAGTTTCATTTCTTCCTGGAAAAGCAACTTCCTGTTTATTTGCATGTGTTCCTGCAGTTCTCTGCTTGCCTGGTTTTATGAAGTTGAAATTTTCATTAGGCTGAGATTATTGAAGATTGTCTTGATTCTATTTATATTTCTGCTGAAGGAAAATGTTAACACGTCATAGTGAACTCAAACAGACTAACTTTGTTATATGTGATTATTTTTGTACATTTTGCATTATATTAACCAAAACACACACACTTCATATTGCCTCACTGGTTTCTCTTTCTTACAAGAAATTATTCTCATGAATAACATTAAATTGTACACATAACACAAGTCTTATCTGATATCAGTAAAATCGTTGTGTACTGCAAATAGAGGAAGTGCACACACCTGAAGGTAACGATCACTCTGTCATGTAAATTATCCCTCTAATAAAAGAGTGAACAAAAATTATTTGCTCAGAAGAAAAAAGATTTTAATCAGACATAAACTGTTGAAGAATGTGGCATGGAGGAAAATTGTGCCAAAGCACAGGAGAAGTAAAGTGGCTTAAAGTTAGTTGTTAACTTTAGTTGTTTTTAACAGACAGAAGGACAAAATCCTTTAATATTTTTGTTTTTGTGGCTTAGTTATGTGACGTCTGTGATAAAATAAAGCCTCTGTGTTGCAGAGAGAACTGCACTTTGTCTCATTTGCTCTCTTTCTCCCCTCTGAGCTGTTTTTTCCAGGTGGTTCCATGTGTGGTTTACTGTTCAAATCTGTATTTCTTACTGACACGCTATCTCCTCTCTTCTGTATCTTAACTGGAAAACCTGCGAACAAACTTCAGGGGACTTTCCTGCACAACTGCTGTACTGTCATATTGACGTTTGCATGGAATATGTGGTTTTTTAAAATCCTAAATTAAAATCTGTGGTTTCAGTCTGATCACTCAGAATGTCATCTTGATGTGGCGAGACATTCAAATGAATAGAGAAGTTTAGAATAAATCTGCTCACACGGGTACTTTTGAGAAAAAGAAAAGGGAACCACAGCTGAGATTAAAATTTTAATTCCAAACACAGATTCTCTTTTTGTTATTTTTAGATATTTGTATTCTGCAATCATTATCACCCGTGTCTGACTGTTCATTTGTCTGTAGCTTGAGCAAAATATCTCAGGAACCACTGGGCAGATTTTCATGAAACTCTCAAAGTAATCATTAGATGTACGTCTACAAATGGCCACCAAAGCTTAGAATTCTTATCAAAAACAAATAATGGCTGTAACACAGCCAATTTTACAGATATTGAGCTATTTTTAGCGTGGTAGTAGCTGAGACTAAGCTGAGTCTCAGCTACTACCACAATTAAACACAGTCTTGTGAGATCTTGTGTGAAAACGCCCATAATATCTTTTAAGGTTTGACCAAAATAGCTGCAACTCTGTCTCTTCTCAGCACTTTAGTAGCACTGTGGGGGTTTGAAGGTTTAAAGACTTGGCTGTGGCTTCAGTAGACATTTTGCACACTTGTCATGCAGTTGCAGAAGGGCAATGCTGAAATGTTTGTGGGTGGCAGTGTTCAGCTAATCTGTTGTTTTCATTGCTTCAGAGACCCACAGCAGCTGTTTTTAAAAAGTCAAAGTTCAGTTTTCACTTTCTGAGGAAGATGAACATAAAGATCAGATGTTTTGATTTGAGCTGTGTTTCTCCTACGTCTCATGCAAATATATAAAAGAAAAGATTGGGGAAAAATGTGGCAGAATCTCTTGATTTTGTGTGTTATCTGATGTCTTTTTTTCTCTTCGGTCAAGCATATTTAAACTACCCACAAATCTTGCCTGCATGTCATTTTCCCTTAAGGTTTGTGAGTAAAACATTATCTTTTCCTCTTCTTTTCTTGGAATAGTTTTTTTTGCTGTTTTTTTATTATTTATATTTCTTTTTTGCACTCTTCTTTATACTTGGTGCTATTTAAGACTTCACAAATCAAAACCTTCAGCTCATTCAGAAGATGGGTGTGATAAACATTGTTTTTTGCTAGTCTTTTGATACTTTAGCTAGCCTTTTAAAACTTTAAGTATTTAACTAGCATTTAGCTAGTTTTAGCTTTTCACAAGCATTTTTACTACTTTTAGCTTCTAGTTAGCCTTTTTTACTTTTAGCTAGCATTTTGCTACTTTTAACTTTTAGCTAGTGTTCTGTTAGCTTTACCAACTCGGTTTCAGCTTCTTCAGCAGTTTTTTTTTTTTCATGCTGAACTAGGATCCGTGGAACTGGTCTCAGGTCTGTCCTTCCGGCCTCGGCCTCAGCAGTTTGTTCATCATCGGTTCTGTTGGACCGTCCGTCAGGTGTTCGTGACACCAAAACATTTGTTCCGCCCTGTTTCCAAGGTGAACACGAGAGACTGAGCTGGATGCCCTTTGAATTGAAGTCAAGCCTCAGTTCCTTTTTTTTCTTACTGAAACATTTGTTCAGCAGTTTTCATTTCGACTGCTTGCCCTTCATCATGTTGTGATCAAACAAAAACAGTCAGCCGTGGTGCTGCTGACGGTTGGGTTTGTTTGAATGATCTCAGAGGTCAGACAGGAGTCCCAGGTCTTGACACAGACGTTCTAAAGTCACGTCTCAAATTCAGGCTTTTCTTGGGTTTTGGTTGTTGATTGGATTAAAATTGTAACTACAATCTGAACCTAAAAGCTGCAGCTTGTGACGTGTTGCAGCACAGACTGCAGCCGGCTGATTACTGAGGTCATTTATGTTGTTTCTACAGTGGCTTTAAAAACAAGCCAAAAAGACACAACTATACCAGCAGTGTGTCTGCAACATGCTGTCATATGTTACATCTATAGAAATGTAGTTTTAAAGTAATAAAAACAACAATTTTTGTTTGTAGACAAATTTATAGACTAATGGAAACACCTTTATGAGACTTAAACTTAAAACTCGAGATACTTGCTGTGTTACAAATATACTGTACTTTACTAAATCTCAGGGCAAATATTGCACTTTAAATTCACCACATTTAGCCAGCAGATTTATTTGCCCGTTGTTGTTTTTTTATATTGCATAATTTGTTGCTGTTGTTCTCTTTCTGTTCAGTAAAATCACAGCGTCTTTGAATTTATTGATTGAGTTCCTCTCTGAAAATCCAAAGACTAAAAATGTTTGCATTAAAAAAGCCTCAAGAGAAGCTAGAAAATTTACATGTAGCTATAAATGCAGCATTAAAGGCTCAGTAATCCTTGAAGAAATGCATATCGCCCGTCGCCTATCATACCAGAATTTTAGTCTCAGATCATCTTGTGTTGAGAAATGACAGGTTTTCCTCAAACCTTGAGAATAACTTTATGTTTGTGAGTTGTCACATTGTGCTGTAGTGTGTATTTTTTTGTCTTATTGTATAGTTTTTGTGCACTTGACTGGTTCAACAAGAATCTTTTATCAGGTCAAGAAATAACTTTAGTTAACTGCTACGAAGTGAGTTAAATTCAAAAGAAAAGAAACTTAATTTCCTTGAATGCATATCGCCCGCCGGATTGCCTGCCAAGTTCTTAAATAATCATGTAGCGGGATTTGTTAGCCCTCGGAGTTTGTCTTGTGAATGACTCTCAGCCACTACTGCATTCAATTTTAACACTATCTTTAAATTTGACTGAATTACAGCCTTTATGTGTTTTCTAAGGTTAGCTGGCTGTGGTGGCCATCTTGAACTGAGTTGGCTCTAAAAGCTTAAAAGCTTAAAAGTTGTAGATGTACCTCCAGTGATGTTCTGCAAGTTTTATTAAAATGTGTCCGGTGGATCTTGAGATATTTTGGTAAGAGACAGGCATATGAACACAGACGAGCAAAGACACTGGTGTGTCCGTTTGCCTTTTGGTGGCAGCTTCCAATTAAACCCAAAACACTGTGCGTATAAACTTTATGAATATTTTGTTGATGATACTAAATCGTCTAACTACATTTGTTACTTTTAATTCAGTAAAGAAAGTTCTTCTATCTCTGATGCTGAAGCTCAGAGTTTCATCATACAGTAAAACATTTGCAACAGTAAAACAGTTTAGGCGTGCTGAGTCACATCCTGTTGATGTAGTTCTCTGTAAGTTTTCTTTTTTGATCTGACCCATTTTCAGTTTGTCATCACGTTCATACCGTGTGTCTGAGCGCACGTGTGGCTGCTGCTTGCCATCGTCACACATCATCATGTTTGGACTTTTGCCCTCAGGGTGCCAGACTGTTTCCTGCTATTGTGAGGAACTTGAACAGTCCAGACATTTCATCCACTTGTTTTTTGTTTGGTGACCACATACTTGCATGTGAGCAGCTTGTTTTTTTTTTACGTGCTGGAATGGATGGAGGGATTCTGTGAGTTAAAGACAATAGAGTTGAACATTTCACTCAAGCCCCAGTGATGTTTGTTTTGCAGACAAAGAAAGGTTCTGTGGTCATAAAACACACTGTGTCTCTTTGATTCTCCAATCTTCCCTTATTTGTTTGACTATTGTTAAAAACAATGAAGTCATGTTTGTATTAGAGTCATGTTCCTATGATCCCTGCTGACAGGAAAATATTGTACCTAATACCATGCAGCTGATGTTATCCTGATTGTGGGTTTGTCTGTTGCCAAAATATCTCATTAACCGCTGAGCAAATTTGTATGAAAGTAATTATTGGATGGACATCTACAGCTGATTAACTTTTAGAGTCAGTCCAATTCAAGATGGCTGCTACAGGCAACTGACTTTAAAAAACCGAAAACTGTCTATGATTCAGTCACTTTGACAGATGTGGTAGTAGCTGAGACTCATTCCCAGCATATTCTCCAAATGATACCCATTGCATGAGATTTTTTTTTTTAAACTAGCGTCAATTGTTGGAATCAACCTTTTTTGTCTGTTAGCAAAATATCTTATGAACCACTGGACAGATTTGAATGAAACCTTCAAAAATGTATCATTGGATGTACATGTACAACTGATTGTTTGAAGCCAACTGCATTAAGATGGCTGCCACAGCTAAACAACCTTAGCAAACACAAAAATGGCTATGAATCAGATGATTTAGAATAAATTAAGTTAAAGTTCAGTGTGGTAGTAGCTGAGAGTCAGTAACTGCACATACTCTGAGCATAACCTCTTATGACATTGTAAGAGATGTGCATAATGTTATTTTCAAGATTTGACCAAAACAACAACATAATATGACCTCAGTCTAAAACTGGCATTAAAGGCGGCGGGCGATATGCATTTATTCAAGAAATTCTAGGCCTTTAATTATATACAAAAGCATTTGTTTACACGCACAAATCCAAACCAGTGAACAAACTTCCTATTTAAGACTAACGAAGCAAAAATTCATTCAAACTGTTTTAGTCGCTGGCTCTCAGCGCGGTGATCGAGAAGCTGAGTTCTCAATCAGGTTCACACTAATTAAAGCTCACATTCTTCCCAGCTGACCCTCTTTATTCACAACAAACACCACAATGCTTTTACCAACTGAATTTCTGCTAAAGAAGAACTGAAGTTTTGTAATGAACTGGAGAGAAGGTTGTGAGCACGAACAAACAAAAGCAGCCTCAATAATGCTGAACAGAAGGGCTTTCTGTTTGGTCTTGTTTCCAATGTTCCCAGGAAAAATAAAAAAACCTTTTCTGCTGCCCACACAGGCTAGAAGCAACAACAACCCCCCCTGTTCACAGCCACTCCTGTCAGACATGTGGAGGCAGACACCTCAGGCACTTCCAGGGTTTTTCAAAGACCTTCTGGGGCTCTTTTGACCTCCTGTTCTTATCAGGGGCTTACCAGATTCTTCAGCCTCTGACACACATTCAGCAGCCTTGCATGACAAGAAAATTATTTATGAATAAGCTCGGTATATTTAAAGTTTTATCAGTATTTTAAAGTTTGTCGTTATGCTTATTCCAGGCAGAACAGAATCATCTTTATTGTAACTGTAGGCTTGTGTACAGTGTAATTGGGACAGCCGTAATTTACAACATCTCTCAAATATAATGCAAAAAAACCCCAAAACAAACACCAAACAACATTGTGTTGAAGGCGATGAAAACATACAAAAAATGAAAGGCCTAGCATCTCTTAAAGGAATGCATTCCACCCAGCACCTTTGTCAGAGGTTTAAACTAAAATCCTCTCAGGTTGAGAAATGCCATTTTGGTCAAACCTTGTAAATGATGTGATGTTTGATCTCATGCGATATTGTGAGATCTTGTGTGACGTCAGCTCAAAATCTGTACAATTATCTGAGTTATAACCATTTTTGTGAAAGCTAAGGTTGATTAGCTGAAGGCCAAAAGTTAATGAGTCATAGATGTGCATCCAGGGATTATTTTCTGAGAGTTTCTTTATATTTTATCCAGTTGTTCAGGAGATATTTCGTTAACAGACAGACACAGTTGATTCCTTAAGTAATGGCAACATTTAAAAAAAAGAATACCATGTGATCAGTTAGGGCTCAGAGTATATGTTTTGCAATATCTGAACCGTCGGCAGGAGGTTGAATCCTCCTTATCCAGGCTGGGAGGGGTCAGAGGCAGTTTTTATGGCAGCATATCAAAAATAAACTAATTAATTATAAAGAGGAACACAGATGTAAGGAGGAACCTGACACATTTCAAACATGATTAAAACCAGACAGAAAAACAGAACCAACATGAAATGCATTCAGTTAAACAATGGTCTAACAAGGAACAATTAAACTAAAATTACAGAGGCTGTTTCTAAACACCGAGGGGAAAAACTGAATGACTGGATACAAACTAAGTGTGACAATTTTCAAATTAAAGCATGAGAGAGGAACAAAAAGCATGGCTGACAGAAACAAATCAGGAAACAGGCAAAGGAAATACCACATAAATGCAGAACACAAACCAAAAATAAATTTAACAATGAATCATAAATTGATATTTCTGAAAACACAGGACAGCTAGATAACACAGAAATGCAAAAACACCGCAGTCCCCAGGACCAATAAGTGAAGGTCCTCCTCAGCAGTATTCTGTTTCATGTTCATGTTGTACAATAACCTGTCTTGCAAAATATCTAAAGCTGCTTTAAAATCTACTAAAGTCGAAAAAGTCTAAAAGTCACAATTAAAATGTAGGACTACAAATGGCCATGTCAAAGTTCTGCTTTTACTAATTTTGCAGTTTAAAGCTCTTGTTGTGTAAACACTGATTCAGCATTCACACTTGTGTTTTTGTGGTTTTTATTTTTCCTTTTTTTTTTTTTTTTGTTAATTTATTGTGTGTTAATCTAACTAACTTGCTGCTTTTAGCTAGCATTTTACTTATTTTAGCTTTTAGCCAGTGTTTTGCTACTTTTAGCTTTAACAACAGTTTTATCATCTTCAGGAAATTTAAGCAGTCATTTAGCTCTTAGAATTTTCACAGAAAATGCTAATTTCTTTTGTTTTTGTTTAATATCTAGAGGTTTATTTCTGAAACTGAACTTATTATTCCACCTTACTTTATTCTCTTTAAGTTAAAGTTTGTATTCAATATTCAAGGTTTGTGTCAGGATTTTCAAAAATCACAAGCACCTTTCCTCTTGCTGCTGAGTTCTGTTCTTTTCTGTTCATTGCTGATTTTTTTTTAAACTGACAAACAAAGGAGTAGGAGGAGTTGCTGAAGGTTGTAGGAGGAGTTCCCATAACTGCCTTCCACTCAAAGCCAAAAAAAACTGTTAAAGCAGCAGCACAAAGGAGCCGTAGAGAGCCAGAGTGTGATCAGTTCTGACGAAAAGCTTCCCAGGCTGTTAGAGACAGAACCTGAAAGGCTTGTTTATTCTGTTAGAGGAAGAAGGACAAAGGAAAGGAAATGAGTCCTGAAATAAGAAGAACAATGTGAAAGACAATCACATTGCTCCAGAGAACGAGGTGGATCTAATCAAACTTCAGTTCTGCTCTGGGATGCTGCTCATGGCCAGGACCCTGTGAGCGGTGGGACACATGTGACAGCTTTACTGCTTTGGAGCTGAAACAATCAAAAAAAAAAAAAAAACAGGAGTCAGAACAAAGGATAAGGATCTGGTCATATGGGCGCTCTCTCTGATGGAGCTGAATTAGGAGAAGTCACCACTGGCCTTGGATCTCTTGATATTTCCTGGTGATATGGACCATTTGAGTGTAAAGGAGCCACAACTGACTGATTTATCTGAGTAAGTAAAAGTGAGTCTGTGTCTGGTGGAGAGAGACTGGGCAGGGGGAGGGGAAGAGGCTCCAGCCTGGATCTCTGTCCTTTGGGAGGGATCCTCTTAATGTGCTTTAACCCCCCAAAACAAATACATCAAGAGAGGGGATATAAATCACATTGGCCACGTGCAGTTGTCTTCTCTATAACAGTTGGAAAGAATCATTTGTGGTAATGGCCTGAGTGTGCCGGCCTGCTCTGGTCTTTGCTTTTCATTCATTGTGCAGGGGAGACATTTCATCATACAGCTGTTATATAACAGAGACCCTTGGCTCTTTGTCTCATGATGTACAACACCACCCCTTTGTCAGGGAATTCCACCGAACAATCAGCAAACTGCACCAAGAACGATGACTTCAAGTACCCCCTGTACAGCACAGTCTTCAGCATTGTGTTTGTGATAGGGCTCATCACCAATGTCGTGGCCATTTATATATTCACCTGCTCCCTGAAAATGAAGAACGAGACTACGACCTACATGATGAACCTGGTGGTGTCCGACCTGCTATTTGTCTTCACACTGCCCCTCAGGGTGTTCTACTTCATCAACAAGAACTGGCCTTTTGGAGCGCCGCTCTGCCAAATCTCTGTCTCACTCTTCTACACCAACATGTACGGCAGCATCCTTTTCCTCACGTGCATTAGCGTGGACCGCTTCCTGGCTATCGTGCACCCTTTTCGCTCCAGGATGCTCAGGACTAAACGTAATGCCAAAATAGTGTGTGTTGCTGTGTGGGTGCTGGTGCTGTCAGGGAGCCTCCCCACTGGGTTTTTGCTGAACAGCACCACAAGAGATAAAACAAACGACAACATTTTCTGCTTTGAGAACTTTTCGTCCAAGCAGTGGAAGTCCCACCTGTCTAAAGTGGTGATTTTCATAGAGACAGTGGGCTTCCTCATCCCTCTGCTGCTGAACGTCTGTTGCTCCATCATGGTGTTACAAACTCTAAGGCGGCCGCAAACCATCAGCCGTGGGGGGAAAGTGAATAAAAAAAAAATCCTGCGCATGATAATTGTGCACCTCTCCATTTTTTGTTTTTGCTTCATCCCCTACAACGTAAACTTAGTGTTTTACGCTCTGGTTCGCACCAAAACCTTGAAAGGCTGCTACGCGGAGTCGGTGGTTCGAACAATCTACCCAATAGCTCTTTGCATTGCTGTCTTCAACTGCTGCTTTGATCCCATTGTTTACTACTTCACCTCTGAGACCATCCAGAACTCCATCAAGAGGAAGTCTCAAGCCAGTCGCTTGGATGACGTCAAGTCCTCAGAGGCCCTGCAGTCAGAAACCACCAGCAACCTACGGTTTAACCTGAGGAACCTCAAAGCTAAGGTCTTCCACAACGAGTCCTCAGTGTGACTTTCAGGTTAAGGTGTACAGTCCGAAACACCCATCCATATAAAGTCAGGTCTCCATGGAACAACGGAGGATGGAGCGATTTTTGTAGTGTTTATCTTCATCTCAGGGCAAATGTTTGGAAGTGTGGATTTAAAAGCTTCTGCTTTGCAGGACATTACTGTTTGCTCACATGTGGATTTGTTATGACTACTTACAACTTCTCTTCCTGTGGAATGTACTGCTACTGTGTTAAACACAATTACTCTGCCAGTGATGCAGAAGGGAATATACTATGATTGCTGAACTGCAGGGCAGTTAAAATATTTACCTGTTTTTATGTTTGTATACTTGTATATATCTGTGGTAAGTTGTGCTAACTTAATAGTATTATCTGTTAAATTAACAAAAATGTATAGCAACTTATACAAGTGAAAGGCTTTTTGTTTTAAAGTATGAATTCCAAACATATCACTCTGTAATTCATTATTATGAATCTTTAATTTAGGAATTGTGAATTACAGAATGGAAAGTTGCCTTTTTTGTTTTTCTTCTGGTGCCATTTTATTTTAAACTTGTTACTGAACATTGAATGCACTGATAAAGTTCCTCATCAATAAAAGCCATTTACTGTCAAAAACACAAAACCTCACCTGAAACCTTTTGTCATTTAAATAATTATTTCAGTTTCAAATAATCAATAATCATAAATGCTTAACTCTAATATGACAATATAAGGAAATAACTTACTTCTTTTTTTATTAAATGTAAATGTGACTCGTCTCTAATCCTTCTGAAAGGTGTGAAAAACATCTTGATGTTTGTGCTACACAATATGATAAAAAAAGTAAAAGGAAGCTGGGTTTAGTTTGCCTCACTTCTGCTGAGAAGTTTCAGCTTTCTATGTGGTAAAACTAGATGAGGAGAGAAATTCTAAATTCATGTTCTCTTGCTTTTACAGGCTCTCATGTGGCTATACAGCACTGTGAAGGTGAAGCTCATTAAGGCCATTTCATTTTCCATAGGTCTCTACTGTGA
>JAOXNZ010000091.1:4931540-4943767 GCA_028566095.1 Kryptolebias brasiliensis
TAATTTAATATTAATCCAATGTAAAACAATTTAGAAACTGCTAAATACTTTACAAAAAAATGATCATTTATTTAGAAGATCAACCTGGTGTGTAAATCATCAGATCTAGGTGTTTCATTTAAATTTCTTCTCTCTTTTCTTTTCATTCTGAATAATATTAAAGCCTCCATTTTTCATAGTAACAGAAGGGAGTATGTTTAGAGGGTTGCAAAAATATTAATCCCTTTAGGATAATCTTTCTATTTTGTTGCGTTACAGCGTGGAATTTAATTGGATTTTAAATTTGTTTACAGGTAATAATTCTAGAAAAAATGTTTCAGATTAAAGAAGTCAAATAGGGATAAATGTGATTTAAATAATTATAAAAAATATAAAACTGAAAAATGGTGCGTGCGTGCATATGCATTCAGCCCCCAAAACTTAATACTTGTAGAGCCACCTTTTGCAGCAGTTCCAGCATCAAGTCTCTTCAGGTCCGTCTCCATGATCTCGGTCCATCTTACCTCTGGACATTTTGTCCATTTTGTCCACCAGCTCCCTCAGGTTGGATGGGTGCTGCTTGTGTCCAACAATCTTTAAATCAAACCAGAGATTCTCAGTTGGAATGAGGTCTGAGTTTTGTCTGGGTCATTCCAGGATATTTAACTGATTTTTCTAAAACCACTGCTGTGTAGCTTCAGCAGAGTGTTTAGGCTCATTGTCCTTCTGGAAGGTGGAGCTCCATGCGTCCCTGTGGGGATGGTGTTCTCAGCATGATGAGAGGTGGTAGATTTGCCTCAGGTTTAGTGTTGTCTCTGATGTTTGGCTTCATCTGACCGCAGCACATTTTTCCACATGTTTGGGAAGGAGATTCTTTTTTTTCTTTAATCAGTGTCTTTTTCCTGCTTCTCTTCATGAAGCCCAGCTCTGTGCAGCTTCTAGTGGTCTAATGGACAGATCCTCCCATCTCTGCAGAAGAGCTGCTCCATCAGGGTTATCTTTGGCCTCCTGGATGTTTCTCTGATTAATGCCCTCCTTACTAAAGGTTTTGGTGGACAATCCTCTGTTGGCAGGTTTGCTGTGGTGACATCATCATTCTATTTCCTAATAATAGATTTAGTGGAGCTCTGTGGGACGTTTGGGGTTCTTATTATGTTTTATAACTCAACCCTGATCTGTCCTCCATAACTTTGTCTCTGAGCTGTGTGGAGAATTCCTTGGTCTTCATGATGAGTTTTGCTTGGTTGTAGCCATTTGTACTTAGAGATGTTTCACTGGTGTTGATTTTTGGGACTGTTACAACAGGTATAAATGATTTGACAGGTTTAGGTCATTTGACTCTTGCTAACAGGGAGATGTTATTTAACAAACTATGTAGCTTCTGAAGGTGATGCTTGGGGCTTTAAAGCAAAGTGGTTGAACACATATGCACTTACTACTTTTCAGTTTTTTATGTATTTTAAACATCATTGAAATCATCCCCCCAAACCCCATTTAATTTTATAAATTTTGACTATTTTTCAAGAATTGTTGCTTTTAATCAAATTAAAAATCCTATTAAATTCCAAGTTGTTGCCAAGATGGATGATTACTTTTGTAATTCATTGCTATTTAGGTGTACTTTCTAACTTTGGCTTTATTATTCAAAACAGAAGAAGAAAAAGTGGAAGAAAACATCACATCACACACATAAAAAGCATAATCTGATCTAAAAAAATATGTCACACACATTAAAAGATTAGTAAATTATGGTTTGCTAATTAATTTCGGTAGCACCTGTTTTTGAGTCAAATGTAGTAGTCTAAATTTATAGGACAGGAGTTTTGTCATGTAAGGAGTTTAAATATGCTCCATAAGTGTTTAGTAGAATTCCTCGAGCAGCAAAGTGCAGGACAGCCAGAATGGCATACTGAGTCCAGTTTGCAACATTTACCTCATTAGCTTCGTATATTTATTTATTTTCTCTCCTTGGCTCTGCCCTGGTTCCACCTATGAGCAAATGACCGGCCACAGCAGGGAAATAAAGGCAGTAATAAGGCACGGTGGAGCAGTTTGTTCACAGCATCTGGATTATGTTGCACAAGCTGTTCAGGGAAATGTGGTGGACATTTTGAGATTTTCGTCATGTCAGAAGACGTCTCATTAGGTCTGAGCGGAAGCACAGAAAAAAGTTTTAGTGGAGAGACGGCAGAGAAATGGGTGGGGACTATATAAAGTTTGCATCGAGAATTAATTAAGTCCAGAATGAAACAGGGAAACGCTGTAGAGTTTAACGTGGTAAAAATGCTTTATTTGAAGAAAATATGTACAAAGACAAATAGAAATAGCTAACAGTTAAAGTAAAACTACAAAAACTTCAGTCTACAAAACTGTACATGTGTTTGTTTTTTTGTTTTAGATAAGGATTATCCCTCTGATATGCTTATTACATAAAATAGGTGCAGTAAAGATGTTTTATAAGAACCAGCATTGCTCTTGCTGTGTTTTGCTTCTCAGAGAGCCTCTAAATGCAAAACAAATTGTCTTGTTTGAGCTGCGAACAGCTGTGGAGCAATAAAAATTTTAAATAAATGACATCAGAATATTCTGGAGTAGGATTTATGCAAGCTGCACGATACACACTAAAACTGCTGGGTTGTTTTGATAACTCAGTTGCTGGGTTGAAATTGTTGGGTCGTAGGTTGGGTTGGTTTGACCAATTATTGGGTCAAAAAGTGTAACCCAGTGGTTGGGTTGGAGATGAGCTGAGTCATTCTTTACAGTTGGCCTTTTTACGCTAGAAGTTGATCACATTGACCCTGACTGGACATCCTCTTTATAATGTCAAAAGTAATGGTCAGATGGTTAAAAACAACTTGTAAGAAGATATTTAACCTGGTTGGCTTTGTTAATAACTTTAGTTTGCTTTAGCCAATTCGAGTTCCTATAAAAGCATTAGTTGGTGCTAGTTGATGCTATTAGCTGTTAGATCCAACAAGCTAGCACCAATCCAATTGGAATTATCTAATAACCCAGAAGTTGGCTTGTTCTTTTTAATTCATCGTTTAGTTGCTCTAATTCAAGAAATTAGTTATGTCAATTCAACTTAACCCATTATGCTGGGTCCAACCAAACTGCTGAGTTCAAACTACCCCAGGCTGACCAAACACTGGCTTACAAATTTGTTGTTGTTTTGTTTTTAACCCATCAGTTTTTAGTGTGTATAAGCTTGTTAAATTCAGTCAGATATAAAGACACAATTATATCTACAAGACATGATCAATGAAAAGTTACTGCAGTTTGATAGCTCCAAATTAATTTGTTTTTGTATACTTTAACTCCTGGTGCCATTAAATTGATCATGTTTCTAGTTGTTTTAATTTTTTGTTCTTATAATAAAAGCACAACACAAATAAAAAATCCTGCCAATGTAATTTCTAAACAGATTATACTGAAAGGCATCAAATTAGAACAGCTGGAAATCCATTGTCTCTAGATGTGAACACATATTAAATACAAGAGATCTGTAATATTAAGGGCTTGAACATACATTTGTGTGTGGCTCTGTTAGATATTGTTGCAATAAACCGTAACTACTCAAGTGACGCTTTTTATCACATTAAACATATTACTTTAAACTTAGGCTGTGCAAGAAATTAGATGATAAAAACAGGAAGTTATGAAGAGCGAGGTCGTTTTATGTTCACTTTGTGGAGGAAACTGTGAACATGCAGCCCGGCTCCAAATTACTGCCCACATCTTCACATCGACCAGCAGTTCAAGCTGAATAAATGAATAAACTGAAATGAAATGGTTGGAATCAGTTTGAGACTATTCCACAGTATTACGTAACCAGAGCTGTTTATATTTTATTTATTTATTTTTTGTGCAGTGGATCACTTTGTGTGATGATCCAAAGTTGAACTAAATTTTAAGGTTCATTTGAGCCTCATGAAGATTTTATTACTATCCTTACACACCAACTGTGATGCTGATCCTCAGATAATTATCTTGGATATGGCCCCCTTCCCGGCTCATTGTCCCTGCTGTTGTTTATCGATTTATTCTTTAAAGGTTTTACATTGAGCTAAAGGAAAAACATACAGTATACAAGGCTTACGATCTAGAAAAATATGATAAGAATGTAAAAGTTAAAGTGTGGCTTTTTCATAAAAATGGTTTGAATCATAGCTGTTCTGCAATATTTACATTATTAGTATTATTGAATCATTGTAGAGGTGATATATACATTTGTGCATTCGCTCCAGGAAGCTGATCTTTAATGTTTATACAGCTTGTGGGGTTAGTGCCATTGATCAGAAGTAAAATTACATTTTACCAGACTTCTTTTCTTTTTTCTTCTTCTCCTGCTGCTCATTCTGATAGTAGTAGTTGTAGTGGTAGTAAAAAATGGTATCTGAATCTTAGAATTTAATTTTAAAAAAGTTGTGATTTTCTTGTCTTAAAGTGTTTAAAATTCAGGGAGGAAATACTTCCTCAGGGCTGCTTGACAGCATAACCACCAGAGACCTTCCTCACAGCACAAAGGTTGCAGGTTCAAATCTTGCTTGGGACTTGTCTCTGTGGACTTTGCATGTTCTCCCTGCATGTATGTGTTTTTAATGTAAGTACTCCTATTTCCTCCCACAAACACTGTGAGTGTGCATGGCTGATTCATTTGTCTCTGTGAAGGACTGAAAAGACGGGATATGAGTTGTCTTAGGAGCTTAGAGAGAAAATGATTGACAAGCATATTAAAGATAAAGGCTATGAGACCATCTCCAAGCAGCTGGATGTTCCAATGACTACAGCCGCACAGATTATTCAGACGTTCTACAGGACTGTAGCCATCCTCCTTGGATGTGGCTGCAAGAGGAAAACTGATGGCAAGTTGAAGAGACGGATAATACAAATGGTAACCAAAGAGCCCAAAACAACTTCCATGAAGATTAGAGGTGAACTCCAAGATCAAGGTTCACCAGTGTCAGATCTCAACATCAGTCACTGTTTGAGCCAAAGTGGACTTAATGAAAGATGACCGAGGAGGAAACCACTGCTGAAAGCAAATCGTAAACTAGAAGCACTCAGAGAGTGCAAACCTCCGCCAAGGTCATAGAATATAGTCCAATCTGAATCATTGAGCCGGATCACGGCCAAAATTAAATCAGTTGTTTCTTGTGACAACTCCAATGTTTCCCAAAAATTTATTCAAAATCTGTTCATTAGTTGTTGTTTTTTTAATTAATCTTAAGAACAAACAAACAAACCAACAAACCAACCAAAATGACCAAAAACATCACGTTCGAGGTGAAGGTAAAAAACAAGACTGGAATTTGCCAAAATGCATATTGACAAGTTACAAAGCTTCTGGGTGAATGTCCTTTGGACAGATGAGACAAAATTGGAGTTGTTTGTCGATTCCAGTTTCATTTTTTTTTTTTTTACCTCTGCCAAGGAGGTGATGTTTTTGATAGTGTCCGTCCATTCGTCTGTCTCTGAAAAGGGTACAAACAAATTTATAATTTATTTGTGTTCATATAATGTTGGACCATTTAATAAAAGATAAATACATTACCAAGTATATTTTTCTGTGCTTAGCTCTCCGTTGCAAATTTAGCTTCCCTTTTTGAACATCTGTGATAAAATAAACTTGAGGGCCTTTTTTAAAGCTACTGCCTCGAAAAACAGAATTTTTCTCAGGATGAAACAAACAAGCTAACCTCCATCTGCCTCTTCGCCTCTTCTTATTTTCACACTTTACTCCATCTTGTTTTCTGAATTGCTTCCAAAAGAAGAAGGTTAGAAGGAAAAGAACAGGTCTCTTCTTTGGTATTTTCCTGACAGATGTCTGCTGTAAGACTCAAGCTGGCATCACCTTCAAATCTGAGCTGCAGCCATGCTTCCAAACCCGAGTGAAACCTGGTCACAGCAGCTTTACTGCTCTGAAAGACTAAATATTCTGCACCATTAATGTGCAGATATCAGAATCTATATCTCCAGGCACTCTCCATTGTGAGCTTTTTAAAGTGTGTTAACTTGGCAGTTTCCATTAAATACTTAACGGCATTTCGCTGAACTGTTTAAAAAATTCGATTTCACAACCTTGTTTCTGCTTAGAGAACATAAAGTCTGAACACAAAAGACAATTAGGAGTGATAATATTCATGGACCCTATACCGGAGTGTAATATGAGATTAATGTGGGGAAGATGCAAGACCAGCGTTTTCTGGGGCGCTATCTAAAAATTGTTACAAAACTGTGCCTCAGTTTGCTGTAATCAACTCTGTTATCAACACTCTGCAAAACAGAGATCTCCCAGGAGAAACACGCTGTCTTTTTTATTCTTTAACAACTGCCTGCAAATCATGGATCACTATTTTATACAGCTTTTTAACAAGATAACATAGTTTAATCAATCCCAAACTGTTGTTCCAGCTGCGCTTCTCCATCCAGGTGGTCTTTGATAAAATGAATTCCAGCATTTTATCGGTCATAAACAGCTCTGTGTCCACTGGTGTGTATCCTGTTTTGAGCAAACACTCCCTGTTTCCAGTCAGCTGTGTCTGAAATTTGGAGCCACTCCACTACAAAAAAAAAAAAAAAAAATGAAGTGAAATACACAGGTAGACCAAAAGATGTCAACGCATCATGACACAAAACTGAAAGCAAAATGTACTGAAAAAAAAAAATGAACAAAAAGGTCAGAATGAGTCAGTGAGTCAGAAATAAGTTGAGGGGTTACATGTATTTTTTTTTATTTTGTTTTAGAGAAAGAACATCTGCTGAGAGAAATTCCAGGATCGAATCTGTTTGTCTGGATGAGATTACTGATAACTTGATTGTTTGGTCTTTCTCCCTTCCTGCAGGTTTGATGTGGGGTTAAAGGATTTGTTCCTGAAACAGCTGCTGTCTCTGGTCTTTGCACAACATCCTGAATAATACAGGGTTTGCACTTACTCAATCTTCATCGCAAAGTTATGCTTACAGTTTTTCTGATCTCCTCAAATTCTGGCCTTAGAAACTGTTTTGACTAAGTTTGACCAACCTGAAGTATTTCTTTATCTTGGAGCTATTTATTTCAAGATGGCAGAATGACGGCTTAGTGGTTAGCACTGTTGCCTCACAACAAGAAGGTCCTGGGTTCAAGGCCCTGGTTGGACCTGGGGTGTTTGTGTGGTTTTCTCCTGACACTCTAGTTTCCTCCTACAGTCCAAAAACATCCATGTTAGGCTGCCTTCAGGCCCAGGCCTCCCTTGAAAAACAGATCTGTGATCTCAATGGGATCCACATGGTTAAATAAAGGATAAAAAATAAATAAATCCTCTGCCAAACCCACATTTGTTTGTCTGTAACTTTAGCAAAATATTTCATAAACCACTGAACAGATTTAATGATTAGATGTACATTTATAACTGATTAACTTTTGGAGTGAAACTATTTCAAGATGGCCGTCACATCTAATTGACTTTATCAAACACAAAAATAGCTATAACTCAGTCAGTTTTACAGGTATAGATTGAGGTACAGTGTAATGAGGTAGTAGCTGAGACTCTGACTGACATCTTGCATGAGTTTGTGTGATGTTAGTTTCAAGATTTGACTAAAACAGCTACAACTTCTTCAGCATAATAATAATAATAACAGTTTGAAACTCTGTCATGAAAGGCAGCAGGTGATATGTATTCCTTCTAGGAACGCTGGCCAATCAGTCTTGCACATGAACCTGGATGAATTTCAGCCTCTTCTTTTAAACAGGACACTTTAAGTTCATTGAGACATTGATGAATTTCCTCACATTACCTGCAGGCTTCAAATCCCTCCCCAATAATCCTGTTGGTTTAAGGTCTCAGGACTTTGACTCGACTATTTAAAAACTTTCCCTGTCTTTAATCTTTCTTTGGTAAAATGACTTGAGTGCTTTGGGGAGTTTGTGAACAGATGCCCTGGCATTTTCCTCTGGAATTCTCTGGAATAATTCTGAATTCAATTCTCTATCTATGATGGCGAGCCATCCTGGCTCAGGCGCAGACAAACATGCATAAACCACAATTCACCAGCGAGCAGAGGCTTTCTCCCTGCAGCCCTGGCAGTCATACTATTGTTTCTCTGTGTTCTCCTGATGGTGAACTCATGAATATTAATATCAGACAATGTGAGAGAAGCCTGTAGATACAGGAGGGCTTATATGTGCACAATCTGTCTTGTTCAGACTCTGTAGAGATGGATTTGTATTGAGCATTTACTCTTTCAGTTCATTTTTGTTGGTACCATGACTAACTTCTACAAACATGAAATGTACAGATCAGTCTTTAAACAATATCTTAATATTCAAAAAAAAAAAAAAAAATGGGAAAAAC
Source organism: Kryptolebias brasiliensis (assembly GCA_028566095.1). Classification (NCBI taxonomy): domain Eukaryota; kingdom Metazoa; phylum Chordata; class Actinopteri; order Cyprinodontiformes; family Rivulidae; genus Kryptolebias; species Kryptolebias brasiliensis. The sequence goes on from JAOXNZ010000091.1 coordinate 4,939,856, forward strand.
TCGCAATCAGGTAGTCTAAGAACAATAAACTCTCCTTAATTGTTCATTATCTAAATGACCAAATTACTTAAAAAGAAAAAAAATAAACTTAAGGTATTTATTTTAATTTAAGAATATAATCTGGTGAGTTTTGCATGACATTTTATGCACAAACAATATTCTGAAAGACTCATGAAGGTTCTAACACTGCTGTCTTCTTTGGGACAGCTTGGAGAATGTAGCTGTACTTAATGTTTCACGATCTCAACAGAACTGACAGGAGAAAGGTGAGCTGAAGTCCTCACATGCGGTGCACCTAAACCCAAACTGCTCTGCTGGAATGAACCTGTGTGTGCTCACTGCCTCTACAGGTGGGTTTGGCTGCTGGGTTAAAAGCTGAGGTTAAAGTCTTTTATGTAAATTACCTTACATGTTATTTACTCACAATTCATCCATCCTTCTGCTTTCCAGAGGAACTTTTGCCTATCTCCAGCAGTCACTGTGTGAGATATTTACTAATGATGATACGTACTATATTCCTTATCGGACTGTTGGACACAAACATTAAACCTATGAAATTCCTGCCCAAGAATAAATTTTCCAAAGGCTTATTGGGGTGTTAGGCAAGGGTCTCGATGTTTAGATGACCCTAAAACAGGATTATTTTAGTATTTCTATAGGATATTATTAGTTTTTAATAAATTAATGTTTTTCAGAAGCCTAATTTTATTTATTTCCAGTAAAGCACAAGTCCAATCACAGGAAAGAGTTTAAATTTGTTGAAGCCTATGTCAGTTAAGCACTACCTAATAGTTTCTGGTGAGTTTCTGTTTAGTTTGCTTCAGATTTTTTACAGTTTTAAAGTAAATACAGTACTACTAGTTTTACTAAACCAACAAACCAAACTTTATAGTTGGAACTTATTTTGCATATTTATATAAAACCTCTTCCATGCTGCTTTATGAAAGATTGTTGCAATGTTGCTGTTATTTGCCTTGCTGATATTCTGTATCTTGACTTTTTCTCTTAAGATTATTTGGATCCATTAAAAAAAAATACTTACTTTACTTTACTTTTGAGTATAAATAAAGAAACGGTTCAGATCCACTTGTGGTTTGTGCAGCAGTAGCTAATTAAAGATATAAGAGACAGAAAATTTCTTGTGGGAGGGCTGGAGTTTTTTCTGTGCTTCAGACTTTAGATATTACATTCAAGCTAAGAGCAGCTCTGCTCTGTATGACTATGATTGTAATTTTTATGTGTTAAAAGGATAAAAACGGTGGGACATCATGCCTCCTTTATTCTACCTTGGGACAAAACATTTCTTTACCCACCTAAAGACATTTGGCATCTAAAAACAGGAGCTGCAGGAGCATTTTATTTTCCTGGTTCTGTTTTTATTTATATTGGCCTGCTGTTGCCCTGTCATGGTTTACTGGGCCACTTGAATGGAACTGGGCCGTGGCTAATGTTTTTGTGATCCCTTGAGCTTCTGCTGCTGAAAGTCAAAACGCCTGCCGGCCCGGTCCGGACTCCAGTGACCTGATGTAATGAGCAGCATCGCTCCAGTAACTGTGAATCTGTGCAGAGGCGTAATAAGCCAGAATTGGAAACACCTGTGTGTGTGTGTGCACGCGCGTTAGCGGAGGGCATCTTTAGGCAGCTCTCCAGGAAGCAGCTTGTAAACTTCTGATGTTTATCCAAAACTCTGAAAAACTGAACTACAGAGTCAGAAACACAAGTTTACTAATTGAAATGACTTTAGCTTATTTTACATAAACAAACACTGAATTAGATACTTTCATGTCTAACAAGGAGTGTTCAGTAATATGTAAAAAAAAAAAAAAAATCCTTTTAATCACAGGCTGCTGACCAACAACTAGCATAGTTCTGTTTCTTTCATTAAAAAAAAGCTAACGTGAATAGCATAGTGTTTATCACTGAAAACGTATACGAAAATCAAATGTTTCAAAGCCATTACTAAAATCAGTTGTTTTATGAAAAAGACATGAAAACAACTCTACTTCAACACATGGTAACTACTCTGCTGATTCCCTGAAAGGGATAGTTTAGTCATTTTTGAAGTAGTTACAGTCAGTATGAGTAACAGTTATCAATAGTACCTTATCTGCCCTGACAGCAGTCATAGAGCATGGGTGACGTGCAAAAGTCGTTATCCAGGCTAGGCTAGGTTAATGGCTGACCAAACGAAGGCCTGCATGTTTTACTTCTTTTCTTGCTCCAACACACCTGATTCAGTGGTTAAATTACCTCTTCATGTTCTGAAGAAGCCTGTTAATCACCCATTGATTCAAATCAGGTGTGTTGGAGCAGAGACCCAAGTAAAACATGCAGGATAGTGACACTCGAGGACCAGGATTGCCCACCCCTGGACTAGACTTTCTCTTTAAAGCAGCAGCACAGATTAACGTTAACAAAATACATTTTTGAGATTTGAAACTCGATTCTGAATTATCCATGCCCGTGATGCAACGCATCTAAAAACAGATTATAACCTCCACCTAGTGAGTAAGTGTGTACATTGTCTTTAAAAGTTAAACATTATCGCTATCAAAACTGAATAATCTTTTCTTGCTCAAATATTCTTTGCCAGCGTGCCTTTTATCTTTATGTCTAACTTCAAACAAACTTCTAATTTTGAGGCCCTGCTAACCGCAGCCCATGTATCCCAGAGGGTGGGGGTGTTTAGAGGGACCAGTGAACCTTGAGCTGTAATCCGTCTCTGTCGGTGTGTGAGCTTTGAGAAACAGTCTCTGATCCTCTCTGCTGATTCGGTTTGTCTGCTGCATGTTATCATGAATTCCCTTTACTTCCCTGTCCCTTTTAACATGGCGCTTGTCAGATCTCTGAAAGCACAAAATGCAGCTGATTGGCAGCTCGTTTAAGTAGAGAACCGAGTTGTGCTGAAGTTTAGAAATAAATTGTGAAAAGGACGTGTGTGGGGGCTTTAATTTAATACTTTCCAAACTGGGAGTCCTACTGGGACACAATCAGAGCCATTTTTCATGGTTTCCAACATTCACATTTAAAAGACAAGTTCTTGACAAGAACAAGGTGACTTTCAAAATTCAAAAAATTTTAAGAATGCTGATTTTGTTTTGCAGTTTTTACTCACTGAAACCAGTGATGTTTTTCAAAAACAAATAAAATCATAAGTATAAAGTTTTAAAATAATACAATGGAGGAAATTCAAAGATTTTGGAATAATCACACTGAGCCTGTACATTCAAGTACTTTGCATAATAAACTTTTCCAAGGGATGTTTAGTTTGATTCAGTTTTATTTAGAAATCACAGCAAAAGTCAACCTTTTTCTGTTTTCTCACAGTGGCAGATTGCTGCCTTCCTGAAATCTGGTGAACTTCTTGCACTAAATTGTTACTCCATCCTGTGCGTTTTGAAAGTTGGAGAATGGAGACTGTGACTTTGATGCAATCTGTCCATAATACATGATTCTGACTGCACTGAACTGAACTACATTATAATTAAACAGGAGTAAAAGAGAAAATAATGCATTTAATTTGATTTGGTCTTGTTTGCTTTTTCTGCACAGAAGCCTGAGATACCGGTCTTCTTTTAAAGATGCAATACAAATGAACTAAACTGAGCTGAAAGTACAATTGACAGAAAATGGCAAGCTAGTTACAAAACAGTCCATTGCAGTACAGTTCAGTTACAATTCACTTTATTCCAGGTCATTTAGGAATGACTGGATAAATCCATGAATGGTTGCTGAGAGTTACAGATCAGTCTCTCACTGTTCCAGCTCTTGCTTTCCTGCAGCGATATATTATGCAATGTTTGCTACAAAATCTCTTTTTAAGCAGAGCTGGACTTCAGGGCAGCAATTACCTCGCCTGGTTACCATCAGGGGAAAAATATTAATTAGAAATAATTGATGTGGATGTGTTTA
>JAOXNZ010000091.1:4943867-4958402 GCA_028566095.1 Kryptolebias brasiliensis
TCAGGGCAGCAATTACCTCGCCTGGTTACCATCAGGGGAAAAATATTAATTAGAAATAATTGATGTGGATGTGTTTATCTGGCTGCCAGAGATGAACTCTCTAAAGATGATTCATCGCTCAATACAAAGCAACTTAGGAAATCACAGGTAAATGAACAAACAAAACAAAAAAACATCCAAACTGGGGAAGCCTGTGCTGAGCAAAGAGGTTGAGCTGCCCCTCATTTCTATTCATTGCTTCAAGCAAGTAAAATATAACTGTTTTTGAATGTCTTTCAAAGTTTTTTTTTTTTAGTCATTTGCAATCCTTTCCTTTTACCTGATTTTGTTCAAAAATCTTTTTGTTGTTGCTGTTTTTTAAAACTGTATAACATAAGCCTATGAATCAGTTCGACATAAAAAAACAGCAAATCTCTAGAGATAAACTTGTACAGGTAAAGAACTTTTTATTTACCATGACTCACAAAAACACAATTTCTCCTCATCCCTTCAGTTAGATATAAAACATGTCACAGATAACAGTTTGACAGGCCTGAAATACTTTTTTCCACCAACAAAATGATACCTAAAGATTTTTTAGCTAAAAATGTGGCGTGCAGTCAATAAACTGGCTAAGAGTTTATGCATCTCTAAGGTCATGTATCTGTTTTTTTTCCTTTTTGTAAAGGACATGATTTCCAGAAGCTGTTCCTGTCAGAGTTTAGGGGGTTTTGTGTTTGATAAATTAAATTTTCCTGTTTGAACTTATTAGTTTCTTGTTTTTCAGCCTGTTTTCAGGATGTTTGATGATCTTTTTTTATGGTCTGTCATGTTAAGTTTTATTTGGTATCCTTTCTCACTTTTTGGTGATGCTTCAGTGTATTCTGTAGGTTTTATTTTCTGCCCGTATGTTTTCAGTTTCAGAACTTTCTTTGCATGTGTGTTTGGTGTTTTGCCTGGAAGTTAGATTTTGCAGTTTCCATTACCCCAGCCTCCCTCATCTCCCTCTGGCTGCTTTACTCCACTCACCTGTCAGCCATCTGTAATCATCTCAGCTGCACAATTTGCATTAACCTACCCAATACTTACACTCTTATGTTGTTGTCAACAGATATTCACTGTTAGTTTCTCTTATGGTCTGTTTCTGCCTTGGATTTTTATTTTATTTATTTTTTCTTTTTGGCCCTGTTTGTATGATTTTGTTACTTGGAGCACATAAACATTTTAGATTTTTATTGCCCTACCTACTACAACTTGCTTGCCTGCACCACCAACCAAGATAGTTATTCTGCTGTAGATATTCTTTAAGGTTTCCCTTTTATTTTTTTCTTTCACAAGGTCAGTATTTTTATTTCCAGGAACACACTGAAAAATTTGCTAGCAGTTAGGTATAAAATACAATTTCTGCACTAAAATGTTTTAGCTAAAACTTTGGCATATCTTAGTGTGGGCAGTGTGTTCTTAAAGTTAATAAGTTTTGCGGGTCACACTGTGCGTTAAGAACACAGCACACAGAATGGGAAAACATGACACTGGGACATGTTGTTATAAAGAAGAACATGACAACAAAACATTACAAAAAGGTTGATTAAAAGTCTAGAAGAAATAAAAGTGCCTTTTATTCTCATAAAAATTTTAAGGAAAAGATCGGATGGTGTATGTTCATTTATCTTGAAGTAAATGGTCTGATGAAAAACATCGTTTTTTACAAGTTTGTCCTGATCCACACTCCTTACGAGTTGTTGATGGTGGTAATGCACTATAATGTTTGCCAACTGCTAGTAAACACAACTAGAAGAAAAGTGTTGGTCAAGACCGTTTATGAGAAAATCAGCTCCTTTAAAGAAAAATGTAGAAATTAGGGGAGGCCCTTTTGTGCACTACACCACAGACCAGTTTGACAAAACAGGAGTACTCCACAAGAATTAAGGACATTGTTCTTTCTCTCAGGGCTGCGAAAAACTTTTTTCTCATGTGGCGTCTGACAGTTACTGTGTCATTGGTCAGAAATTTGAAGTGGAGAGGTTAACGTGGAAATGTTGTCATCTACACTTCCTAGAAGTTCTTCACTTGAGTTTCTCATGAAGTATGAAATGTCCTGGTCAGAACAAACTTTGTTCCTCAAGAAAACAATTTTCTCAGTTCTTGTGGATAATGCAACAAGCTTTAGAGATAAGGTGAGGAGCTCCATTATCCAGGGTAGCCGGAGTAGAGCCGCTGCTTCTCCACATCAAAAGGTCAGTTGTAGTCAGTTGCAAGACGTGCCAGTCGGGCCCTGGACCTGTTGTGTCTGCAACTCAACCATGGATCAGAGGCAGGAAATGGTTGGATGGATACCTTTCTCAACAAACACAATAAATTGTTTTGTTTGGTACTTATAAAAATGAAAGTCAAGATCTCTTGTTAACTTGATTTGACTTCACTTCAACTAACCCTTTCAATATAAATTTCTATCATAGCCTTTTGGAGCTGCTCAAGCTTGCTATTCTTTTGGTCTGACTTCTATGCAGCTCTGCAACCTTTTTTGCTCCTTGACGCCATCAAATGCCCAACTTCTGTGAATTTGAAAGTCTAAATTACAAGAAAGTTTCAGTTTAGATCCTTGTGCAGTGTGTAGTCCTTAGAAGATGAAGCATAAAGTGAGTGTGAGCACTTGTCAGTCTAAATAGCATCAGTTCCAACAGTTCTGATGTTGCTTTATGAGAGCTGCTGAACTTTCCACTTAGCGCACATTTTGCATGTTTTAAAACAATCAGCTGCCAGGTTTTCAGACTGAATTGTGCGCTCTGTCAGTCTGAGGTACAGCTGCTGGCATAAAGCTGGGAAATGCTCCAACTTGACCCCAATATGTCTTCCTCTGCTGATGAGGCATCAGATTGACTCTTTGTAATGATCACTGCTAAAATCAGTTGGCAACAGCAGATCTGAGAGAGGAGACAAGAACACAGAGGAGCCATGCTAACACATTAAACATCAGAGCATGCACAGAGAAAATACTTCTCAAGTGAGGATGGAGAGAAAGGCGGTGTGTTTCCATTATCTGTTTGGTGCTGAGCATTGTGAAAAAATGAAACTGCTAATGAGGGCCAAATACATTGAGTGCAGCTGCCTTGTAAATGAGCTGACTTTGTACACAGGCATGGGTACGGTGTTTGTTAATCAAAGGAGGAAAATCACAGCAGGAGCTAAAAATAGTAAAAGAAAGGCTGGGTGCAGCTCCCATCTCTAATGACACACACAGCGGAGGTAACAGCTACGAAGAGGTTATCATTATTGTTATTCACACTTCGCGAGCAGGTTGACGAACTCTGAGATACCCCTTTGACATTAAGCTGGTAGCCTGTCAGATGCAGAGCCGCTCAATTTCCCAGGGTATGATTACATCTCAGGCTTTGTCTGGAAAACTCAGAGGCTTTGAAGTTAAAAAACCTGGTCAAAATGCAAATACGCTGACTAGAGGACATGGGATTTGCCTCATCAATAACATGAAAAAAGTTAAATTCACAAGGCTGCCCATCCTTATCGTCTTTATTGATTAGAGGGGGAAAAAAAACTCTTGTATGGAGGGAACGCTCCTGAGATAAAGAAGTCGTGGGAAAAGCTTTTTAGGAATGTGAGTGCAGGCCTGCCCATTTTCCTTCAGGGCATGTTGTCGAGGCTGAAAAAACCCCCAATACCTACAAGGCTGGATTTCATTAAACATTTATTTACAAAAGAAACAAACAAATAAAACGTGACAAAGTATAATTTGAGAGTGAATACAAAACACGTGATAACATGATAAAATACATTACCGTACACATTGTATATCTTATGAATGCGTTAAATAAACTCTGCTTATATTTATGGGATTTGAAAAGTCTGAGTTGAGGAGGCGGGCAGCCAGTGATGAACTGCTTTACATTACAAGGATTATTGCATTTCAGGTTGGTTTTTAAGGCAAGAATGAGAGACAAAGAGGAAATGGAAACACTTCAAGTAACAATGAGGGAATATCACTTTTCTGCTCATCACAGGGCACACTATCACATAAACAACAATGGCTGTAGAACAGTGGTTCTCAAACTGTGGGGCGCATGGTGGGTGGGGGGTGACCGCTCTTATTTTTGTTTAATTTCAATTTTTGGGCCTAAAAATTTGCCAGTGGAAATAATTTTTAGATGCTGTTGCACTGTGATTTGTTGTTGGATCGCTGTGCAAATAGATTTCTGCAGACATAAATATATTTCACATTATGTGATGGAGCCCGATGCAGCTTTAGTAACATGGTCTAAATCCTGTAGCGATTTGTTCACTGCTTCCTCCTCTCTGGCTGCGTTTTGGCAGATGGAAGTATGTAGAAACTATGGCTCTCTTTACCATTTTCATCTTTAGTTAAACACCTGTTGTCACAGGAATAAATGAAACAATGTTTAGGCATTTTCTATTACTGGAGCTTGCTTTGCTTACATGAGTTAGGTCCCTCAAAATGGCAGCCATCAATATACAACCTTGTACAATCATGTGGCATTAACGTAGATAAAACTTTGGCCAAAAACGCTGATTAAAATCAAAGATATCTTTAGTCTTGTTGAGCTGATGTATAGTCCTGAAATTTTTTCCTTTTCCAAAGGAGAGAGTAACAAAAGTTTGAGAACCACTGCTGTAGAAGAAGGCAAAAAATAAAACATAGAGAGAATACTCTTTGTAAAATAAAAAGTAATGCAACAACTTTACAAAGAAGATTGGTCCATACATCTTTCATTTAAGAACATCTTTCAGAAGTTTTCAGAGCCATGTGTGTGCTGAATTATGAAACAGTCCCTGCAGTTGTCAGATGAGAAGTGTCCCAACATGTGCAGAGCACCAGAATGACTTGACGTCTTTGGTGCCTGATGTGCTGTATCCTGGTCCACAGAGTCCTCTTCCTTTCTGTCGTACCACCCGAGCTCTCCGTCTGTCCTCGTCTCTCCGGGACTCTAATCAGTAGGGGTACTGCTTCTGCTTCTTCCCAGCGAAACAAGACAGCCAGGTGCACAGCAGCATGGCGGCAGCTGCACCGGCCCCCGTGCAGTAATACGCCCAGCCGATCTGACAAGAACCTGCAGAGCCAAAGCAGAGAGGTTAGGAAAAATGTTTCCAAAAAAACAAGAATGGATTCTAAGAAAAACTGCACAAATATGCTTTTGGCCAGAGCACACTCATCAGATATTAGAAGAAAACTGAACAGCTTTCTCTACACGTCTTCTCCTTTTAGCAAAACCACTGAAAAATGTGCTTGAAATAAAATTACAGGCCTAACTTTCCGTGAAGGAATGCATAGCACCCGCTGCCTTAAATGTCAGAGTTTAAGACTTAGATCATCGTTGTTGACAAAAATGTAGCCGGTTTGATCAAACATTATGTGCAAACTTGTGATATTTTGCGTGTGATTACAAGTAATAACTGTCAGCTACTACCACATCGAATTTTAGCTCAATATTTCTCTTATTCACTGAGATATAGCCATAGGCTAAGGTCAATTAGCTGTGGTGGCCATCTTGAACAGGATTGATTCCAGATCTGGTGGTTCATGAGATATTTTGCTAACAGGCAAACATGGTTGAGTCCAAGAGTTAATGCCAAGGTTTTAAGCAAAGATGTTGCACAATGTGTATGTGCTGAGGACAATGCTCAGCTACTACCACACCACATTTTACATCAATAACTGTAAAATTAGCTGAGTTTCATTTCTTTTGCCAAAACTGCTTAGCTGTGAAGGCCATCTTGAATCAGGCTGACTTCAAAAGTTAATCAGTGATAGATCCAAAAGATCCTTCATGTCTAGAATTAGAATTTCTATCCAGTTAATTTAAAACATATGTTTGATTAAATCCATGGTCTATATATGTCCTGAGACTGTCTTTGAATTTGCTTTGACATGTTTGTGTTCGGCACAGAGAATGGGGTCAGCTGCTTCCCATTTTTGTTCAAGCTGCTCCTACATTTCCCTTCTGCTTGTGAAAATTGTTAGAACAAATGTAAAGAACATAGTTTAACCTCATTTGCAAACAGCCTGGTATGTGACAAGTGTATGTAAATAACTTCTGAAGGCAACCGGAGGCACAAAAAACAAAAAGACACATCCACAAAAATCCTGAGAGGCAGCATTCTGACAAGGGATGAGACATATCCCTTTGATTCAGTTTTTTTTTCTGAATTTCTGGCTTAGCTGAGGTCTATAAATACCAGCAGGATGTAAAAAGCGAGTAGAAGTGTTGCATTAAATCAAACACCTTCGTTCTCACTGTAAAAACCTGATTTTAAAGTCAAAAGTAAAAATCTTTGAGCTCCAAATGTCATTTTATTAGAGTTTACACTTTTTTCTGTCCTAAAGAATATATACACATACTGTACAGTATTTGTAAAAAGTGTTTCTAGTTTGCTTGTTTTCAAGTAAATAAGTTAATTGTGAAGGTAAAAATCTAACATTCTTTGAAGGAATGAATATCGTCTGCTGCCTTTGATGCCAGAGTTTTAAACCAAGATCATTTTATCATTACATCTCTCATATGTAATGAGTTGGAGCCATTTTGGCCAAATTTTGAAAATAATGTTAATCAAGATCTCATGGAATATCACCAGATGTTGTGCTCGGAGAACGTGTTGTGAATAACCCTCATTTTAGCTCAACATCTGTAAAACTGAAGTTTTTTTTTCATGCTCCTGTTTTTTTTTTTTTGTGCTGGTCAAGGTTGATTAGCTGTGGTGGCCATCTTGAATCGGATTGATTACAAGTCAATCAGTTGTAGATGTACATCTAATGATTACTTCCTGAGAGTTTCTTTACAATCTACCAAGTGGTTCATGAGATAGTTCGGTACCAAACTGACACACAGACGCAGAATAAAACATTATTGTCCACCATTGCCTTACGGCAGCAGGCAATTAAAAAGTAGTAATTTGGATTATTTTTATCCTTTTCATGCTTGATGATCCTTAAATTAAACACATTCATTATTTGTGATCTACAACACCATTCCAAGTCGTCAAGTATGGACTATTCTGCTCATGGTTAATAAATGAGACATGAATTAATGAAACGGAAATTCACACGTGGCAAACACATCATTTGTGGGAAATCCTCTGCTCGAAAGAGAGAAAATCACCAGCTTGGTGTGGCGCTAACGAGAACTCGGCCATAACTTCAGAAAATTTAATTTGATGGGAGTGGTAAACGGCACACAGATAGAAACAAACTCTTCAACAATAAGAGAGATTTCTTTCAAAAGGAAAATCATAAAATGAAACTGGATATGTAATGTAATTATTTGTGATAACAGTGTCAGTGATTATATATGTAGAAAATTAAATCTTTCCAAATTATGCTAATTTGAAGGTCCTGCTGTATCTAATTTGATAAATTAGCAGCTTTAATCTGCATGAAGTTATAACTCACAGGACAGAAACGTGTTTCTCTGGTATTTGCACAGTTCTTCAAACACTTGGTTGTAAACTTGTGTTGCCTCAATTTATAGTAACAGGAATGGCACATATTTATTTTATTTTTGTTTTGTTGTCAGTGTTTTCTGATCCTTCATCCATCTTTTCTGGGTAATATGTCAAAGGAATTACGAACAAAACAACAGAGTCTCATGGCAGTTAGTGAAACTTTGACAAAATAAAATATATTGATTCGTGTTCAGTTGCGCAAAACCTTTTCTTTCTGTAGAAGGACAAAAATAGTCACTTAGAGAAGTGGTGTACTGCAGGATTAAAAAAGAGATATGAAATACATTATATTAAAATGATAAATACACATTTATATATAATTATCACCTGCCGCTCAGAGGCGAAGGTGGAGCAATAATGTTTTTCCTCGCGTCTGTTTGCGAGTGGTTGTGTGTTTGTCTGTCACCACAATAATCACTGGACCAAATACACATTCCTCTAATTGAATAAGCACTGGATTGTTATATATCCCTCTGAAATAAATCACTAATACAGGTGTAATGCCGCTGACTGCCACCCGTTGGCATCACTAAATGTGCTGCTTAGTTTTAAAAATAATGATGTAATCAGCCAATCTGAAGTAAAGTAGGGCAGGTTGTGCTCTAATCATGTCACTTGTAGCTCATCAGGTCTATTGGTTCCTTTACATGACAAGAATAATATCACTACTATTTTGTTCCCCACATATCTGCAGCTTTCACAAGGCAGTTTAAAAAAAGACTAAAAGGTTGATTTAAAAGGTGCTGGAATAGTTGTGCTGTAGTAACGTGTTTGTTCACTTTAAATGCATAATGCTGTAGACCAGTATAGACTGCAATGTCTGCTGCTCCTCTGTGGCTGATGCTATCTGACTTCTGTTGTCAGAAGTGACAGTGTGAAAATACTGCTTCTGTTTTTCACCGGACAGAATACGGCAGAGGAGTCCGACATGTCACTGTTTTCATTCAGGTGGTATTTGATGCTTGACAGACCATATAAAATAAAAAACAAAAATCAGGGCAGAAAAAGAGATTAAACTGTTTCATACCACTGCATGTAGGAATTATCTTACACAGCATATCATCACAAGGAGGGTTTACTTGTCTTACAAAGCAAAAAAAAAAAACTTACCTTGTGCCATTTTAACCATTCAAATATCAAAATGTTAAACTTGATCAGGAACAGTGAATTAGGACTTTTACATTTTTTTCTAAATTTTGAACTTTTTTACTTATTTTATTTTTTTAGCTAAGATTTTGCTCATTTTAGCTTTGATCTACAGTTTTGCTGATTTTAGCTTTTAAATACTGTTCTGTGTTCTGCTCATTTGAGCATCTGTTCTGATAGTTTCAGCTTCTTCCCTAATTTTCAGCAGACATTTAGCACTCAGCATCCACTTTGTGCAGAAAATCCAAACTTTTGTAGTTCAGTTTAAAATGATTAAATTCTCTCAGAAGCTCTAGCTGTAGATAATGATAGTTCATAATAAACTATTCTGATATTTTGAGGTCTGAGCAAAACATCCTAATAGATTCACCATTTGGACAAAATGTTTCTACTAAAAAATACACTTTCTGATGACAATTAAAGTTTTAAATGTCAGCTCTGATCCCAACAAACCAGCCATACTAATAAGAAAATACAAATTGAACTTTTTTAACTTTATCACATTTAATAACACTAAATAATTTCTTTCTTTGCTTTTCCTATCTGGAGTTTGCTGATATTGTATTTTTTAATAAAATATTTAAATTAAGAAAAACATTGAACACTATTTGATTAGCATCAAAAATAGCAGCAGCTAGGAGATGAAAAGCTCTTCCATCTCCCTGGTGCCTGATAAAGTAGCATATTACTGTCTGTGAGGTAGTCCTGTTAACGCCAGCTGCATACAGAGCACAAACCCAGCTCCTAGTTATTCTCAGCACATATTTATAGATAGAACCAGCAGCTACTGGAGGATCAGATGAGTCTTTATTGTGCATTTTAAACGGCAAGAAATCACAGCTTGATGACAGCATGAAAGATGTGTGTCAGTTCTCAGAAAAGACATATTGTCAGGGAGCCAATAAAACTCCCTCTTGTGGATTCTTCTTCTCTGGGAACAAAACATCCAGCAAAACAAAATTATGAAACGTGTGTAGTTTAGACCTGTGTTCAGGCATTTGAGCTGGGTGTATGACGCAGGCTCCTTAACAAACATCTTACCCAGCTTGAACTGGTCTGAGCTGTTGTTGCAGGTCTGTTGTACTTCCTCACTGTCCCATCCCAGTGGATAGAGCGCGCAGCCAGACCCGATGAGCAGACCTGAGGACGAGATTAAGAAGAACGGTCAGGGAATTGCAGAAACACAACTCATCACAAAAACATGGCTAGAAGCTGACAGGAGAAAACCTGCAGCAAGGACAAACTCTCATCGATAAGCTCCTTAAAGAATTGTTTCACGGATGGTCTCTGTGGTTTTTCACAATTATTGCCCCTGGCAGAAAGGCAAAGGCGGAAGATAATGTTTTTGCCTGTGTCTGTCAGTTACCAAAATATCTCATGAACCACTGGAGGAATTTTAATGAAACTGGCATAAAGAAATCATTCAATGTACATCTACAACTGATAAAATTTTGGATTCAATCCAGTTCAACATGGCTGCCACAGATAATTGATATTAGACAACACAAAAACGGACACTACTCAGTCAATTTTACAGATCCTAAGCTAAAATTTCATTTGACAGTAGCTGAGAGTCATTTACAGAAACCTCGTCATATTGCATGAGACTGAGCAATGTGTTATATTCTAGAATTGACCAAAATGAATATACAGCAACTCCATCATTTCTCAAGAGAAGATAATCTTAGTCTAAAACTCTGGCATGAAAGGCAGGGGTGATATGCATTCCTTCAAAAAAACTTTTAATTTACAAATCTTTTAATTAATGTGAGTAAAAAATGCACACCCACATGTTTTTGTTGTTTTGTTTTTAGTATCAGTGTTACATCCTGATATCCATCAAGCAGAACTAGATTCAATCTGTGGATTCTTTCCTTGTGCTTTAATTAAAGCCGTCAAAAAGACAAAGATGTGACTTAAACAACTGAAATAGAGGCAGAGACGAAGCAGTTTCACCTCGAGGCAAACAATACTTTGTAAAATGATACGGATTGTGATTTTACACATCTTCACTTTTTTTTTCCTGCAACAAAACAAAGTGCTTCTCTAACCAGCGTATCATAAAACTCCTGCAAATTAACAACAAACATTATGCAAATAGCTTGGCAATTTTTCATGCAGGCAAGAGTGAAAAACAGGAGCATTTTTGGTGTGCAATAATTACTGTAAAACTCAGGAGAATCCTTGAGGGACTGCTTTATGTCAGTGATTAAGGAGACTTATGACTGCGCTTAAAGCTGCTCCCAAAGACAAGAGCAAATTCCAGTCAAGGCCATTACATTAAGGATTAATATCCTCAATATTTGCCTGTAGCCAGGTCTTGACAAGTTATTCCCTGAATGTCAAGGACTGTCTCTTAAAATTATCCTGTGGGGGCCCCTGGTAGGTGGCTCTGCCATCACATTAGCTTAATCCTCTCTGATGCGTCTGCCCTGCTATCAGTTTTGGGATATGAGGATGGCAGCCGAGCAAAAAAGGCGGCAAGAAAGCACCGCCTGCCAAAGTGATTAGCCCTACCATCCAGGGCTGCCTTATTACATCTACACTTGATAACAAGTGGGAATTAATCCACATGCTAATGGAAACGGGCTGGACAAACTGGCTAACGTCTGAGGTGGAGTGGGAAAAGTGAAAAAGACATCTGTGTTTTCCTCTCGTCAAAGTCAAAAGGACAGCGGATTTCACTGATGCAGTTCTGGGAGAAAAACAGAACGGCTGACTTTGGTATTGCTGGTAGAAAATCAATTCAGTGAAACCCTGGCATACTGATGAGAATGGGGGAATAGAAGAGACGCAGATGAATTTGTTGGTGCCCTTTCAGCTCATTGAAACCACGCTTCATTTCTCCTTAAAAGTCATTCAGTTAAAAGCATTTGTCTAAGGTATAGCTGCATGCCTTTGGCTTGGGTTAAAGTAAACAAAAAATGTGAAAATAAATAGTTTGTTGTTTATTTTACAACTTTTAAAAATATTTACTAATATTTTCCCCACAGAAATACATCAAGATCTCTTCAACTCCTTCAAAAACCTGCTTCTTTTAGCTTCACTGTATTTTCACAGAAAATGTTATTTCTCTAATTATTTGAAATATTCAACTGAATCAATAATCAAAGGCAAAGTCTGACTTGTGTTAACTAATGAAGGATACCATTAAACTTTTGTCAGTTTCAAGTTATTTCAGAGATAGTTGTGTTTCTTTGATTGCAGAAGGGTACCAACAAATTTGTCTGTGTCTGAACAGAGGAAGCTCCTGGCAAAGTCTTTGTCATTACAGCTGAATATCAGAAAGGATCCACAATATTCATATATGCAACAACTCACCCATTTCTGCTCAGACTTTTAGGAGAATTTCAAATAAAATTCTGCTTCTCCCCCCAGAAATGACCTATTCTGGCTGAGCTGTGCAGTAAAAGTAAAATAGGAGCAGAAAATGTAAATTTCTTTTGAGCAGACACTTGGTTACCTTTATGAACTTAAACACCCATTAATCTGTGAAGAGCAAAACTGCATTTAGGAGCACACAGGAATTTGCATATTTTGAGTTAT
This sequence comes from Kryptolebias brasiliensis, assembly GCA_028566095.1. Lineage (NCBI taxonomy): Eukaryota > Metazoa > Chordata > Actinopteri > Cyprinodontiformes > Rivulidae > Kryptolebias > Kryptolebias brasiliensis. The sequence goes on from JAOXNZ010000091.1 coordinate 4,956,009, forward strand.
AGAATTTTATTCATTATGTTTTGGTCTGGATTTGTAACAGTAAAGACTGTAAAGCATGCCAACATGGTTATATATTCATGATTAATATTAAACAAATTCTAAAATTCCCTTTCAAGCGTAAGGCAGCGATGCAGCAGCATGTAATCAAATTGAATTTCTTTGCAGAAAAATGGGGAGGGAAAAAAAACATGTGGCTCTGTTTTACAAAGATATGACATTATATTTCCTCTTGCAATGAGGAATGTTTTTGTTTAAAATATCAAGGTTCACAGACTGCCAAAAACAATCAAAACCACAAAGTTGCTCTGCTCTGAGGGCACTGAGGAAAAAAAATAGGAAATAGAAAACAAACTTTACAACATAGTTTCCAGATCAGGTCAGATAATGAGGATGACTCTTACATCTCAACACTGTTCTACATTTACAAGCAGAAGGGGAATTTTGCCACAACAAAGGCAGGGGTTGACTTTTTATTGTGCATCTGATGAGGCTAGGCTATGAATTGTCACATTTTCCCGTTGTTTTTGAGAACGAACTCACAGAACCTGCATCGTTTTAAGTGGGTGAAATCAATGTGAGCACTTTCCTTTCACCATGACACTATTAAGACAGACAAATCACTGCGGGGGCAGACGAATAAAAATATGAACAAATCGTTAAGGTGTAATTCAGGTCTGTATCAAATGTGGTCCCACACTCCTCTCTTTTAGCTTTTATTTATTTTATTTATTTATTTTTTCTGGAATGGTTAATTCCATCAAATCCCATCCTCCACACTCACTATGTGGGTTATTGAAAACTGAAGGTGGGGAGGCTGGAGACTGAGATGTGGGGAAAAAAGATTACTGAGAGTGTAAGACGTTCTTTCACAACATGTTTGTGAGCCGAGCTGTTGAAAAACATGTGGTGCTCTCAGAAGCAACTACCTTTAGGCTCTGATTCTGCATGCATGCTGCTGCGGAGAGATACTTCACGTCCTTCTTATTACCAAAGATGACACCAATACGCCACAGTTTGCACAAACAGACGCAAGGGATTTGTATCATTTCACATGTGCTTGTCATCTATCGCAAGCGGGATGGTGACCCTCCTATCACAGACTACAAATGAGCACTGTCTGAATGATGTTTTTCCCTGTATCTGTTTGAGAAATATTTCATTTTTTTTCTTTTGGTTTTAATGTATTGTGATTCTGCTTAAAAGCAACTGAACACTACTATCACAGGCCCAATACTACAACCCCAGTTCTGAACATTTTGGAACAGTGTGTAAAATGTAAATAAAAACAGAATGAAGGGATTAATGAATGAAAGGACAACTAAATGTTTAAAGTAAGAAACTGTACTATATTCTTTGAAAAAAAAAAAAACAAGGTCATTTTAAATTATATAGCAGCAACACATCTAAAAAAAAAAAAAACGGGACAGGACAGGGCAAGAAAATTCTGTAAAAACAGCTAGAATCCTCCATCAAAGCAGAATGGGACAACAATCCCTCCAAAAACTCCTTCAGCTGCTCTCCTCAGGTCCTAGATGTTTACAGACTGTTGGCAAAAGAAGATGAGATGCTTTATGGTGATAAACATGACCCTGTCCCAACTTTGTAGAGATGGGTTGCTGACATATAATTACAATTACTTTATTTAAATGCTACAATTTCTTAGTTTAAATATTTGATATGTTTACTATGTTCCCCTGTGAATAAAATATGGGTTTATGAGGTTTGCAAAGCATTTAATTCTGTTTTTATTACATTTTACACATCGTCCCAACTTTTTCGGAGTTGGGGTTGTATATCAAACATTTATTTATTTACTTATTTGCATAAATGAGGTCACAAAGCTGAACACTGCAATATAAATTAGTGAGAAGGCTAAAGTAATCAAAAATTTTAATAAGGGCATAATGTTCCATTAACAAAGAGAATTTCATGGCATGAAAACAGGATGATAAATTTAGACCTAATATCTTCATCTTCTTTTTGCCACAAAGTGAATTCATTGAAATAATTTCAAAGTTTGAACTTAGGGTGCATTCACACCAGCCCTGTTTAGTCCGCTTTTATTAAACTCTTGTTTGTTTGCCTAGAAAGTCTGGTTTGTTTGGGGAGGCGTGAATACGCAGTCGAACTCTGATGCGGACCAAAAAAGCAAACTCTTGTCCGCCTAAAAACCTCGGTCTCAATTCGGTTGAAGTAAACTCTGGCGTGGTTCGAATGCATATGTGAATGAAAGCAGACTGGAGACTGTTTCAAAAGCAGGAAGCGGACTACAGCACAGGGCCTTCTGGGTAAATACAACCAAAACAAACGTGCGTTTGTACCACCAGGGAGAAATGGCTCGTGGTCAGATGTGGAGTGAAGAGGAGGAAAAGGCCCTCATACAAATATATATGC
>JAOXNZ010000091.1:4958502-4985195 GCA_028566095.1 Kryptolebias brasiliensis
CTCTTAAGTGCTGACAATTAAGATGTTCAATATCTTTCTTTTCCCAAAGTGCAGGAAATCCCCGCCTTTCAGATGACATGAACAACTTCATTTTGCTCTGAGCAGATGGTCGTCTCATGATGAAATTGTTGCAAGACTCCACCGAGCCTCCAAAAGGATAGTTGGGGGAATTCAAGAAAGGGCTGATTTAGAGGCAGTGCAGCAGCTACATGATACCGTAGGAAAAAGGAATGTGTAAAATCCTCCAACACCAGTCACCTTTCTCAAAGTTTATAAGGAAATCCAAAGAACTAGTTTTCTTTAAGTCGCATCAATCGCACTTTTAGTTTAAAGTTTAAGGTGCTTTCAGCTTTTTGGGAACTTCAAAAGCTGCTTTTTCAACACAGACCTGGGAGGACTGTTTGTTTCTCTTGCAGGTTTTTTGCCTTTAACGATTTTTTTTCTGCCGGATTTTGGAGTTTCGCTTCCGTTGCCATGGCAGCTAACTGATGTTTGATGAACTTTAGTGGAAGAGGTGAGGAGGATGAGGAGGAAAGGGTCAGATAGAGTGTGTGGTGCAGAATCCGTGAGGCAGGGCAGCTTGTTCATGGATCGAGTTGCAATTGATCTCCACGTGGTCATTATCAGAACAACTATCTCAGGTCTAATAGCTCAAATGAAAGACTTTTGTATGAACTGAGAGAGCAAGAGGTGGGTTAAATGGACTCAACTCAATACCATCAGTCCTACGTATCCAACACTCAATCTATGATTTCTGCTCTGATGTAGAAATCTTTATTCAGCCTCTTGTTGCCTCAGATTTCATCATGCAGCTGAGCTAAGTTTGAGAGGGGATTTTCAATGGTTTAAAAAGGCACACGGAGAAAAGTTTTATTCTACAAGGGCTGAGCTATTGGTCCCCATTCTTTTTTTTTCTGTCAAAGCTTTTTACCTGAATGAAAAACTGCCCTTTTTCATATCCGAGAGTGCCGATTTGCGGAGCGCTGATGCCTTTTGTTAAGCCCTCATGCTCTCTGTCAAGACCCAAGGAATTTCTTTTACCCTCCTTCATACCCCAAGACAATACTATTCAAGGTTATCATTCAGGAGGTCAGAGAGCGCAGGGGAGGGTGGGGGGAAAGGGCTGTTGCTAATGCTGGAGAGAATTTTGGTGGCAAGGGAATTGGAAAGGGGATGGGCTTGAATGAGCTGGATTAATGTAAGACATTCCCTTTTGGGCTGGAGGATCACTTAAAAGAGGCATGAAAATGTGAGAGGAACGTCACCTGGGGCCTCATGTACAAAGACTACTGAAACACAGCATACACTTAAATTTAGAAAACAGGGTAGGCCCAAGGAAAATCCAGATGTAAGAAACAGTATGCATAAATCCAAGCAGGATCAATGAGGAGTTGAGTACACATGAGACACCTCCCTTGACACGCCTCCATTTAAATACACAAATATGCCCTGCACGTGTGAGGCTTCTGTCCTCAAAAATCATGAGATGCCAGGGGCACACTTCTGAGGCCGAGATATTTCAAACTTCACTTGTGTTTATTGACATAGCTACTGTAAATACAGAAGCACTCAGGGCATGGTAGAATGTTCTGAAACTGTAGTTTAACCAGCAGAAAACAGAAAGTCACTCTTTCAACAGCTTACTAGCAATGGTGCCATGAAGACAGGATGTTTGGGGGCACACGCCTCGATCCGCATCAGGGGGGTAAATATCATAGACATACTGATAGACCAAAGGATCCCCACCTTCTCTTGTTGTTGGGAACTGAAGCCAGCAGAAACTGGTTTACAGAAGCTGCCATGTTGTATTTTTAGAATTGGCATCTGGTGATGTGGAGTTTAAGTCCCGCCTACGTCCTGCTCACAAGCATGGTGACACATGAGCAGCAAGGTAAGAACTACTTGAAACAATAAAAGTCAACAGCTGACCTCTACTTTATTTTTTAATAAGTGCAACTTCCTGTTCATTTACATGGCAGGGGCAGAGCTTAAAACTAGAACCAGCTGACAGGGAAACTGGTTCTGTTGAGGCTTCAACTTTCTGGTTCTAGTCTGAGGTCAACCCATATACAGTTTTTAGTTAAAATTAGGACAAATAAATGTGTTTACTCAGCAAGAATCCCCTATCCCACATCGTACCAGCTTGTAGTCAGTTCCTAACCATGCTTTTCATTAGAATGAATGAATTATGTGTTGAACTAGGCCACCTTTCCACAATGTTGGTTAGTTGCATTTACACATCACATATAATTTGTAAATTGATTGAAGGAAAATGGTTCCTGTTAACATAAATAAATTCATCCTATGATGGTGTTTTTTTAGCAGAGTGTGCACCGTTAAAAACTTCAATTACATTAAGAAAAACGGTTCTTGCTGCAAATTGTGCTACTCTCCGTGTCACGCTTGAACGATGGCCGCAGCTCCAAGCACAGTACTAGCAGGATTGCCCTTCAACACCTAAAGTGGCTGATGAGCCAGTTGTCATTTTGGGTCAGAAAATCCTCTCGGTCTCTAAATACTCACTCTCTTCACACTGTGCCATTGGTAATATCCTCTAATAAGGCTAAAACCATTGGTGTTAAAGGTGTTTTTCTGAACCACTTTGCATATGCTTTAATATCTACTCATGTAATTGCTTAAATGTGGATGCATTATTTGTTCATCATGTGTCATTGGTGTGTAGAATAATTGTTTTCACATTATTACCAATTTCCCAGCATACCCTCTAAGTGTTGCCAATGGACCAATAACTGTAGAAACACGTGCACGCAGATATGAAGCTGGCATGGGGCTGCACGCATTTCCATGGTCACTTCATTATTGAAACATCTGAAGTTATGCATGGAAAAAGGCATGTGCGACGTTTTTGTACACCCAATTTTATCTTTTATTCTTATTTTTTAGAAAATTGGAACAAAAAGTTAAAAAAGGGTAATTCTGACCAATTTAAACTGATACTGTTAGAATATTAATGTGTGGCTGACAGTATTTGCATTCACTCCATTTTGCTTTCTGAGCTTAAAATCAAAAACCATAACCACAAGTTCCCAGTGTCACATCAGCCTCTGGAGCCTCTTTGACTTATCTGTCGACAGAAGAACGTCTGCATGTTGAGGCATGTCTGCTCCTTCACTTGAAACACAAGGCACACATCAGCATGTTTAGCATGCAGGCCAGCTTTTCTTATCATGTTTCAATTCTCTCTGTTATCCAACTTGGATCAACACAGTCACTTTTACTGGAGCTCACAGCAATGTGGGCACGTCTGCTGGCAAAGCTGAAGCGCTTTTCTTTTTTTCATGAGCACAATGAGTATCTGAAGTTTCATTTGAAAAGAGAAAGGTGGTTAGACAGAGGGGGGTGCAAAAAACAGGAGGGATTTATAAAATATGTGAAGAATGTGTGATATGTGATGTGCACAGTGAAGCATATAAAAATATTCTGCAACTAATGACTGGATGGTGTCATTTAGCCAATCTACTCATTAGTTTGCTATTATTACTCCATCAATATTTCCCATCAATAATACTTTACTGCACAGCTGCTGGTGTAGGTTTTCTGCAAAGCACTGAGCAGAAACTGACAGATACGGCTCATATGACCTCACTGAGGATCCATTCTAGTTTAAGTTTCTCAGTAATTTGTAAGCTTTGAAATTTCAATGTCAAACACAGGAACTCAAAGACACAAAGAACCCCAGATTTGTTTCCCTCTCTTCACTCTGACATGAATAAAGGGACAACTATCAGCCCTAGAAAAGGTCAAACTGCTACATACAGTCAAATATCTGGTTGTATTCACAGGAAAGCCTCAGGATTTTTCTTCTGACAAGACAGACAGCAAATAGTCTGTTTGAAAACAACTTTAAAAAAAGACTAAATTCATTTTCTGAAATTAGGCAGGTTGGAGAATAAGCAACACTTAAAAAACAATAATAAACCTAGCTGGCAGGCGGGGCAAAATTCTGAGAATTATATTATTGTGTATTATAATATTCTGCTAACAGGCAGACACGCACAAAGACAGACACAGGCAAAAACATAACTGTCCGTTATTGTTTTTCAAGCAAATTTGAATCCAAAATGTTGTGAGGTGTACTACAAAGAAAAGCAACACGCAGCAGAGCGAATTAAACTCCTTTCAGGATGAGATCAAATGAAGCAGATGCTGTTTTGCTCCATCGTCCCAGTTTGAGAGAAACAGTGGGAATGCAAAAGAAGATCTTACAATCAAAGAGCTAACAAAGTACTTAAACGTTAAAGTTGTGAAAAGATTAAGTCAACTTTAATCATTAATGTAAACACTTTAAACACCTTTAAAAGTTTTGACTACATAATTATATCAAAAAAGACTACACTTAAACCCAGAATGATGCCCAGTGTGTGCGTCCTCCTTGCCTCGTGCCCCTTTCCTCCAACAGTCTCATTTCTTTCCTTGACCACCCATCAGTCACCAGGCGTGGCCCCCGGCTGAAACCAGCCGTTTGTGTTTCATTGATCTGCTCAGCGCTTTTGCTACAGGCATTCGGGTAAGAGCTGCTCTTATCTTATCACACTATTAATTTGTCACACAGCTTCCTACTAAAACCAGCAATTAATAAACACAGCAATTACAAGAAGAAAATTAAGTCCTGCTTCATTAAGCAGTGGTCTAAAAGAGCGTTAGGGCTACAGCTAAGCAGCAATAAGCCGTGCAAGGAAGTCACACAAGCTGAAAATGGGATGAGCTTAATACACAGCAAATAACTTTTAATAGAGAACATTTCCTGAAAATGTCGGGAGCAATAACTTTTTAAACAGGGGCATGGATGTTTTTTTGTTTTACTCTTTTTCCTGGAATAAATCTGCCTACATCCACCTCAACAACCTCACTTCCTCTTAAAAGTCCAAGTGAAACGCAAGCAACAGTCTTTGAGAAAAATATAAAGTTCCTTCATTACTTTTAAATGCTTCTTGTGTAATTTTTGTAAATTTAACCACCTATGTGCCAAACAGGTGGAGGCCAATCAGCTGAAGCTGGAACCGAAGCACCAAAGAGCATGAAACACTTCTTTTGTAATCAAAGGCATAAGATTGTGAAAACAGTACATGCATCGAGAGCATTTATTTTTCTATCAAGATCTCCTGACTTCAGCTATACTTTGCTGGTATCACTCTGCTGCCTCCATCTGAACGCAGGTAAGGGATCAGAGTACCGATCAAGCCATTTTTCATTGTTTGGCATCAGAGTTGCTGCAGCACACTTTCTTTCATTGTTTTTGCTGACCTACTGTTTATAGTGTTACGTCAGTCGTGCTGCAGTATGGCTGCCATACAGCAGTTGTAATATGGCAGCCATTGTGATGAAACGTGCCAACATGTCTGCGGAATGAAAGTATTTTAAAATACAAAAGGACAGCAGTTAAGTAATTGCCACCAAACAGCAGTGGGTGGACCATAAACTAATGCAAATGCTAAGCTCTAAAACAATCACTTCTTGCCGTCTCTCCACCTGTGCGCTCCATCAGCTGAAGTTCTTTTAAAGAGGGAAATGTTTTTCATTGGTTGGTTAATATTGTTTGTATTTCAAAAGGCAAAAGAACAGGTGAATTTATTGCTTTGGATGACCAACCCATCGCTGTAATGGAGGAAATAGGTTTTCGTTGCCAATTCGCACTGTTGGAGCAAGAGTACATTCTTCCCTCCAAACAGAACATAACTGACACAGGGCTTCCTGATATGTATAAAAAACTAAAACACACACACACAAAATTCCACCTTTTTTTTCCTCTTGTTGATAAAAACAACTTAAAAAACACCATGAATACAGGTTATCTTCACTTCAATGTAGAACTACTAAGGTGTCAAGCACAAGATGACATTGATTTTAATAACTTTAATGTACTTTTGGTACGTAATCTCCAAGCCTGTGCTGTAAAATATTAAAAATAATGTAAGTACAGTATTGGATTGAGACTCGGTAAAGTCAACTTTAGGGAAAGATCTTTCAGTCCTATAATGTAGAATTTTAGTAATTATAAAAAAACTAATTGTGAAAAACATGCTAAAAATGAATGTCTTCAAATATTTCTACAGGCATGTCTATAAGCATAGCTTGACATTTAAATTAGGAAGGAATAAATATTCTCTCCATCAGAGAGAAAAGTAAAATGAAGAGGAGAACTTGTGACGCAAACAACAAAGCCAAAGGGTATGAATATCCTCCTCAGGGTAGGATCCACATTCTAAGGTCCTAGAAGTGTAGCTTTTCTAACTGGGTCACGTCTGATGTGTTGAGCTACACCCTTCTCCAACTGACAAAGCCTGATAGAGAAGCGTGACAGTCGGGAATGTGTCCAAAAGTCTGAATCTGCCTAAAGCAGAGCATTCCTTCCTTAATTACTCCTTATAATGAACTGTAAGCAAGCTAATGCAAGGCCTTCTGGGGAGATGGATATCAAAGACACTGCAATTGATGCTGTAATTTCATGTTACTAGCCTCCAAATCTTCAATGAATGTTTTAGTATCCTCCTCACAGTACTGCCAGACATCAAAATGCCTCTCTGACATTACTGGGGCTCATCATGTGAGCAGCTTCATACTGCTAACACAAAGAGCCTCCTTTCAAAAAGACAATGCAACGCTTCAGGGATAGAGCAAAAAGTGACTCCCACTGCCAAGTGGACTAAGTACTCTGTAGGCTGTGTTTAAAGTTCCACCCCACTGCTTTCATGCCTTCTTGTGGGACACACATCAGTCTAGCTTATTACCCTCGGGGATTGAACTAGATTGAGTTTAAGCAGCCTTAACCTCTTCCCAAAAATCAAATATTCTCCAAACTAACAGGTCACTCTTACTTTCAGAATTTCAGTGTGTGGGTGGAATTTAAAAAAACAAAAACATTCAGAAAAAGAGGAAATCTCAATAGGACATGAGGTCTTTTCTCTACCATTATGAAACCCTAGAGGAAGCATCATAATGGAGCTTATAAATACACAAATTACAAGAGGTAAAAAGTAGTTTATAAGAAATAAATGGGTTCTTATGCTGCATCTAAAACCCACATTTTTACTCATGTGCCATGAATGAAATTTTGACATAGGTACCAGTTTAAAAAAATAATTAATTAGAACACACATCTGTCTGATGCCATTTTTGTGACTTTACTTGATTATTTGGAGAAAGAAAATTAAATCCCCCTCAGGAGCTGGTTATTATTTTAGACCATGAACGAAAATACCAGAAAACAAATATGTGTATGTGTGTGTGTGTGTGGGGGGGCAGTGGTATCATCTAGGGTTCATTCAGTTTTTCAACTGTAGGTTCAGTAAAGCAATGTGGCAGAAAATGAAGTCAGCTGATACTAAAATTATCACTTCTTTCTATTTAGCTTCACTTATGGCACTAGCATGCTCATATAGCTGAAAACATTAAGGTAGTATCTCACAGGATACTATTGGAGGATAGATGGCGACTCAAATTTGACTCAATATTGAAGAAAAATATGCAGATTTTCTGTTGCTGTTTCACTGAATTCTGAGTTTTTGCAACCAGCCAGCTGTGCTGCTGCAATTGTTAAAAATCATGGACTATTTTTGCGCATATGACTTGCAAAATTTAATCCTAGGTCATGCACATTGCCCACCTCCGCCCATATTGTACCCACCTCAGCTAAGGAGGCAGCTAAGTTGTTTCCCCACTTTAGCAGCTGCCGCCATGTTTATGATTAAATTTGCTTTAGTTCCCTTTTGCAATGAAGATAAGCAGTTTTTCATCAGTTTTTGAGTCATTATTATTTATCATTGGTGTGGTTTTTAGACCTGTACATTTTCAGTGGAAACCCCTTGTGAAGATTTCAAAATATAGCTTTGTGCTCTTGAGATGAGTTGAAGATGCCCTCGACAAAATAAAGAGGAGTTCAAGATAAATTTGAGAGACCCACAACAGTTCTGTGACTATTTTGAGAAGAGATCATTGTCACATATGGATTGGTCACCATAGAGTCAAGAACTTAACCCTATTGAGAATCCTTGCAATGTGCTGGAGCAAACTTTACACAAGCAGCTGACTCTCTCATCATCAGTACAAGATTCTGATAAAAATAAATAAATAATGCAACTCTGGATTGAAATAAACTTTGTGACAACAGATAAGCAGTTAAAATGATGCCATACCATAATCAAAGCTAAAAGGGGTCCAACAAAAGATATGAGTGTGTGACCTTTTGTGGCCTTGTGGGTGTTTAATGTATCGTAAAGAAGAAATAACCTCTTAAAAGTTATATTATCTGCATTGACTGAACAAGGTAATACAGAAGCTCGAGCAGCTCCTCTTTCATTACACCCTGTTATTGTGACATTTGAGAGACCTTACAAAAGAGAGAACAGCAGAAAGGAGAGCACAATATATAACATGTCAAGTAATCTGTGAGCGGTACAATGGGGCAACAGAAGGGAGAGGCTGGGATCAGGCTGTGCAGGACGTGCTCAATGCATTTTGTATGGTATTGGATTGGAATAGTGATCCTATAATCATATAATAATATCTGCTTTATCCTGTCCGCTCAAGGATAAAAAGTTATTTCTGCCTGAGTGATTCCATAGATTGAAAATAAACAGATGTCAAGAAAAGGCTACCAATTTTACTTTATACGGTTTCCCATTATCATTCTGTTTATGTTGCAGGGAGGCAAACTAAAACGCATTACATCGAGGAAAACATTGCTGAAGAAACTAAAGCCTTGTGAGATTTATAAATTCTGGGGTATCTTATTGTTGTCTTGAATGTGCAGTTAGGAAGTAATTTGAACTCATAAGCACAACATCAAATCATGAACAAACAAAGAAATGATGTCAGCGTTACAGTGCCTCAAAAAATATTCATACCAGGTGAACTATTTCACATTTTGTCACATTACAACCGCAAATCTCAAAGTATTTTTCAGGGATTTTATGTGATAGACCAACACAGAGTAGAGAATATTTGTGAATTTTTTTTTTTCTTACAAATAATAGTCTGAAAAGTGTGGTGTGCATTTGTATTCAGACCTCTTTTCACTGATACCACTAATTAAAATCCAGAGCAACCAGTTGCCTTCAGAAGACACATAATTAGTAAATAGAGTACGTCTGTGTGTGATTTAATCTCAGTATGAATACAGCTGCTCTGTGAAGGCCTCAGAGGTTTCTTACAAAACATTAGTGATCAAACAGCATTATGAAGACTAAGGAACACACCAGACAGATCAAGGATAACATTGTTGAGAAGTTTAAAGAATGGTTATTTTAGAGGACAATATTCCAAGCTTTGAACATCTCACGGTTCAATTCAACATATGTAAGAAGGTGCTCTGCTCCGATGCAACCAAATGTAACTTTTTGACCTAAATGCAAAAGGCACTGCGCATCACCTTGAACACACCATCCCCATTGTGAAACATGGTGGTGGCAGCATCATGCTGTGGAGATGGTATTCTTCAGCAGGGACAGGAAAGGAGGTCAGAGTTAATGGGAAGATGGATGGAGCTAAATACAGAGCAATTCTGAAAGAAAACCTGTTAGTGGCTGCAAAAGACTTGAGACCAGGGAGGAGGTTCACCTTCCAGAAGGACGACGACCCGAAACATCCAAACACCAATGGAACGGTTCAGATCAAAACATATTCATGTGTTAGAAAGCCCAAGTCAAAGTCCAACTGAGAATCTGTGGCAAGACTTGAAAACTGCTGTTCACAGACACTCTTGAGCTGTTTAGCAAAGGAGAATGGGCAAAAATTTCAGTCTGTAGATGTGGAAAGCTGGTTGAGATAAACCCCAAAAGACCTGCAGCTGGAACTGAACCAAAAGGTGGTTCTACAAAGTATTGACTCAGAGGGTCTGAATATAAATGTAGGGCACACTTTCAGATTTTTATTTGTATAAAATTTTGAAAACTATTCATCATTTTCTTTCCACCTCAAACTTATGCAGTTTATGAATAATTTTTCAAGGCACTGGATATATTTTTTATCTATTTGGTGTTCAACTAGGTCATATGGTGAAACATGATGAAACATACAGAACCTGAGGTCATTTTTCCAGACTGGCGCAAAATATTGACTCTTTCTGAGCCCACTGGTCCTTTTGAAAGGTTTCTACATTAAATGTTTGTCCTGATAAACAGCTGTGAACTGCCATTTGAGCTTGTACCCAAACTGAATCTAAATCATTTAAAGAAATCACGCTAGCTGGATGTGAACTCTCAAGTCGAGTACTTGCAGGTGGGGTGATAATGAGCTACAAAAAAAACTATAAACAACCACAGCTATATGTGAAGAATTTCCTTGCTTTCCTACGCTTGTGTCTGTTTTAGGAAAATGTGACAAATCCTGACGTAATGCATAATGAACAACAGAGCATTTATTCAGTGATGTTTAACTAATAAAAATAATGTTTGACAGAATTGAGTTCTGGCCAAGAATCCTTTCACTCTGCTTCACTCAACACACAGCCGACACTTTTACACCTTTATCCTTTCCAAACACATGGTTTTAATCATGCAGTGCAGCATTCATGCTTTAGGAGTCAGTGGCTCATATGATCCACAGTTTATAGCACGGGCACAAAGACGAAAGAAAATCAATAGCTTCCTAAGTCCTTTGGAGACTACCTTTTCACTAAGACATCTCAAAGTAAAAACAAAAAACAGAAGACAAGCAATATGTGAGAACAATGCATTGAAAGAATTGCAGCTGTCACTCCCAAAAGCTCAATTCACAATCGAAGGTAAAGAATGCTTGGATATAATATTTCATAAATTTGCTGTTTTTATTCTTTATTTAGTTTTTCTGAAAAGACACAAGAACAAAAGATGAAAATGTTGACACGTTTAATACACTTACTAGAAATTTATTAAGTGACGCCACAGGATCTTTTTTAATTGCAGCAGAAGAAAAATACCAGCAGATGGGTGACGGTTAGCTAAATGTGAGCTTGACAAAGCCAAAAAGAGATGAGGTTGTGATGCTAAAGAAAAACAACATATTTTGTAAATGTTTTTCTCAAAATCGAAGCAAAAATCCACACAGGCAAAAAAAAAGACAGAGTTGGGAGAAAGGGATAAGAGCAGAAAGAAACGACTCAGAAAAATCTGAATATCTAGTCAGGAATTAGAGTAAACTTAAAAAAAAGAGAGAACAAAAAAGAAAATATATTTACTTGCAGTAAATTAGAATTTATGTATTCCCTTTCAAAAATCTCAAATATGATCAAAGCATCTTAAAACTGAAACACAAATATAAATCTGATCCCTCCTGTTTATGCATTATTGATGCAAACCATACAGCTTGACAGTAAATTTTACGTGTAACAATGAATTCAATTTTCATGCAATAATTGAACAGTTCTATTTTTATGTGTGTATTCAGCCGCACTAAAGTAACCCAAATTAGTTTATTCATTTTGCACATAACAAGACATGAAAATATATTTGGTGGAAAAAAAGTGATGTAGCCAACATACTGTAACACTCACATGATAGATTGTATGAACTATCAGCTGTTTCTGTTTCAAGGGAACAAAGATAATACTGTGTGAAAATCTGTCACATGGCCAAGGCAGCTTGTTTTGTTTGCATCTTTTTTATTTGTTTCTACTAATCAGTTCTCAGTTCAACAGAACCAAGTAGATAATCCATACGGTCACACTGCACAACTGAGTTTATTTACTTTATTTTCTGTTAGACAGCATTTCATAAAACTTGCTTGAAATTTAACTGTCAACTAGAGAAATCAATGTTGAGTGCTGAAATTTGTTGAAGAACAAACTGCTAATTGTACCTAAAAGCCAAAATCAGTGAGGATGTAGCCAAAAGCTAAAATTTGCAAAACCACAGCTAAAATTGTCCAGACAGTAGCTAAAAGGAGCATAATAATAAAAAATAGAAAGTATGTTGAAGTATATTTTAAAGAATTTTTTTGAAGGAGTTGAAGAGATCTCTATGTATTTCTATGCAAATTTGTGTTTGTGAATAAAGTTAAATTATGCAAAAAGTATAAAAGTTACAAAAAACTAAAATCCTTGCGCACAATTCCTGACTGAGCCGAGCATCTTGATATATAAATGTTTAGAACAGCGCAAAGTATGCATATGTACTTTAATTGCAAAAAACATACAGAAGAAACTATTAGACATAAACACAGCTACAGATGTAACTGTCTGCTACTCTATTGTATCTATTTGTATAATAAAGCTCAGCAACTTTTTTCAAATATTTAGTACAGTCTTCTACTGAGACTTCAGGCTGGAAAGGATTAAACTACAACCATGTCTCACATTAAGATGAAAATGATCAGTGAGCTCCTTCAATTACTCAAGTTACTTTCAAACCTCAACTTGTATCAGTGAGGCATCAGAGCTTCATAAAGTTTCATTTTAAACCTCCATCAGTATTCATGAACATGAGCAACTCTCCTCAGAGCTTAAAAGATAAAAAGTTTGGGTCTGCAACACTAATGATGTGTTAGAGATCAGCTTTATGGGATAAACTGTGCAATTTCACACCAAAATTGACTTTGTGCTATCATGTGGCTCTTGGACATGAAGCAGGAAAGTTACTGTCATATGTCCACAAATTTTCAATCCCTGTCCAAAAACCCCATTCATAAACTTTCCCTGATTGAATCAGTTTGATTATTGCTGCATGACTGAACTGTCCAGAATCACTGCTGACTGCATGTCCAAACTCTTACTTTTCAGGCATGTTTTTTCTGTCTTGAATGTTGATTACTACAGCTTGTTTATGGCAGCCTCCTAGTGACTAAATAGCCTGCCAAGGGCTGTCGAGAGTGTACCAGTGGACATTTCAGAGCTAGTCTGCGTGATTGATTGAGCCATAAAGTGTTTGTCCATGGGGCTAACAGGACTTGGATAAAAGATTAGAAGTCTGGTGAGTGTTGATTAATGCTATAAGATATAACCTCTGGTCAGTGGTGCTAAAAGATTTATACAAACTGGGTCTCAGCAGCGAAATATATCCACGCTCAATTGGAGTGATTTGAAGGCAGTGAGGATGAAACAATCACGGGGTATCCCCAAGACATGAGCTTAATCAAAAAACCAAGCTGCCACAATGTCATAATGAGGCAAACAAGTGTATTAACTGATAGATGAATCAGGACAGAGCATCGGCAACACAACAAACAAACTGGACTAAATGATGGGAATTCCAGCAATCTGGGTGTCATATGTTTCTAAATAAAGTTTAACGTGGTGATGGCGGGAGGAAGAAAAAAAAAAAACTCTGCATATTTAAAGAAGACCTTGTCTGTGTCAAGCCCTGCCCCACCCCCTGGACTTAGGCTTCCTGATTAGTATTCAGTGAATTCATTAAGACACAATCGCTGCTGTCTGGGAACAGGAGAATTCTTGATGGAGGGGAGGTTGAGTTCAGCCCCCTGTGTAACTCTGTGCAGAGGAAAAACACCCCTTCCCCCAAACCTGAAGGTCACCGTGTCCTTAGTCTGCTACTGATCTGATGATTAGACACACAGCGGTTTGGGGGTTTCGCTCTTCAGATCTTATTTGCACATGCTGTGCTGTTGCCAGCAGGCACGGCCGGTTCATAAGGGCAGGTGGGGCAGCGCCCTTATATAAAAAACATACCCCCAAACATAGTTCCTACTAATAAATAATATTAATTACATAATTAAATTGCTTGTGTATTTGTTTTGTTCTGTTTTTTGAGTATTTTGACTCATTTAAATGGAATTTAACAAGGTTTTTTGGTTAAACTTTCTCAGTCTTTTACTTTTACGGAGTCATGGGGCAGGACAGGTCAATGCCTGCATTCATCAGTAGATTGATTATTTCACCTTGTCAATCTTGATCCTACCTGCTCTGCTGGTTTTAGCTCACAGATACAACCACTACTAACACTTGACCTCACGTCATTCCATCAAAAGCAGGAATGGCCTGCAGCATAACCTGCTGTGTCCAACAGTGTAGACTTTCTGTTTAAAAATCAATTTTTAAAACTAAAATTAGAAGATAAATTATTAATTAAGCAGCTTGGACCAGATAGACTGGACATAAACAGAACACTGAAAAGGACAGAGGGGAGCTATACAATCCAACATTTTCTCCAACATGATACGTCTACAGTATTTTGCTTCATTATCACCTTATCACCCACGTTATTATATATTGCTTTATTATCTTGTTGTATAGACCCCCCACCCCACTGATGTTGATCAATCAGAGTGGTGAAAATGAAAGAAAATAAAGGTCCTGGGCTAGCAAGATTAGCAGCAGTGCAGGTCTGACAAATCTTTGAATATTTAAAGAAATATTGAATAATTACAGAACAAAAATAAGTTTTGTTTTTTTTTTCCAAAAATGCACATCTGTAGTTGCCAGCATACACATATTTGAATTTACTGTGCTTGAGAAAAGGTAAAGTCTGACTTTTAAGTTGGCTGTCCGCCCAGGTAATCACACACAATTCATCACCAAGAGGGAGAGTTGTTGTTCGGTCTTATAACACCACGTTTACACTTGTACACCCCAAACAAATACAAATGAGATCAGCCGTCGCAACCTGTAAACCATCCATCCCTCAAACCTCAACCCCCACCACCAGCTCCTTAACAATTAAAATCAATGCTGAGACGAATGAACAGCAGAAAGCAGGAAGACACCAGGTTGGGCAAACTATTTCAGGCTGCTCAAGCACTTCATACATTTGGTAGGTGGGGGAGCTCTGGATGCATCCCGGCAACCTGGTGATGAATCATTCCTCAGGGAAGCACTTACACATTTCAGCCAGATTAATAAAAAACACCAAAAAAACTGTCCTGCATGAGAGCTTTGCAATAATAAATCCCAGACGGTGCATACAGCCACGCTGCAACGATCCAGTAAAGTTTGGCTTTTGCACTCCACTCACTGCTGGACTGTCAATCTTCTGAGTTTCCTTCATCCTGCTGTTATCACTTTGATATACTGCATCCCTTTTTCATTACCTCCTATCTCTGAAAATAAATTTAAATTATGAGAGATTTATTGCACAGGGGTGCAAATGCATCCTAGTATTGCTTTTTATGCCTTTGTCTTTCATGTCAAGGGTTTGATTGCTGCACTTAAAGTTTTAAACCTACGCTAATTTCAGTGTGTTTGCTGTAAAACTAATTACTATGAAAAATATCAAGGGAAGAGTGTGAAGAGCTGCTTTGTAGTCTACAGCATATGGTATATCCCTGAGAGAAATCTGTGCCATATCATGAAGCTTCTTTCTGGAGGACTTCTTTGATCTTCTGCTGTCTCTCACTCACAGGGAGAGGAGCAAAACAGAGTCAGGGCATAAGAATCAGGTTTTCCACACGAGGGAAGCTGGAGAAAAAGGAAAATAAAGTGAATAGTCAAGAAAAGAAAAAAAAATTTGAAAGGCTTCCAGCAGCTGCAGTACCCCTGACAGGAAACGGAGCTGCCGAAGCAAGTGTCAAACAAAACAAATTGCTAAAGCCTTCTGACACGTCGCACGGTCTCCGAGTTGTCATGACACGAGTGGAAATTAAGTTGCCACAGACAGGGAATGCCAAGAATTGATCACAGACGTCAGGAATAATGCTGACTTTGAGGGTAGCACCGAAGTGTGAGAATGAACACGCTTACGAGGTATCACCTGAAATGTGAGAATTAATTCGTAAATTGCAGTTTGTGGCCTCTTTATTCAAGGTGTTTTGAAATTCCTTTGTGCACCATGCTTGGTTTTTGTCATGGGGTTTCTCTCTGCCAGTAGCAGACTCTTCTGTCTCAAAAAGATTTATTTTTATTCCTCTTTCTCTTAGAGAAACGCAGGGTAGATGCACCAATGAAACAGCACTGGGGAGTCAATAAACATACCAAGATAAAGAACTTTCATTTAGGAAGGAAGCAGCACCTCAAAGTTAAAATCTGTGGGGTCAAAGGATGAGAAAATTCAAGGTGTTGCATTCTTTGAAGGAATGCATGTCACCTACTGCCTTTCAGGCCAAGACTTACATCATCTAATGTTGAGAAATGACAAAGTTGTAGCTGTTTTGGTCAAATTTCAAAAATAACTTTACGTACAACTTTATACAATATCATAAGATGTCACTCTAGCTACAATAAAGTTGTTTGTATAATTTTCTAAATAACTATCAACATTTCTATTCCTCACATGAGAACTCAATGACAAATGGAAGAAGCAAAAACAAAAGAAAGCAGTGAGTTCCTGCAAGTGTAACCATGTGACTGAGATCAGGGACATATTGCAAAGCTTTAAGGTACCCATTACTGCTGAGAGGAGCAGGAATGGGATTAGAAGTACCCAGAGGGCACAGATGGCTCCGAAATCCTTGGAGTCGTTATGAAAAGGTCAGTCATAATACAGGAGAGTCACCCACACCTATACTCAACCACCCACTGACTGCTACTGAGAGACTCCTCAGGCCGGGTTTTGGATCCTTCAGCAATTCTCTCAACAACCCTCCACTGTCGTTCTTTTCAAGAGAGGAACTGAGAAAAGAACAGATACACGTTTGTGAACAGACGGTGCATTTGACTTGCAGTGTCACCGATGGGATCAGGGCAAAGGCTGAATTCAATAAGAAGTGCCTTGGAGGGAAAATTTTTTTTATCAGATGTTTGAATAAAAAAAGGAAGTAAGAGATGCAGATGATGAAAGATGCATTAAAGGCATCAGTTCACGTTGAAAGAAAGACAAAATACTGTGCAGTTTTTAATTTAGTTTAAAGGCCACTGCTGCCCTTGCCGATTTTAATCAACTCTTTCATTTGTCTCTGTCATACTATATGCCTTTATATGACTATTGCTGAGTGAATTGCAGAAAGTCCTCTGTCCCTACTGTTTTGTTTTTATACCGCTGTGCATGTTTATTTCCTGCTACCATACGGGTGCATCCTCCCCAGGCGCTGGCTCCTCCACTAACACCATATGGCAAGGCCAGCGAGGCAGGCAGCACTCTGCGAGGCAATGCCTCTGTTCAGGATGTTTTCTTTAAGGGATCCAATGTCACTTCTATTAAAACTATCAAAAAAAAAATACAGGTATTAACCACTTTATATATAAGGTGACCTTAAAATGTAAGCACACAAATGCACAAACTAATGAAAATGTATATGGACACCGGCCAATAGTTGGTACATTTATTCAACCTCTAAAACTCATGAGGGTTTGGAGATAACAACCTCTTTGTAAATGATTGCATCTTATTAAGTGTCTCAGCACAGCTTACCTGAGCCCTCATTCAGACATTAATGGGTTTTTAACACAGCAGCTTCATGTCTGAATGAAACCAACAGTTTGAAACACCTATTTATATTAGCCCAGCATCTGAGCTAAACAGATAGAAGAAAACCTTTATTAAAAGCATTAAAGCTACAGTGAAGATCTGTTTATTTCTTAAAGTTAATAAACTCAGCCGCTCCCATCCATCTCATTTGGTGGCATGATGAGGATGCTGTAACCATAGAAGAACCTAAAGAGTTTTGTGTCTTATAGTGCAAGACAATAGGTTGGTGTAGATTCTCAGTCATCCGGGACATGACAATCCTTAGTGGTTAAATCGAAAAAGTCCAGTTGCCTTCTGTTGAACCGCTTAGGAGTGTCTTATAGTGGCTTCTCATCTGATTAATAGCAGTAACTGTGCAGAAGTGATGTTCACAGGTGGAATAAATGTCTTTTTTTCTTACAGAAGTTAGATTAAACCCCAAGATGGATAACTTTGTCTGCTCAACAAGCTTAAATATGCTACTTTCAGTGGCTTGAATGTTTCACACAGCCAGCTTGAAAGTTTTTCAAGCAAGTATGTTAAAGGCTCTATTTAACAGACTGGTGTTGTATTGAAATCTGATTTGATTCATTTAATGACCTAAATGGACCAACAATGTGGGTAATAGGGATGGGGGCAGGGTGATGCAACACCACCTGATGAATGCCAGAGGACAAATACATAATTAAAAAAGTAATGACAAATGAATAAAAACAGATTTCATTAGCGCTGGCATATGTTTAAATTCTAATAATATTTTGATGTTATTGGTTTTTGTATGTCTGATACATAAACCAGCCCTGTTATTGTTTATATTTGGGCAAAATTTACAATTGTCTAAAACTCTCAAAAAAAAAAAAATGAACAGATTAGCATTAGGTCATGACTGCAATTTTACGGACGGTACAGCTAATTTTTCATGTCCTTATTTAGATAAGACAACATGCAATGCAAGTGTGCATTTCATTGCTTTTATTTACTATTATGCCCAACAAATTCACATCTGCTCACAGCAACTGGAACAATGTTCCCACAGCTATGCTTAAATCAGCTGTAACACTTTCAGGTGCATTCAGATGTGTTTTTGTTTTATGAAATCATTGTCAAAGAGTGCTACAAGTTGCTAAACTGTATATTTATTTCTTAGACATTAGCAGCACTCTGATATCGTTATCATTTGGTTACCGGAGTAGAAATAAACTGAAACACAAAATTTTAAAGGGTTGTCTTTCAGCATATAAATGAAAAAAACCTTATGCGGGAAAGCTGAATATAAAAGACAACCTCTATGCTTCATTCTTCTCAAATAAAAATAGACTTCCTTGCAGACAATGTGCTTTGTATTAGAAATAATATAAGTCACAAACTGGAACTTATTTGGTTTCTGCAATATATTAGAGTATGGTACATAATGATAATTTCTGAGCTGTAAACTACTGTAATATCAGGACCAGAAAGTGAAAAAAGTGAGTTTAATAATTGTATCACCAGGGGATGATGTTCCTTTTATTTTAACACTTGGTCAAGAACAAATTCAGCTGAGTGCTGTGAATATAAAAAGTATTGTGACTCTGTAGCCGCATGACTCATATTGTTGAAAGCTGAAAATGGAAAGACCAATCTCAGACAAGTGAATAGAGACTTTGTCCTTTAAAGTGCACAGCGACTTGAAAGTGATACATGAGTGAAGGAGGGCACTGTCAGTCAGCTGGAGCACAGCGTGGTTGAAATTTTTGCCCGGCCAAACAGAGCAAAGTGAAAGTTGTGGCTTGGCAGTGAAAGGAAGCTGTTCATTCCAAAACACAGAAATTACAAGGTGCAGTGTAGCACTATTTTTGCCAATATTGAACTACCAGACTGAAATTGTTGCACATCACCTTGGGAACTCAAAATTGAACACTTGGCCCCCAACCTCTTCCAAGTAAACACATTCCCCTCCTTTAGTCAAATCTGACAAATAGTTTTATCCCATTTTGGCACCACTGGTGTAACAATGCAACCAGTTTGTGGGAGGAAGTGTGAAACCAATGCTGGAAAGAAGGCTGCAAATACATTAACCCCACCCTGCTGGTCAGACAGCCATACATAGCATGTGTTATAATGTGAAGATAAAAATGGTGATTTGTACCCTGTGATTACTTTTCATGCCCTTGTTGCCCAGATTCACTGGATAGGTGTCACCACTGCATTTTATCTTTCCACAGGCATCACAACAAGACACTGAAATAAATGTTCTCCCATTTTGAGATGACTTGTGCTTCAATCCATCTATAAACCAGAGAAATTGCATTTTCTGTGAAAATGCAGCATGAATGCTGAGTGCTGAATGAATGTAGAACACTAGCTAAAAGCTACAAGGAGCAAAACACAAGCTAAAAGTCAAAAGTAGAAAAATACTAGCTAAAAGTAGCAAAGGTTTACCTAAATTCTAAAGTAGCAAAAGGGTAGCTAAAAGCTAAAAGTCGCAAAAGCCTTGCTAAAAGGTAAAAGTAACAAAAGCCTGGCTAAAAGCTAAACATATCAAAGGCTGGCTAAAAGCTAAAAAAAAGCTTAAAAAAGAAACGCTAAAAAAGGAAAACACTATACAGCTAAAAGTAGCAGAGATCTAGCTAAAAACTAAAGTAGAAAATAATAGCAAATAAAGTTAAATATTTTAAAAAGTATAAAAGCCACAAAATCCAAAATTCACTCATCCATCTCCTGAATGAGCTGAAAGGTTTGATATATGAATGGCTAAAATAGCACAAAGTATGCAGAAGAATTCAAATTACAAATACTGTACAGAAAAATAACAAACTGGAAAACAACAGTGTGACTCAAAATTCACACTATTAAAAACGTATATACCAAAGAAATGGAACAAGATGTGCTGAAAGTTCTGCCTTTCTGTAATTAATTTAATCTGCCTGCAATCCTCCCATGAGCTCTCACAGTTTGCAGTGTGAAGATGTGAAGATGCAGGGTGTGATGGAGAGCCAGCACCACCCCTGACATCTGCGACAGATTACAAGGCGTAATATGCCAGTGATAAACGTGTAAACACGAGGCGGTGATGAATTTGACACAGTTTTCCTGTGAAACATGGACCTTCCATTGCATGTCTTATTACTGTCTCCTCCTCCTAATTGCTTAATTGATCCCTGGGGGCCAACAAAACAAAAACCTGCTACACCTATCCCAAAAATTGTAAAACTCTTAAAGAAAACTGAATTTTCCTTTTTTTCTTGTTTATCATTTAATGTAGAGTAATGAGGCACTGAGCCTGCTGTAATATCACTCGGCCATAAAGGTGGATGCAGCATTTTATCACCCGAGTTAATTTTCATTGGATACAAACTGTTTTTCCACAGTAAAGAGACCGTGGAAACACAGTCACTGGTCTGATGGCATGCCCTGCTGCCAGGGCTGCTTCTGCTGTGGTCCATGCTGAACTGCATGCCTTCATGGTTGACTTAAGAGGAGAAATGCAAAGTATGGAAGTACAACACTCCTTTCAATCCACAGAGGCTGACCACAGCATCTGCTGCTGCTTATTACTTCTCCTGTCAACTTGTTTTCCGTTGTATTTATAGCAGGGAAAACTTGATTTAGATCTGCTCCATCTGGTGATTTGCTGTAGGGATGGGTGCCACATCTTCCACTCTTTAGTGTAAAACACTCCCCTCATCCTACTCCCCCCAATCCTTTTCTGCTTACTGGCTTTTATTTAAAGGAGATGGTAAGCGAGATAGCAGGGCTCGCTTTTCTCTTTCTGTCTTCCTGACACCAGCTGCTGCACAGTTTATGATGCTATAGCTGGGAGAAAAAATGGAAAGGAGGGGGGGAAGGAAAAAAAATCCCTCCCACTTTCTCTGGTGGAATGTAAAGATTCCACAGGAGGCCTCCAAAGCCCCCTTCCCTCCCCCAGTCTCAGATCCCATCAACCTTCGGCAGCCCCTGAAAGGGAGAGGGAAACAGCAGAGGTAAAGGAGCGGCTGTTTGGAGCACAGAGGAGGAGGAGGAGGAGGAGGAAGCTTTTTAAGTACCATCTTAACTCTCTGTTCTGCAGGTTTTCAAAGATTTGGATCCATAAAGGTAGCAAGAGTGGGTGTCAGTTTCTTTTTTTTTTAAATGCACTCCACAGGAAAGAGAATATTCTGATGTAATGAAATAACTCCATATACTGACACTCAGGCATTGCATTCAAAGATAAAAACAGCAAAATAAAAGTTTCCTGAACATTTTTGACCACTTTAGCTGCCCAGACATGAGCCTATTTACGCTATAACCACATTTTATAGGGTATCATAATGCCTCCTAATGGGAAGGAAAGTCTTTGCAATGGACAACTGGTAATGTGATATTCCACCCATGATTGACAATCAGTTTAAATCTTTCTTTAAATGTTCTTATTTCATTTCCCTCTAATGTGCAGAAAGAAAGAAAAAAGAGATTAGGGAAAGGATGGTGCAAAATGAGCTGCTAAGTCAAATGCCTCATTTCATGGGTTATTTTTCTGCAAAAGATGGGTAATTGTTAATCAAATAATCATCTGACTTCAGCTGAAACAGGCTGCTTAACTACTTTATGCAACATTTGGAGCTTGGGTTTACTTAAGCTGTATTTGACTTCCACTAGAATGGAGCAAACATCGAGCTCTGCCTCTTTGTGGAAGACAACATTTCATTCATTTAACCACAACTGCAAGACTTTCTGAGTGTGCTCGCCAAAGAAAACAAGTAGCCATAAGGCTGACCGTCTGTCTCCTGCAGTTTAGTAGAATTTTAACTTTCTTAAGCACCATTAAACCAAGGAACTGTATTATTTAGAATGAGTTTATTATTCTATCATTTGGTTTTCTCTGAAATGTGGAAAGCACCATTGTTTATTGTCATTTTTTATAGATAAAAATAAACAAACAACCAACAATGAAATTTCTAGTTTAAAATATTAAGTTTATTTGAATGTCAGTTGATTTTGTGTAAAACTATCCCCCTGGTGCTTTCTAAAGATTTAGTTACACAAGACTTGAAAAACAGACTACAGATTGAAGGAGTTTTAAACTTAAAACCATCTTATACTGAGATGTTTTGGTCAAACCATGAAGACAATGTTACGCACAATCTCATGCAACATTGTTAGAAGCCACTCTGAGAGTATGTGCTGAGGACAACTCTCAGCTACTACTACTACTGATTTTTGTGTTGGCAAATGTTGATTAGCTGTGGTGGCCATTTTGAATTGGGTTGACTCCAAAAGTTAATCACTTGTAAGTACACATCCAATGATTACTTTCTGGGAGTTTCATTAAAATTTGTCCACTGGTTCTTAAGATATTTTGCTAATGCCAGAGACAAACAAACACACACTCATAAAAAAACAACAACAACAACAAAAAAAACATTATGGCTTTTCGCCTCCGGTGGTGGGCGATAATAAAAGTTCTGCAGAAGCAATTAAACGTCTGGCTGACAGTTATTTGTTCTAAAAAGAACAAGCACAATGATAGGCAGAATCTTTAGCAGCTTCTGCACCATCTGTATGGCTTTAAGACTGGGTTGTTTGCTCTAAGCTATCAATATGGAAAAGTGATGACAGAAACTTACAACAAGAAGAAAAAAAAAATTAAATGTTGTTTCAGTAAACATGTTTGTGTGATGTGTGAGCAGCTTACTAAACAAACAGCAGGCAGGATAACAGGAAACTGCACAAACAGTGAAGCCTCCCATGCTATTTACTTGTTGTCACCTCAGTGTGCGAGCTCGGTCACGTTCGCTTGTTGCCTCAGAGGAGGCTGCAAGGAAAGAGGCCATCTTTACTGATTTTCTTATCCACGCTCACCAAGAGAGTTTGGAGGTTTGAGAAAAGCCGCTGGTGACCATTTGAAAGCTTTGGGTTCACCATCCCCTCATAACTCTGCATATGCAAGCACAGCAGGACAGGCATGAGGCTGGTCTCTGCCTGTCTCAAAGACGAATGAGGCAGTGGCAATGGGCCTATAGGCCCCCGGGCTCCC
Source organism: Kryptolebias brasiliensis (assembly GCA_028566095.1). NCBI lineage: Eukaryota > Metazoa > Chordata > Actinopteri > Cyprinodontiformes > Rivulidae > Kryptolebias > Kryptolebias brasiliensis. Next base: position 4,981,765 of record JAOXNZ010000091.1, read on the forward strand.
TGTAGGTTCCTCACTATCAGCCTGGCAGATTAGGTCTGCATCACAGTTGACATTCCACAGCAGAAAGCAATTGGATGGTAGAAAGAGTGCAGTGTTCTTCTATATCTCTTAAATGAGGCAGCAACCACTTTATTCAGTCTGTGAGAAGTTTAGAAGTACTCTATTTAGTAATAGAAAGACCTCATTCAGATAATCCTGGTCAAGCAATGGGGTGATTGAAAAAACAAATAGGAGCTAATCTTAACGTTAAATAATGATAATATTTGCCAGACAGCAACTAGTAGTGATCAGTGGGCTGCCAGACAGCAGTGGGTCACCAGACAGTAGCAATCAGTGAGCTACCAGACAACAACAGGCTGCCATGCAGTAGCGATCAGCAAACTGCCAGATAGCAGTGAGCCGCTGAACAGCAACAGGCCACTGGACTGTAGCAAGTAGCGCACCATCAAACACCAGGTAGCCAAAGAGCAACAGGCCGCAGAACAGCAGCGGGCCGCTGAACAGCAACAGGCCACCAAACCATATGCTAATTCTAATGCTAAGCTTCAAAACAAAGACTTTATTTGCCGTTTCTCACTTGTGTGCTGTGTCAGGTGGAGGTCTTTTAAAGAGGTGAGTGAAAGAAACGTATGTTATTGGCTCTTTGTTTTGTTAGGATTGTTTACATTTCAAAAGGCAAAAAGGATTACAGAATGGAATTTATCTTTATGGATGACCAACTCATCTCTGTGAATGAGGAAATCAGTCTTTTGGAGCTGCTGGTGCCATAGTCCTACCCTACCAACACAGGCCCAGGGCTTCCCAAGATGTATATATAAAAAAAAATCCCCATGCCTTACTTTTCCTTTTTCGAAAATTAAGAAACAACTTGAGGAACAAAATAAATACAGATTTTCTTTACTGCTATGTTAGGCATCAAGCACAAGCTGACATTGCATTTAATAACTTTAATATACTGGTGGTTTGTAATCTGCAGGCCTGTGCTGTAAAAAATGCAAATTAATGCAAGTACTAAACTTGGCCTTGGTATTTGCCAATCCTTATTTTTAAATAGCTTGGATAAGTATCGGGGACAAAAAATCTTGATTGGGACATCCCTAATGTATACATCAATAAAAAATACATAAGTCCCATGTGAAGTCTTAAGTTTGCCATTTGTACTGTTTAATCCATTAATACATAATAATAATAAAGGATCCTATTCCCAACTGGTTCATAGAAACAGTGAGAGGCCAAATTAGTGGGTGCTCAAATGACAGCAGCCCATTTTCACCATGTTCATTTTACTACCACCACCTATTACTTCTTCCCTGAAGATATACGGCCGACCATATACATGCCAATGAATAATGCTTCGGCTCTGCACTCGACACATTGCCCTTGGTGAGGTGTTACTTCTCAAGCTCAAGGTCTGGCAAAGGGGTAATTATCACAAAGGGCTGAGATGGGAGGATGTCAGAGGATGATATGTTTAGCCAGGGTGTGAGTGGGGCTCTGTAATTGCAGGACACATGGTGCGGGATCAATCATTTGGTGCGTTTTAAAGACAAATGGGTAAGGTCAACGGCTGGGTGTCAGAAAGAAATTAACCAAATGCTATATGTGAAGAATGCCAATGAAGACTTCTGAAATGTAAAGTAAATGAAAGCTACACAGCAAAGCAAATAATTCTTGTTGCATTGTCAAATTCTCTCCTGAGCTCTCAGCTCTCCTGCAGATCTCTTCACAGATCAATAGGTCCTGTGGAGGCTGCTGTCACAAGCCTGGGCCTGGCTCATGCCTGTGTTGGTCTCCACCCTCCACTGTTCCCACATCTTCTATTTGCCTCCTGCATGCCTAACCACAGAGCTCACTAAGTAGAAAAGAGGACGCTCAAAGCAACACAGCTAACAGTGAGGACACTAGTGGGCTTCCAGCTGACAGATCCAAGCTTTGATCACAATTCCAGATCGTTGTGTTCCGGGACAGGTGTCTTCCCGACTCAGCAACCCCCTGCTGAGAGCCTATCAATAAGCTGAGGGAAGAATGACTGTTTGAACACTTTGCCCACAGTGACGAAAAACCCTAAAACACCGTTAAAATTCTGATAATTCTGTACTGACTTTCTTCTTTTTTGTTTTTATGTCCAGCTGCCTGCAAGAAAAAGGATGCTTGTAAAAACCCAGGGGATCCTCCACCAATATTTTAGAAACTAAACTTTTTTCCTGTAAAGAAAATAACAAGCAATTTTTAAAGAACCTAGTTACTTTGTCCTTTTTAGGACTGTCTTTAACATGAAACCACACTGACTAGAATCAGCAATGAAAAGACACAGTGACCACACTAAAATCAATTGTAAAACTCCAGTGTCTTTGTTTTCTGTTTGAAGTTTAAAGTGGTGTACGTGAGGACTAAATGTGTCTCTTCAAACTGAATGTATGCTGCCTGGGGAAATCTCCACGCACCAGTTGCCAGTAGCCAGCCAACAACTGGCAGGAGAAAAGTGCTCTGCTCCTCTGAAGTCTTTCACAATGAGTATCTCTGAAGTACAGAGAACAAAGCCATGGAATCAGCAGTAACCATATATTTACTATCTTTCTGTGGTATTTCTTTAGGTAAAATAAATGTAGAAGAGGAAGGGATTGTTAATTTTAAATGAGACATATAAAAGCTCCAAAATCAGAAAAAAACAACTCTATAAAAATTGTGAGCAGTCAGATTTTTTTAAAACCCTTTGACTTTTTATGTCAAACTGTTTTTCTCTAGTTATTTTTTTCTCTTCTTTTTAAAGTACATATTTCAAATTTTTAATTGGTTGATGAGATATTTTGCAAACGGTCATAAATATTATTGCCTTTTGCCATTAGCATTGGGTGATGAAAATGTTAAGATATTTAGTATTTAGATACCAGCTTCAAACCAATTTAGCCTGTCAAGCCACTTGAGTTTCATCAAAGGCCGCAGTCTGATCAAAAGGTTTGTCAAGATCCTCAATAAAGTTCTACTTATATCAATTTTCAAGCACACATTAGCAGCAAGTAAATTGTTTTTAAGCAGTTTTTCTGCTTGACTGACAGACAAAATAATCTCTAACTCATCTCAACTGCACTGCCTGCAAGCAGACACTAAATTATTGCAGAGCTCTGGACACAATAGAGGCTGAAAGACATGATGCTGAGATAATAAGAGATATTCACTCACCAAAACTCAGCTGGGTATTGCAGGGCCATTGTATGACACGTAGATGTTGCTGTTTTTATTGATGTTTTGTGCGTTCCAGATGTCTTTCAGAATAACCTTCATGTCACTGCTGCATATGTGTGATATTTGGTGAAAACTACAAGATGACTGATGTCAAACTAACACACCTCTATTGTAGCTATTATTGCCATCACACTCTGGAGAGTTTGAGCAGTTAAAGAAGCAGGAAAATAATATATTTCTTTGCCAGT